>JAYDZK010000070.1:3702593-3740540 GCA_034509185.1 Euphonia xanthogaster | reverse complement strand
CAGCTGAGCACAGGCACCTTTCAGGAGCTGCAGAGTGATGGGGGCAGCCCTGAGTCTCCTTTTCTCCAGGCTGAGCAGCCCCAGCTCCCTCAGGGGCTCCTCTCAGGGTTTGTGTTCCCAGCCCCTCTCCAGCCCCCTCTGGATGTGCTCCAGCCCCTCAATGCCCTTCCCAAGCTGAGGGGCCAGAGCTGGGCACAGCACTCCAGGTGTGCCCTCCCCAGGGCCAGGGCCAGGGGCAGAATGAGCTCCCTGCTCCTGCTGGCCTCACCATTCCTGACCCAGGCCAGGAGCCCTTGGCCTTCTTGGCCCCCAGGGCAACAGCTCAAGCCAGCTCATCAGCTCCTCGTGTGCCATCAGTGCTCAGAAGAGGCGAGCCATGAGCTACGTTTGGAGCAGTTTCTCCATGGAAAATCAGCCCTCAGGCAGGGTTTTGCACGTGCAGCAGGTTACTGGGGGCTGCAGAGGCCGAGGGGCTGCTTCAGTTCTGCTGTCATGGTGCTCCCTGCAGAACTGGAGTGGTGCTTGTGGCTGGAGTGGCGCGTGCTGGAGCACCCATCCAGCAGAGGGGATGTGATTCTCCTGATGTTTTCCAGCCTGTAATATATTTAACTCAGAGCCCAGGAGTGAGTGTAACCTGTGGAAAATGCACCTCTTGGTATCCATTATTTGATATTGGCAAAAGTGAGCCTTACCCTCTCATTCCCATCTTAGTTTTGAAAATCTTTGGCCTTTTCTGGTCTGTCCCTTGTGGTCTCTGCAGAGCAGCCTTTGCAGAGAGCTGCCACCAGGACCCTCTGCCTCTGTGCTGCTTCTGCATGCAGAGGGGAGGATGAATTGTTCTTTCCATGAGTATTAAATATTTTATTTTGTGACCTTCCTCTAATCAGATGCTTTATCTCAACCATCTATTAAAAGCAAAGCAATAAAAAAGGAATTTAATAAAGTTAACCTCCTTAAATTGTGTAATTGTCACTTTCCCAGGATATTAGGGAAGCTGTAAGGGGAGAAAAATATGTACAGAGCAGTTTTTGGTGCATTGATAATTTATTATCTAATAATCTCTTCTCCTCCACACTATTCCCAGTTTTCTCATTACTTGTGTGCAGCACAACACCCTGTTGCTGGCAGCAGGCTGCTGTGCTCTGCAGAGGCAGATCTGCTCCGTGTCACTGCTGAACACTCTGATGGCAGGAGGGACTGTCCAGGCACAGACGAGGCCTGAGGGTATTTAAGGTGTTGAGTGAGTTGGTTTCTCTCCTAATGCTTTAGAAGTGCAGTGAAATTCTCCTGCCCCAGCAGGCTGTGGCAGCTGTCTCAGAGGGGCAAAACCGTGGCAGGAGGTTCACAGAGTGCTAAAGAAAGGCATCCCTCAGGAATCCCAGATCATTTGGGTTGGAAGGGACCTTAAAGCCCATCTCATCCCACCCTCTGCCATGGGCAGGGACACTGCCAACCATCCCAGGCTGCTCCAAGCCCTGTCCAGCCTGGCCTTGGACATTTCCAGGGATCCAGGGGCAGCCACAGCTGCTCTGGGCACCCTGTGCCAGGGCCTCTGCACCCTCACAGGGAGGAATTTCTTAATATCTAGCTAAATCTACCCTCAGGAGCCCAGTGTGGTGGGCATGTGTACCCCCAGGTGTTTGCTGGATGAAGGTGGTTGCCATGAAGTTGAGACTTGGATATGAATCAGACCCTCTGGATCCCCTGTTTCTCCCAGGGATCTGTCCAGGGTGACACTTCTGGTCTGACTCAACAACACTGATAATTTTTCTTTACTGTCTTGAACACTGAACAAGTTTTGAGAGCACCAGGCACCTCCTTCGAGTGATCACAGGCTGTGCATCTGCTGCAGAGAGTTTGTGTTTAGGTCAAAACCAGAAGACCTGAGGTAGCTGAGGAGTTGCAGGATGCTGGAGACTTGCAGCTGGTAACTGCAGCATCTTGGAGAAGACAAAGCAGAAGTTTTCCTAACCCCTAGCTGGCATCTGGAACCACCTGAAGCAGGCTGGGGTAGAAGTGACCTGCCTTGGTCTTCACAGGGAGGTGCATCTGCTGCCTTGCCCGTCAAAATGTGGTTCTGGCAAAATGTTTGTGGTTCAGGAGTGAAGAGGCAGCACCAGGCCAGGTGGGGAGCTGGTGCACTGGGGAATCAGGGCTGCAGCTGGAGACACTTCTCCTCTTGGCAGCTGCCTGTATTTAAAAGTGGAGAATTCTCTCCCTTTACAGTTTATATTCAAATGAGGATTCATGTGACAGCTCTACCTGCCAGAGGAGAGCTTCTCCCAGGGATAAATTCCCACAGCAAGCCACGTCTGGATGGGGAGGTTATCAAGGAAGAGGGAGCATGGGTCAGGTGAGTGATGCCTGCTGCAATTTACAGCTACAGACCATGTTTGGGACACACAGGAGAGTGTTACTGTCATGCCTTGGGCTGGGCAGATGATGGATGTGATGGGATTGAAATGGTGCAGAGGGTGATTACAAAGAGCTGGGAAATTAAATGGAAAAGCTACTGGTTAGGAGCCAAGTGCAGATTTGTTTCTCTTCCTCAGAGCTGGATCTGTGTTGGTTTGCATCTGCAATGCCCAGGAAGGGCTCAGTGCACAGGAAACAGAAGCTGGCAGGTGCTGAAGACACAAAAATGTGATGTGGCTGTGACTTATTGAGCAGAACCTCAGCTCTGACTGCTGGGCAGGCAAGTCTTGCCTTCAGAGAGCAGAGCCAGGTGGTCTTGCTTACCAAAGAGAAAAATAGGATGATGCTGGGCTGGAGTCATGACTGAGGACATGTGAGTTCACATCCTGCCCCTGAATGTGTTTACAGAGTGGCTGCACCCTTTGGGATGGGGTCAGTCAGTCACTGGTGCTGGGGACAGCCTGGGAGTGCAAATTCCTGGGGTTTGTGGGCTTTAAAAGGATTGTTATGAATTTAAATGCAAGAAAAGCTCTGCTAAATCAAGAATCAGGAAAAGAGGCTGCAGCTGGCAAGAAAAGGATTTTAACTGGGATTTCTCTCGTGGTCTGAATGCACAATGGGGTAGTTGGAGGCTGTGGTGGGAGAGGAGAGTTGTTATCAGAACCTGAGTTCTCTCTGTTGGTGGTGAATTTCAAATTCAGGCTCAGACTCGGGAGCAGGGGAAAGGGCTTGGACCCTACTGCTGCCCAATCTAGTGACAGAAATTGCTGCCACTGCCCCTGCCCTGCTCTCCCCTCACTTCTTGTGATTTTAAAGTGTAATCAGTCTCACCAGTCAGGAAAGTCTGGCCTGTGTCTCCCCATCAGCAACAGGGATTCTGATAAAGGAAGTCAACAAGGCTAATGTTGTTTTCAGTCACTAAATCTAACTTAAAGCTAGCCCAGGAAAAAGGGAATTCATCTCTGAATATATTGGTTGATGACTGACAGGAAAATATTGCACATGATGTAGTTGGTGTATATTTTTGATCACCTGTACAGCTGGCTGAATATTGGAAAAATGTTTTTGCAAATGTTTCACAGTAACTGGCAGAAAAGAAAGAAATTAATATTCTGCAACCCAAAAATCACTTCATTATGTGCCTACAGCAGCAAGGGCTTCCTAAAGCAGACCTGCATTCAACATCAGAATGCCCATTTTGGGCTCCCCAGGAGCTCTGTGAGGGAGGGAAGTGTGCTGACGGGGGAGAGGTGCTGATGAAACAACCAGGGTGATGTCACCTGTGTCCTGTGCCCAGACTCTGGCACTGGCTGGGCCTTTCTGGCCACCTTGCTGTGACCAAGAGCAGTGGCTCTGTGGGTAAGTAAGGGAAACTTGCCCCTGGCAAACCCAACTCTTGCAGGCTGACAGCAAGGCTGGAGCAGGGGGAGAAGGCTGGCAAAATCAATGGGAATGACAGTTAGGAAAGATAATTGATCATATTGGCAGGTGGGAGAGCAGTGGAGCAGAAGAGGAGGAATAATCCCTGGGGGAGCTCAGAATGGAGGCAGTGGGTCTCCTGAGGGTGCCCAGTGCATGCCCAGCCTCTGTGCTGCACCAGCTCCTTGCCAGACAGGCCCTGACTGAGTTAAACATAGGCAAAAAAAGAAGAAAATAAGATTTCATAGACCAGTGGCCCAGTAGGATTCAGAAGAGACTTAGAGTCTTTAGGTCAGATTTCCTTTGGCTCCAGACAGGATTTGATGTGCTGACTCAGTTTTCTGAACAAATGATGCTTCTCCCTCCCTTTGACCTGCCTGCTCTGTGTGCACCTCCCTGGACTATCAAAAGCCCCAAGATTCCTCCAAGGAGCCCAACAGGATCTGAGGCAGACAGGCCAGAGTTTGTGCCCCGTCCTATGGGCACAGGCAATCTCTAATTCCTGCTGGCTGGCTCCCTGCCTCACATGTGTTTATTGCAGCTGTGGGACTTCTCCTCTGAGCTGTGTCCCTGGATCTGAAATGAAAGCTGTGTAATTGGTGCACCACCAGAGTGGCCAGTGACAAAGAGCATTTTTCTGCAAGCGTTTTTCCTCCTGTTGCTGAGAGATTGCATCTGATGTTATAAACCAGCATCACTCCCTGTTGGCACCACAGTGATGGTGAAAATCTATGAGAGATTATGCTGAGCCTTGCTCCACTAATTTGCCCTTCTAGAAAAGCTTCTTGTTATTGCATAGTGTTCACTGCAGCCATCTAGGTGAAATTATTTCTTTCTGGCTAGAAAGATAAAAAAAAAAAAAAGAGAGAATTTTTGTCTTGTTCTGTCCAATATTTGAAAACCCCTGGAGAAAAAAATGAGAGAGATCAATCCAGACCAAGATGAGAGGAAAACTCATTATCATTTTGAAGATAAGAGAGAAGCAAGAGGAGCAGGATGTTGGTGGGGAACTGAGGGGTGCAGACAGCCTGGGGGGATGCTGACCTTGTTGAGAAAAGGAACCTTGAATTATGCAGTACAAAGTGGGATTTGTGTAGGGATTTCCCCTGACCACAGATGGAGATTTTGGAGGGAAGGAATCGAAATTCATCAAAAACATCCCAGTGAGTTTGTGAATGTACGCTGGGATATTTTAGGAGAGGGTAGGTATGATTTAACTACATTTGATTGCCCTTAATGCCACCTTCCTTTATCCAAAAATAAACTTTTCTAACCCTAACCCTAATCCTGGACCTTTTCCCATATTCCAGGGCATGCTGGCTTGGAGGCTGTTAATCCCACAGGCACCATCCTTGTCAGGCTGGCTGGCAGGAGGGAAGTTGTTTGTTGGGTTTTGTGAACTTCTTTTCTGGAGAGAACAAGGGCTGTGGGAATATCAGATGCCTGGAGCCCACCTGTCAGACTGCTCTTGTTAAGGTTTAAAGAATTGGCCAATTTCAATGCAATTTAACTGACAAGAGCTTTAAAGGGTAATAGATTTCTGAAAAGCTCTGCAAAAATAGCTGGCCAGGTAAAAGAGTCTGTGGATTTAGTTGAGGGAAAACTACAGCATGAATTCACATCTTGGGGATGTAAAAATATCTGCTCATGTGGTTTCCATTAAAAAGTAGGACCTGGTAATACCCCTGGCTACACAGGAACTTGTGTGAGCATCTGTTTTCCAGGTAAAAGAAGGGAGGGAAGCTGCAGGGTTTGATGTCCCCCATGTTTGAGGCCTTGGGGACCATTGGAGGCAGCCTAAATTCAAGTGGACATTTGTGGGAAGAAGAATCAAGAAGAAACAAGACCATGTTGAAGGAAATAATGGGAGCAACCAGTTCCAGAAAAAAAGTAACTACTAACAGTTCTATAATTCAGGGGCACTGTGGTACCTTTGTAGAAAGCTGGTGGGTGTCTCCATCACTTTTTTTACAAAAGCAATTTTTTTTTTACAAAAAATTTTTACAAATACCAATACAAACAAAAAAAAAAAAAAAGGGCAGGGACACAAGGACATGGGAAGTCTGTGTTCTCTGAGCTGCCTGGCTCACCTCTCAGCCTCTGTCACAAGACACTTTATTTTCTTGTAGTCAAGGAGTAGCCAGGGGGAAAAGAGATGGAAAAGCTGTTTGTAGCTGCCATTTGTAATGGAAAACTTGAGTGGTATTGTCTATTTTTATACAGGATTTTTAGGAAGTCTGGCAGGATTGATTTTAAAACTGTAGAATTAGAGAATCCCTGACATCTATAAGTCAGTTGTTCTAAAGGTTAATAATTTCTATTAAAAACAACTTTTGCTTCTTACAGAGAGTTTCAAGGTGAGGAATGAAGATACAACTCTGCTTTCCTTGGTGCTTTTTGCTCTGCTGGCTGCTACAGCCAGAATTTCTTCTGGGGCCTGTGCATGCTGACAGTGTGGCTGCTATATTTAATGCTGTTCCCAAATGTCTGGGCAGGCAGGTGGCTGACCTTCACACCTGGCTAAATAAATCTGCTCTGCGCTCCCTGCACTGCCAGGAGGCACATGGTGGGGCTGGCAGGGGCCTGCCCTCCTGGGAGAGGGTTTTGCAAGCTAAAAAAGAAAGTTTAAACCCATCAGGATGTCTCTCTGAGTGGGGAAGAAAATCTATCAGAGATTATGCTGAGCTTTGCTCCCAATCAGCCCGAGGTGGTGGGAGAGTTGTATCCTCCTGTGATTTAATCAAGGCAGACACAGAGTGGACCAGGCATTCCTTGGAGGCTGGGATGGAGGCTGGGATGGAGGCTGGGATGGAGGCTGGGATGGAGGCTGGGATGGAGGCTGGGATGAGGCTGGGATGCTGCTCCAGTGCAGGGCATGGCAGCAGCAGCAGCAGGGCTTGCACGTCCCCCGGAGGGAGCAAAGCAGGGCCTGGGTAGATAAACTCCCTGAAAATGGTCACACTCCACTCCCTGCTCAGCCTCCCCATCCGTGGCGGGGCTGGCTAATAACAGACAGATCCTCACATGGCCATTGAAGCTGCTGTGAGGGAGCTGCTGCACTCTGCTAACTTTCAATAATCGCTGAAGCACTGGCAATAGAGCTTGTGCACTGCGGTGGAAGAGATCTATTAAAAGTGCCTTCCAAGCCTCTGCTGCTGGGAAGAACAGTTAATTGAAACCATGGTGCTTGTTTTAATTGTGTCTGCCTGTAAGCCTTTGCTGGGATTGCTCTGTCAAGGCTGCTTCCCCTCTGCCAGCCCTCTCCTCAGCTGGGTGATGCTGCAGCATCACTGCCTTTCACAACAGGCCTGGATTTACTGCTGGGAAGGGCAGCAGGACGTCAGGGCTGCACAGCCCCTCAGGCTCCTTCCTGCAGAGAGGCAGGGTCCATCCCTGGCAGTGCTCAAGGCCGGGCTGGATGGGGCTCTGAGCAACTTGGCCTGGTGGAAGGTGTTCCTGCCCATGGCAGGGGTGGGGAGGGAAGGAGACGCACTGGTTTTGGTGTCACTGAGCCAGATTTGGAGCTTTGCTGGGGCCATTCTGTCACTGTTGGGTCAGGAATGGGAGTGAGGTGACACAAGACTCTAGGCCTCTTCAGGAAGTTAGCAATTCCAGTTTCTAATAAACTTGTTCTTTTATACACTGTTTGGACACAGGCAGACTTGATTGGTCATATAATGAACACACTGTCACACTACTGGCTAATTAAAAAGACAGTCTTTGGTTTCTCTCATGAGAGTTTTCTCTCATGACAGTTTTCTCTTATGAGAAAACAACTGCTCAAAACACTAGTTGTAAGATTGGTTTAGTTCTTTTTCTCAGCTTTCTCTAAAGTCTCCAGAACAATTCCTGGGAAAGTTAATCTGGCTTTCTCCCTGTGACCAGGCTGTCACATCCACACCGCTCGTCCCTGAGTGCAGAGGTGCCATTTCACCACGAAGGGATGGTGAAAGTCACAAATGCAGATATGCAGTGCCAAGTCAGGAGAATACAGAAACAATCAGCACCAAGATGCTCCAGCTCAGAGCCAGTCTGGGACAGGCACAGCGTGCTGTGTGGCAGGTTTGGGCTCAGCTCATGGCAGAGGTGTGTGATGGAGTGGGAGAACTGCCACGATGGAGAAGGGGGTGGTGTGGTGACAGCTCCAATGCTCCCAGTCACTGCTGGGAGTGCTGTCACTGCTGACACCCGCCAGCCCGAGCAGAGGAGCCCAGGAAAGATGGGATATTTCTGATGAAAGTGACGCCAGCAGAGCAGGGTGATGAGCAGCAGTGCCAGGAGAGACACCCGAGCCCAGGGCCAGCTGTGGCAATGCTGGGGAAGGGATAATCCTGCCGGGGGGAGGCAGCCAGGGCTCAGCACCACAGGCTTAACCCAGCCTTGTGCCAGAGCTGTGCTGCTTGCCAGGCTGCTGTAAAATCAGAGAGAGCCCAAAGAGCAGTTTCTGTTGTCCATTTGTGCCAGGGAGGTCAGAAACCCAGCAGTGCTGGGCTCCCTTGATGGGTGCTGCTTTCCCAGGGCTGAGATGAATGCTGAAATTTAATAACTGCAGAGGCAAAGTTAATCAGTCAAGTTTATCTGTGTTCTGTGTCAGCCTAAATCTCCTTGTTTGGCCATTCCTCCTTCAGCCAAGCCATTATTTTGCCTTTGTGGAGGGCCTGGCTCTGCAGGATGCATCAGCTCTGCCCTGCTGCTGGCACCAGGGGAAGGTGATGGCATGGGGAGGGCTTTGAGAGAGAAAATCCAAAGTGAGAGTGGTTATTGCACGGCTGGGAGGGAGATGGGTGAAGCCAAGGGAGGATCCAGCCCGGTGGGGTGAGGAATTTTCTCCCCTGGGGAAACCACCCCGGGTTTGGGGCTTGGCTCGCTCCCTGGTTTTGGAGCCATCCCTCCCGTCAGAATGAGCATTCAGCACATTCACTACCCCCAACAAAGGCCAGCCCCAGCCGTGTTTGTGCTGTGCTGGCACGAGAAGGGGACTTAGTGTAAATTAAATTGAGTGTAAATTACCCTCATTTCAAAACCGCTTTGCAGTGCCAAGAAAGTATAAACTGGTTTTAAGGCTACATGGGAACCAAGCTTGTTGTTTTACAAATCTGATCACCTTGAGCTTGGGACCCCCTGGGAGGTTTCAGAAGTCTCCAGCAGAGTCTTGCTTTGTTTGCATGGATTAAAACTGTAAATATATTTAGGCTATGAACACAGAATGGGAAGAAAGGAAAAGATTAAAAAATATTATGTATTTCTGATTTTTAGATTTATGTTCTTCCACATGAAAGTGTGAATGACATTTATTTGGCTGGCTGCATAATCCATGTTAACAAGACAATTAGTATGTGCTGAAAGTTATTATTTTCCTCGGCACGTCAAAGTCAGGACTGCTGCTAGATTTGGAATGGAGCCTTGATTAATTTCTTCTTTGCAGTAAAAGATAATATTGAATTTCTCTCCAAAGATCTTGGCAGCATGTAATTAATATTTTTTTTCTGCCTTAAATAAAACGGAGCAAAACACAACAACATAACTGAGGAAAAATTCAGTAAAAAATGGAGGTTTCCTCTTTGATTGTGTATTGAGTGAATTCCATGTTTCTGGAAGGCACAGGCAGAGCCAAGGAGAGCTGCAGCTCTCTCCTAATTCACAGACCAGGTACAGGACTAACAGAGGCTCTGTGTTTTTTTCCAGGCACTGTGAGGTGTCCCTAAAGAGGAACTTTGCTGGAGTTTCTCACCTCTTTTGGACCAGACTCAAAAGCCTTTGGGAGGCAGAATCTGGCATTTAAAAAAGCCCGATGCTGCTACATGAAGTGACTGTGTGTGACTCAAACCAGAGCCTAAATCCTGTGGTCACTGCTCAGCTCTGTTCAGGTGCACAGCCTGGGCCAGGGCTTCGTGTCAGGTGCTGCAGGGTTTTCCTGCAGCGAGGCTCCAGGTAGTGTTTATCAAGCTGGTTTATCAATGTTCCTATAAAAGCAGATTTCATAGCAGCATTTTCTACTTTTCTGTTAACTTTTCCTGCCCTTCTCCCTGTTCCCACCCTGTGGCTGTGTGAGCTGAGCTGTGCTGCTTCCCTTGCCCTGGCAGGATCTGCTCAGCTTCAGGAAGTTTTGCAGCCATGGCTGAATCTGAATCATCACAAAGTCCCAAAATATTGAATTTCAGATGTCTTCTGGTGTCTGCACTCAGTTTGGAGGAGAACAGCCCCTCTCTCCCATGGCTGGGAGGCATCAGGGGTGCAGGAAGGGGCTGGGGCAATTATTTGAGAGGTGCTGAGAGCAGAAAGATGTGGGGTTGTTGTGAGCATGTGGGTGACTCCATCTCTCAGATTTCACATTCATTTCTGGTACAGGACTTTGGTTCCTAAGGGGAAATGAAGCTTGTCTTGGCTGGGGAGTGGGGCAGCTGAGTCTGGGAGGAGGCAAACACAGGAAAGCCAGAAATGCTCCATTTTAGTTCGTCCATTTTATCCTGTAATCCCTGACTCTGTGCTGATCCTTCCCATGACACCACCCCAGTAAGGGCAGGGTGATGCCAAGGAAGGGAATAAAGACTGAACAGCAAAGGAGCTGCTTTATGAGCAGTTTATATCAAAAGGGAGACAGAGCACAGAAAAATAGGTTAAATGCTGCTGGTCCCCTGCTGGGGAAGCTGTGTGCCCCTCTCTGGTACCCAAAGTGGTGATCTCCCCTCTGGGGGATGAGGCTGCCATGGCTGGGGTACACCAGGGAGGTGGAGTGTCCTTGTGGGCTTGATTTCCAGCTGGCATGGTGGGTGCCCCTCTGCCCTGGCTTCCTCTCAGGCCACAGGGGCATGAACAGTTGTCTGCAGAGAGGAAGTGGTTAATGCTTGAGGCAGAATGATGAACACCCCTGGAAAGGTGAGGAACAATCCAGCACGAGGGCTGGAGGGTGCAGTAAATAAGGCAGAGGTTCCCCATAGAATGAGAATGAATTTAAGCACTCAATAACTCTCCTGCTCCCCAAGCAGTGTCTGAGCTGCCAAAGAGATAGGGAGCCTGTGCATGGAAAACTGTGGCTAAATCCCAAAATACACTTCATCCAGGGGGACAGGAGGAAGTGACTCCTCCCTGGTAGGAAGAGTGGAGAGGGCAGGTCTGCACATCCTGAGCTGATCCCAGCAGCCCAGGAAATGCCACTGCCCCCAGGATGTGATGGGTCAGCTGGGGCCAACTGGCTTTGAAAAATAGCAAATATGGCAGGGAAATTGATGAAAAACTTCAGAGAGGTGAAAAGAGTTAGGGTTAAGTATGAAAAATGTAAGTGTTCCTGGCAGCATGACAATCTTCAGAGTCATATTTCGATTTCCTAGATGAGAATGTTTTATTCAGGAAGGTCAGAGGTTTCCTGGCTGGCCACCATGGATACGTGGCCAGGTTTGCCCCTCTTGAAACATGGAAGCATAAACAGGATTGCTGCATGTGCTTTCTTTTTATTCAAAACCAACTTCTTTATCAGTTTTTCCCCATCTCCCTGCAAATTGTTTGTTGATGAAGGACTTTAATTGCTCCAGAGCTGGTCCTGTGGGTACAGCTTAATTCCTCTTATCTGACACCCTGGTGGCTCCAAGCTCTGCTGCTCCAGACCACAGTGAACTCATTTAAACCATTAACTGTGATGGG
Organism: Euphonia xanthogaster; assembly: GCA_034509185.1. Classification (NCBI taxonomy): domain Eukaryota; kingdom Metazoa; phylum Chordata; class Aves; order Passeriformes; family Fringillidae; genus Euphonia; species Euphonia xanthogaster. The sequence continues at coordinate 3,729,068 of JAYDZK010000070.1, read as the reverse complement.
AGCAACATGAGCCTTTTGAGAAATGCTATTGGGTGATATGTGCCCAACATCAGCCCCAAATAAAGGTTAATTTCATTCATCAGGAGATGCAATTAAACCCCTTTGCTGGGAGCTGTTTTTCTGGCCTATACCACCTGTTTTAAGCATTTCAGGGGTTGTGATTTCTGCATTTCCTCTTGCTATCCAACACTAGAATAAATTAGGCTTCAACAACTCTAAATGTAAATAATTCCTACAACATGGTTTTTTTTTGGGTGTAACTCAGCCAATCACTGTTATAATTTTCATAATTATGCCATTCTCCATCTGCTTGATGGAGTTAATGCCTCACTTTGTCAATCACTGGCCCATCTTCCTTCCATGTCTCAGCAGCAGCCGGGCAGAGTATGCAGAAATTCAGCTGTTTCCAGGCTGTTTCCATTGAAATGACAGTTTTAGTGCTTGTGTTCACCTTTGCATGTGTTCATTGACTGGCTCCTCAATTCTGCCTCACCAGGGAGGATGAGGAGGGGCTGAATCCTGTGTGTTTTGTGGTGCTTTTGGGCAGAGCTGGGATGCAGCACAGTGGGACTGGTCACTCTGGCTCCTCTTCCCCCCTCAAAATGACACCCCTCCCCAAAAATGCAAACCAAGGAAAGCCCTGCATGGCTACAGGCAGACAGGAAGGTGTGTGAGAGAGAAAGCATCTCTGTGCACAGCCACATGAGCTGTAGCTTGCAGAAACCAAGCCCCTGTTTCCCCATCTACGTGATAATATTGATAATTATCAATTATCATCTACACCAGCCTGTGGCTGTTGGTAATTCCAGCAAGAAATGGCATTGGGGTAAAGTGTGGTCAGGTGCTGGAGGGCTCCCAGAAAGGCTCAGCTGTTGCTGCCTCACCTTTTTTAGGTGGAGAACTTTGTGGTTTAGGTGGCCCTTTGCATTCTTCTTCTCCATTTTATATGGTCCAGCTTTGCCAAATAGGAGTGAGACAGAAGTGAAGGTAAGGTCACCATCAGGGACTGTGGGCTGGGTGGTTGAGCAGGATTTAATGTGCTGCTAATCCCAGAGCAGCTCAGCACTGGCTGGAAAACCTGCTGGAAATCTGGGAAGAACCCACCAGGCAGCCCACCCTGACCTGGCACCCTCCTGCACCCCACCAGTGGGGTGGGGCAGGCAGGAGATTACCCTCTGCCCCATAGCAGGTTCAAGGGGATATCAAAAACACCTCTGAGCTTGCCCAGGTGGGGTAAGCTAAGCAGAAGGGGGTTCAGATGGACTCAAACTGGTTTAGATACTAGAAACATTTTCTTCACTGGAAGGGTGGTTTGATGCTAGAACAGCTGCCCAGAGAGGTGATGGATTCACCATCCCTGGAAGTGTTCAAAAAACTTGGGGACATGGTTTGGTGGTGAACACAGTGCTGCTGGGTTACTGGCTGCATTCGATGATCTCACAGAGCTTTTCCAGCCAAAAATAATTCCATTCCAGCCAGAATTATTCCATGAATAATTCTGTGAATAAAACCAAGGGAATGGTTTGTGGTTCAGCCTGCTTGTGCCAGCACAGCTCGAAGTGGGGCTGTACAAGATCCCAGGATATTTTATGTCTCCCCAAACCTCATTATCATGGCAGAAGTACAGAACCAGTGCAGCACCCAAGCTGGCTCAATTACAGCCCATTTGAGCAGCTCTGCTCAGCCATTCCCTAAGGAAGGAAGCAGTGATTATTTGTGCTGCACAGCAGTTTGGATACCTGTGAGCAGGCGTGCATCCTGCTAAATGCATCCCTGGTAACGAGCTGAGGTTGTTCCCTAATTAATATTTCAAATATTCCCAGGCTAGATTGATATACTGTAAATGAACAGTGTCAGATGACAACAGAAATTAGATAAGGAGCAGCTGGAAGTGATCTGCTTGTATTTAAGATCTAGTACTACGAAACTGTTTTTATTACCAGCAGCTCAAAAAAACTTCAGGGATTTTCAGAGAGACGCTGCTGATGGTGGGTGAGAAGGGGGAGCTCATCTTCAGGCTCCCCAGTACCCACAGTGAGGAGCAGATCCTTCATTAGCACCAGCCAGCATCCCTGTACTGTGTGGTGCCAACCATGTTCATTAGCTGCCTGTAATTAGCCAGGGGTCTGGAAATGGCATGGAGGGTTAAAGGTCAAAGCAGTTCTTTCTAAAATTCTTTATAAAATGAGGAGCTGGGTAGCTGAGCACAGAGGTTTGAATTTCAAGTGAGGATGCTCTCCTTAATGGAATGTAGGATTTCTGCAGTGATTACTAAGGGCTACAGTTTGTAGGTTCCCCAAGCAAAAAAATACAGCTGCACCACCTTCATCCTGGGGACAAATCTGCCTATTTCTTAGTTATTAGGTGTCTTGGTCAGGGTTTGCAGTTCATTTCTGGCATGTTATTTGTAGAGTGTGGATTTGGTACCAGATCTTTGATTGTTAATAGATGATCCAGTTTAACACCGTGGCTGTTGTCACACTTGCCTGGACCCAGAGTCATGTTATTAACTTCAGGGGAGATGCTGCATGCCCTTCACCCTGAGTGGTTAACAAAAGTTTGAAGGCTGGCTGGTTTGTTTCTGTCAGGATGAGAAAGCAGTGATATGTGGCAGCTACATTTTCTGTGTAGCCTTTTTTAATCATTCACATGCACACAAAAAGGAAAACACACATCTGTCTTGTTTCCTTAAGCACAATAGAGAGAATTCAAGCAGACTCTTAAACCAGAAATCAACACATCTGTTGCAGCAGTGAGTGCTGTGACCAGAAAACTACAGGAAAACTGAATCTCTCAGGTTCCATGGATGTGATTTCTCCTGGTTTCTGCCCCTGGCCCACACAGCAAGTGAGCAGGAGGGCAGTGCTCTGCCCTTTCCTGCCTCCTGCTGTCTCTCACCTTTGCTGATGAAGGTCCTGACTGGCAGAAGAGCTCTCTGACAGACTGGCCAGGCACTCCAGATTGCCTGGCAGAGAGAGTCTGAGTCTCCAAGTCTTGGAGAGCTCCTTCGGGATGCTCATTGTGTACCAGGGCTTGGAAAAGCAGCTGGGAGAGGTCATTGTCCCATGGGCCCCATCTCGAGGGCAAGATTCAATGTCTCTCTTAACGTGTCCTTCATTGCCAGCCCTAAAATATACTGGATATCATTAAAAGATACCAAAGGGTCTCTTCTTCTGGTAAAATATATTCTGTTCAATAGTGAACATCTATCAACTCTATTCAGTGTGTGTTTGACACTCATGAGTTTCAGGGGTCTGTGACTGTTCCTGGTACCAGCCATGTGGATTATGAGTCCTGCTGGGAAACAAAACAACTCTCTGGTCATTTACAAAGCATGGCATCAAAAAGCTAAAATGTATTTTTGGTTTGGGTGAAGGACACTTGAAAAGGGAACCTCTATGATAGTAAAAGTAATTGCAAAAACAGAAGAGGAAAATATTCCTTTTATGAAATGTAAACTCCCTGCTGTGGAAAACTATTGAGGCAAGTAGATGAGTAAGATTATAAAAAGGATTAGATATGGATTATCCAGGATTAAGGTAATGAACTCTCTTGGATAAAATTCACAAGTGGTTTTCATCCTGGTGTGCTTGGGGTCCTAGATTAAACTGTTATTTCTAGGAAGATAAAAACTGCCCTCTCCTGCATTTAAAGGACCAACAGTTGTTTGTGTTTGCTTCATTTCATTCTTAAAAAACCCTCCCAGCTGCCAAAGTGAGCAAGGGCTGAGTGTGAAGACCTCATTATAGTGAGTGGTAACATAGCATAGATGAGGTGGGATGTAGCTGGATATAAACAATGCACGTGGGGAGACAAACCACAGTGTTACACATACAGATAAATGTCCATTCCTGTTTATGTGTGTACATACACTCTGATGGTCCTTGACCTCAGCAGAGACCTGAGGAATGAGATGTTGGACTTAAAACATAGAGTCCCTGTCAAAGTGTGAGCCTGCTGAATCAAACAGGACATTTAAGTGTGAGCAAGAAATAGAGAGCAAAGCAGACCTTGTTGCAGCACTGTGCCAACACTGCTGATCTCTGAGCTCAGCTGCCAAGCTGGCTCCCTGCTGCAGGATGTCCTGCAGGGCTGGGCAAGGGGCACAGGGCAGCTCTTCCCTCAGGACCAACAGCAAAGGGGCCAAGGAGTCCAACCTGGAAAAGCAAAACTGAAGGGGAGGGTGTGACATGACTGAGAAAACCAGGAGTGGCGTGGATTGGGAAGAGAGGCTCACTGCAGCTTCTAAGCATGTGCAGATCTAGAGCTTTGATCCACAGCAATGTCTTCCACAAGGGTTTGGCCTTGGAGGCAGTTTGGAGCTGCAGCAGCCCAGGCTATCAGCTCCACCCCTGTTTCTATTAAAAGAGCTTTCGCTTGGTTGTAGACAGTGAAAAATAATTTTCAGATGTTGCTGCTACTCACAGCGGGGTGTAATAGAGACTCATTATCATTCACAAGTCTAACTTAATTACATTTTTCCTGAAGGTTTTTATGCTGTCTCAGTGGGAAGGGGGGCTCATCTGCATACATTCAGGGGCTGTCTTTTCAAACCTTGGTAATATCGATGGTAAATGCAGAAGAAAGTTGGGGAATTACTTTAGGACCTTCATTTGATCAATGCAAGCTGCAGCATGGATTCACCAGACCCACAGGAAATCTTATCATGCCCAAAACCTCAATTGTCAGACAACAAGATATTACCTTGCTCCTTCTGTGTGTGTGGCTTTCATCACATGGTCTGAAAATGAGTAATTTCTTCATTGGTCAAATCTTGAAGGCTTTTCTGGCTTTATTCTTATATTTCTTGTACAGAAAGAAATTTTCCTCTATAGAAGCCTCAAGGCACTACTGAAAATTGAAAAAGCAAAATAAGAGAGCCTGGAATTCAGACTGGGATGATCAAAGCATTCCTTGTTTAGCCATAGATGGTGTCTGTGGGCAGCCTGGTGCTGTCTGGGTGGGGTGGGGGTCCTTCTCTCTGTTGTGTGGTTACCCAAGGGGTGCAGCTCTGCAGGTCACCCAGCAGCTGGGTGTGGGGAGCCCTTCTCTGAGCCCAGCTCCTCCAGAGGCTGCTCTGCATCCCTGCCCTCGTATCTAACACACCACGATCCACAGGGTCCACCAGGGAACAAAATCAGGCAAACACAAAATGCCTTTGGGCGTTTTGTTCACGGCTCAGCTGCCACGAGGGTCAGCAGAGCTTCCCAGAGCCTGGGAGGGCTCTGCAGCCTGACCCCAGCCCAGCAATTTCTGCTGCAGGGCCAGCCTTGGGGTGGGTGGTCCTAACCTGCACAGCAGCGGGTCAGGGAGGGTGACCTTTGCAGGCAGGAACAAAAAAGAGGTGAAAAGAGGTGAAATCAGCCGTATAATTAGCTGTGTGATTAAACTTTCTCCAGGGCGAGGAACTGGAGGCCAGTTCTGCCTCCTGTGAAGTGCAGCAACACCTCCAACCCCCCTGAGTACAGAGGAATAAAAGCAGTGCCAGGGAGTGCTTCACTGATGCAGAGCACAGATCCAAAAGCAGCTCTGGCTGCAGGTTTAGCAAATGCCTTTGGGGTTAAAATGGAAGGATTTAGCCACGGTTATTGCCTGGTAATGCAGAAGGCCCCAGTGGGACAGAGAAAGGCTGAAACAAAGCAAAAGTAATTAAACAGAAGCAAAGCAGGCAGCACTTCTCTGCTGATAATCTATGCAAAGGACAAGGTTTCTTGTTTGGACAATCAATAAACTAGCCCATTTCATTTTATTTTTGTGTGGTTGCATGTAGTGGCCGTATTGTGGTAGAAACATTGTGAAGCATTGATTCACAGATAGAAATATATCTGGGTTGCTTGTGGTTTATTAAGAAGATCAAGATAACAAGTGCTGCATTATTGATCTAACCCAGAGGGACACTTCCTTTTTTTCTGCCTGTCAATGAAATCCCATTGTAATTATTTTTTTCCCTTTTCTCACTCTTCCTTTCCTCTCACCTCTCCCTGTTTCTCGGGGGATGCAGTAATGAAGCAAGCACAAAAGTGTCAGTCAGGGCTGGCAACGGGCAGGGGAAGGGTAGAAGGGACACAAGCAGAGGGACTGCAAGGGAAGAGCATCTGCCAGCTGGTAAGGGAGTGCTAATTCTCTTCATCAAGGCTTAACAGGGTCAGAAGCTTGACAGGAGCTAAAGTGGCCTTTGTTGTTTGCACTTTAGAAATCTTTAACCCTGAGTTTAAATCTCTGTTTATATATATATGTTTGTTTATCAAGCCTGCCTACAGGCTCCTGTGCAGAGCTGGATTTACCAAGCCCTGGGATTGCAGTGGGAAGGGGAAGGGGAGAGCTGGTGATTTATGAGCAGAAGTCCTGCAAGTAGACAGGCTGAAGTGTGTATACCAGTTATGACCATAATGCAAATGTTTTTGGGACAAGCACAGAAAAAAGACATTTCTTGGCTCTTGACTGGAGAGAGTCTTTGGAACAAGACCAACCTTGAGTGGGGCAGGGCTTGGTGGGTCCCACTGCCTGGAGTCCCAGATGAAGCTTTGATCCCCTGTGTCCCTCTTTGGGTTCCCTGAGTGAATGTTTTGTCACCTGTCAGTACTCAGGTCACACGGAACTGAGCAGGTTTCAAGGGCACTTTGTCCTCTTCTCTCCCCAAGGTGTTGCTCCTCCTGTGAGTTGGAGATGTCATTTCAGGCAGACACTGATGTTTTTCTATCCCTAATTTTTTCCTGTAGCCATGGGTACCTTGGCTGTGCTCTCTTTATGGTCAGCCTGGAAAATTCCAGCTGTGCAGACCTACAGTAAATAAAACCATTGAGGCTTGGGACAGGCCTCTTGTCCTGTCCTTTGTCACAGTGTCACCCTTAAGTGTCTCAAGGTGTCCTTAGAGCACACTAGTGAAGAGTCTGACACCTCATCTTTACCTGGGGGGCTAATGCTGGCCTAGAGGTGGAGGAGCATGGATGCCATTGCTTTGCTGCTGGAAAGGTGACGCTGCAGCTTTCTGAAAATCTCCACTCCCCTTCCCATGGACCTGCTTAAGCACAATTCAAATGGCTTGTCCACTCAGAGGATCCGGGACATATTCCTGCCCTTTATATTTTTTTTCTATTTTTGTAGCTTTGTATTTTTGTATATTTATACTTTTTACATCTTTGTATTTTAAAATTGTAATATTTATTTCTATCTTTTTAACACTGGGACTTACTGATCTTAAAGTCCTTTTCCAACCTAAACAATTCTGTGGCTCTGTAGTTCTACATCCACCAAAAGACCTGGTGTACTCAGCACATTGTTTCCTCCTCACACCCCTGGGGCTGCAGCCCAGAGCTCAGTGAGACCTTGGTGCTCCCAGTGCAGCCCTGCCAAGAGCTGCCTCTATCCAGCACTTGCTGCTGCTCCTCCTGCTGCCTCTATTTGCTGTTCAATTTGTGCAGGCTGAGTTTTCCCACTCCATACATCCCACAGCCCTATAAAATTGAAAATACTTGCCTGGGTGTAATTGGGTTGTGTTTTGTTTATATAACCACGGAACAACACATTTGAGCGAGCAGGAGAGGAAAAAGTTGAGCAAAGCAGAGTTAGGAAGAGGCCAGAATGAATCTGATTTGTACTTTTGCCTTGTGCACTCACCTGTTCTGCCCATCTTTATTTGCAGGGCCAGATTGAAAAGCTCCCTGTCACACTTCATGTCCTTGCCAGGAAAATGAGGTGCTCTGACACTCCCAGTAAAAGCATCACTCACTGGTTTGGTTTGCCTTTCAACATAGAAATCATTTTGTTTGTTTTGTTCTGTTTTCTGAAGCATTTCTGAAACTCATTTGGGCTGAGCTGTTTCAAACCTCTTTAGCCTGATGTAGGCACTCCAGATATAAAATTCTAACCTTGTGGAAAGTTTGTCATTATAAACCTAACCTGATAAGGTCTGATAAGGGTCATTTGCTGGGCAATGCTTCTGGTGCTGATGGTGATGCATGTGGCTGACAAATACAATTTATTTATTTAGAAAAGAAAAATACAAGGCAATCTGAAGAAACCTGAAGCTCCCTTCTTACTTGAGAAGTGACAGACAAGTGCAGGAGTGAACCAAGGCTCAGAAGTCATAACATGACAGAGATGGATGGTGCTGCCATCAGCCTTCTCACTGGCCTTGCACTGGGTGCTGAAATTTGAAAGGTTTGTGAGCGCTGTTCAAACCTAATGGTCACTTTGTGTTTGTGCCACTGTCAAGGAAGAATAAGGCAAGTCCCCAAAGCAGTTCAGGCTTTCTGTAATTCATAACTACACTCCTGGTTTAGGTGGATGTGACAGGCAGGTAAACTCACTTTTGCCCAGGCAAAATAACAACATTTCCTACAGCAGCACCAGCTTTACTTGCTGGTGGGAGAGGCCATGAATCAGAGAACATAAATTTTACATTCAGAGGTAGTCTGGCAAGTTCTTATGGCACTTAATAGCTGGCATACTCCCACTGCAAGGGAAGGAGAAAGCAAATTCAATCATTTATGTTACAAAAGTCCCACTGCTCTTTATTATGTGCACAGATGGTGTCTCGGGAGCTTTGCTGGCTGGCAGTGCTCTGCATGCCTAATGCCAGGCAGGGAGCAGTGCTTTTCCAGCCCAGGTGACAGTGGGAAAACTCTTTTCTTCCCATTTCATAGAACCAGGTGAGTTTCCAACCTCTCCCATTTTTACATTTCATTTAAACCCACCTCTCAGCAAAAAGTCAAAATATTATTGCAGAGGCAAGGGCAGAGAGAACAGGAGGTGCACCAAAGAGAACAGATGATGCACCGTGGAAGTGAAAATCTACTGCAAACAGAACAACAAATATAGAGGCATTGCAGGACATCTAATGGGACAGGAAATGGAGTTGCTTTGTCTTAAATCCTTTTAAGAAAATCTGTGGAAATCTGTCCATGCAGGGAATGGAATGACCTCACCCAATGGCTTCTTGGTGTTTATGAAGGTTTTTTTAAAACAGCAGCACCTCCCATAAGAGCTGCATTTCTGCAGCTATTTACAGCCAGCCCTAGACTGGCCTTTTCAAATCAGTGCCATCTTCCTTGAGCTCTCTGCTGCAGCACTGTATCAATCAATTGCTCTTCTTCCCTGCAGCCTGGCTTTGGGAGAGTGCTCTCAGTAAAAGTTACAGGGCTGTGGAAAGGTCAGATGTGCTCAGCCTCTCTTTACAAGAGCTGCTCTAAGACTACCACTTACTTTAAGCAATAAAACACTGTGGGTTTATGTTTTCCCCCTCCAGCCTAAAGGTCTTGCAGCACTTAACAGCTATTGTGTTATGATATACAGCACCACCAGGATACAGCAGAGCACCATCCACCTTCAGAGGCAGGAGAAAAAAAAATACACAGAAGACTTGGCTAGCTTTTGAAAATCTCAGATCTTATCTCAAAGATGCTTTGGGCCAGTAGAATTTAATTCCAAGGTCCTAAAGGCTGATTGAATTTGGCATGAATCCATCTGATTTCATGCTGATAGGAGAATTAGTGTCAGCTGAGACATTTGGGGGCTTAAGAAAACCAAAAACCTAACAACCCAGAGGAGATAAATACCATCAGGTTGTGGTAGTTGCTGGGTTTTGTCTTTATTTCTGCTTGTTGTGTGCTGCTGGGTGGAAGTGAGCCTCAGAGGAACAGCTGCACATGGTCAGAAGGCCAAAGGTTTGTGGAATAAGATCAAATATTTCACTTTCAATGCATGTCTGGGGTGCCTGTATATTGAATATGCTGGATTTGTGGATTTAATGTGTGTGACATCTTTCAGACCAACTCAGATAGTGACTGCAAAGGATTTCAGGAAGAATTTCATCTGTTGCACCCCAGTCTAACTAAACCTGAGTGATTTCACCAAACCACAGCCTCTGAGCTGCCTCTGCCTCCTACAGCTCAGAGATAAAAGTGAGTTCCACAGGAGAATAGCTCAAGAGTCCTTGATTCTGGGCTTGTGCCTCTACTTCCCCTGGACTTCAGCAAGTCTGAGCCCTCAGGTTGCTCTGATAACCTTGACCTAACTCTCTCAGAGCTGAACACCCACAAATGGAGACAGAGCTTACTGAGAATTTTGCCCTGGATTTTTTCATGTTCCCACTTTTTCCTTAAAGGGCCTTTGCTTTCCAGATTTCCTTGATGACCTTAATTAATGAGACAAGAGTGCAGAGTAAAGCACAGAGCTCTTTATGGGCCTGTCCTCTTTCTCTGTTCAGGCATCATTGCTCTAATCAGTGCTTTTCTCTTGGTCTTCCCTATTGCTTTGTTGTTCAGGAATTAAAAGGCCAAAGAAAAGAGCAATGTGTGTTGGCCATGCTCAGATTGTCCTGATGTCTGGGGAGAGCTGGAGGCCATGCTCAGGGCCCTGAGGGGTGGTCATTTGTCTTAGCAGGTAATTCTGCTGACTTCGGGAAGAAATTTCACATTTCCAGCCTTTCTCCTTCACCAGGGCTCACAGAGCTGACCCGAGGGGCTGGCCCAAAGGGAGCTAATGAGATAACTTGCACTGGGAAGCTGGACGAGTTGATAACAATGAATATTGAAGTGGTAAAATTTTCCACTGCCACCACTGAAGGGGTTTGGTTTTTTTTCCCCCTACTAATTACTGCCATTAATAAAGTCCTGCCAACACCTGACTAATGAGGACTCAGCACCAACTTTACTGAAACTATGGCCTTTTGTTTTCCTGGTTGTGTAATGTGTGTGACAGTTGCCACGTTGCTGAGCATGAAGGTTTTAGAGAGGTTAATAGAATATGGAAACAGCCTTACAAGAAATCCATGCTGATGAAAGTAGAGATGATTATTGAAAATAAGCTGAAAAATTCAGAGAAATGCTAGATCTGCTTGTTTCCTGTCACGTGTTCAGAGAAGTGGCTGGTGGTGTCTTCTGCTTTCTAGGTTGGCACGCTGAAAAACCAAATCTGAAGATGTTTACAGCAGCTCATTACAATTAGGAGCACTGGACTAGAAAAGCTTTAAAGATCACTTAACCCTCCAACTATTCTGGATTTTGTTTTCTGCTGCTGGAAGCCAGGATAGAGTCTGAACTCTCGAGTTTCAGTTTGGCTTATATGCACCAGTTTCTGAAAAGAAGTGCTCAGAGGAAGGAAAATTAAAATCTCCATTTTCTCCACTCAGAGCTCTTTGTTGAAGCTGTGAACTGACCTCCATGTGGATGACTCCTTTTATAGAGGTGACATTCCCAGAGTGTGGGCAAGAAGTTAACCAGCCCCTCAAGACATCTTTGCCACAAAGAGTGCTTTACAGCTTAAAATTAGCTTATTTGCAGCTTATCCATAAATCTTATTGAAGAGGAAGCTTTACCTATTTTTAATTCTTTTTGAGTCAAGTGCCTCAGCAGCTGACCCTGATGGGCACAACATGGTTTCATTTTGAGTTCTTGTGGAGTGGGGATGTGGTGGGAATGCCTCCCATCTGAGCTTTGTAGCCTTTAGGGGAGTCTGTGCAGAGCAAGCTGTGATGTGCAAGTCAAACCCTTCCCTCAGGAGCAGATCTGAGCCCTCTGAGAGTGGGGAATTGCTGCTGAGGAAGGTGGGGGCTGTAACTGCAGAACCAAAAAGTCAGCCTGAGTCCCATGGGAGAGATCTGGGGCTGTGGATGTCAGTTGACACCAATCTCTGGCTTCATTTTAGAGTTGTTTCATGTTTATACAGTGTAATTGCCATTAAATGCAAGCTCTCTGAGCTTTATTAAAAATACCACCACATTAACCTAACGAGCTTTTACACACAGGATTGATAACATTTATTAAGGGGTGTATATAATGTGTTTTTCTGCAATAAGAGGTTGACCTGAGAGGTCTTTCTGATCCCAGTTGCTCCTGTTCCAGGCAAACCATCCACAAGAGGACAACAGAGCCTCCTGTGCCACTGGTAGGGCTGTAAAAGGAGCATAATTAAAAAATATTTTAATGCATAATGAATCTGTCAGCTCTGGGAAGAATATTTGCTCCTGTTCCCTGTTGTGACAGCCTCCTTTGGCAGTGCCATGTTGTGGAGTTGGTGCTTGTGGAGAAGGTGGTTGGATGTCATGGGACATCAGGAATTACAGGGGCTCTTTGGAGGAATCTGCTCCCCACTGCCCTGTCTGGTCCTTGGGTGATCCAAGAGGTGGCAGCTCCCCAGCAAATTCCTCAGTGTGGCCTTGGGAAGGGCTGGCTCTGTGCTCCTGTCCCACTGCTCAGTCCCTGGGCAGGCAATGGTGCCTGCAGTGGTTCATGGCCCTGCCTGCCCTTCCTCCTGGTGCTCAGCACAGCCCAGCTCCTGAGCCATGGCCATAAAACAGGAGAATAATGGGGGTGTGGCTGTGCAGCCTCTGTGACACATTCCAGCCCTGCTTTTCCTTAAAAATAAAAGGTTGAAAAGGAATTGTAATTGAAATGAGCCTGGTGAGGGTGGAGAATTTCCCAGGACAAGGTGGAGCAGAGGTCAGAGCTGGAGTGTGCAGTGTGGTTCTGGTCAGATCCTCAGTGCTGCCTGCCCACAACACTGAGGAAGTCCATCCAGGCTCTTCCAAGCATCTGTATTCCTATTTCTTCATCTCTGCTTGGAGTCCTTAGGGCTTATAGTTAAGATTGCCCTCAGCAAACTCTGGTGCTAGAAACTGAAATTTCTTTAACTGCTGGATTCAGCTCATCAGATTGGCTTCCATGTAACTTCTGGGCTTTTTGGGCATAGGGATCCTGAAAAGAGGCAACAGAGACCTCCCTTAGGATGACCCCAACTGTGGGGTGAATGATTGCAGCTCCCCATCAACAAGGAATGCCCTGGGAAGTGCTGGTGCAGATTTAGCAGTGGCAGCAGTAACCCCCTTGCCATTGCTTCTTCCAGGGTGTGTGCTTAACTGTTGGCATTTATTCTGTGTTTGTTTGGGTTTTTTTAACTTCAACCCAAAGTTTAAGTAAATAAAATAAATGAACAAAATAATAAAAAAATAACGAACAAAAGGTGGTAGAGTAGGATGTGGAAAAGCTGGTGCTGAATGGCAGTATTGATGCAGGAGATTCTGGGGAGAAAACTTCAGATAGTCCAGGGAGATAGGAAATTCCTAGCCCAGAGGACCAGGAAAAGGGGTAGGAAGGGAGAAGGAGCGAGTGCTGCTCAGAAGAGGGAGAAAAAGTAGCTGGAAAAGAGGTGGTGGCAAGTTGGAATCACCTGATGGAGAGTTTTCAGCCCTTGGGGGTCCAAACAGGAAGGGAGATACCTGTAAATATTGAACAGGGAGGGTGTTGAGGGGAAATTGCCTGCAGCCTGTGTGTCTGGGGCGAGGTTTCCCCTGCTCTCACACGTGGAGGGAATGCAGGCAGAGCCCTGCCAGTCACCCCCGCGGCCAGCAGGGACAGGACGTGACAGGGATTAGAACAGGGAGAGCCGGCCATGAAAAACTGCTGCTCCCACAGACTTGGAAATAAAAGCTTCAGATGGCATTTTTTATTTCCCTGTGTTGCACCTTTGTTTTTAAAAGGAGGGAAAAGAACAAGGTTATTTGTTGAGGTGTTAAGCAACAGAAAAATCCCTGGCTTTGAATTGCTGCTGGTTTCTCATTTTTTATATTTTTTTTCTCTTATCCTGCATGCAACACTCTGCAGCATCTTCATAGGCTGAGGGATAAAACATGACATAACTAAGATGCACAGTGTGCTTTTTGGCTAAATGGTGGGACTGGTGAAACATTGCAATCATTTTTCTGCCTTTTATTTGAAATCATGAAGAGTTAAGTGCATTAGATTGCTGGGCTTATTTTTTCTTCCCTTCTGTAAATGAAAAATTGAAGGAGGAGTGTGGTCGTTAATTTAGGAGTTTGTGGGGAGAATATACTGACTATGACACCATTAATTGAAATAAAGAGCAGGAAACATCCTGAGCCACAGGAAAAAATACAAGGGAATGTTTGGCAAATGACATAAGAGATGAGATCTCAGGGTTCAAATTTACTGCTGATGCAGTTTCCAGTTAGCACTCAGTGGTGAGTGTTGAGGAGCAGGGAATAGAACAGCAAGGTGGGCTTTGGGAGGAGATCTGGTGTGGAGGTGTTTTCCCAGTGTCTTGCAAATTAAAAGATATTTTTCAAAGTATGTTCACTGAATCCCTGCAAATGAGCTACCCTTCAACCTCTCTGTTTTAAGGAGTACACAGTAATTGTGGAACAAGTTTCCAAATGTAAGGGTTTGTTAAGGTAGACACTAAATCCACATGTAGATACCCAGTATTTGTTTTGCTGTCAGAAAATGTCAGCAAATAATTGATAAAAGGTGTCTCTGGGTGCCTGGGATGATTATTTAGGTACATTTGTAGATGTCTGAGTACCCTAGCTGTAAGAAAAACTGACCAGCATAGGATCATTTATTATAAGTAAGACCCAACTAATAGCCCTGTAAACCCAATGTGCTGCTGTTGAAAATGGTTTCTTTGTCTTCAATTCTTTTCATTATCCTTCATGGTTAAATAGGATTAAATACAAAGAGTACATGAAACCCTGGAAATGCTCTTCTTTTCCTGAGGAATATTAGTGGATTAGTGGAGGGAGGTTGCCCAGAGAAGCTGTGGCTGCCCCATCCCTGGAATTGTTCAAGGGTGAGGCTTGGAGCAGCCTGGGACAGTGGAAGGTGTCCCTGCCATGGCAGGAGGTGGCACTGGATGGGGTTTAAGGTGCTTTCCAACCCAAACCCTGCTGGGGTTCTGTAACATTTTTGATGCCACTCTTATGGAAGACATGTCTGAATGCAGAGGAGGGGGGGGAATGTCCTTCATGGTGTGAAGCCTCTCCTTGTGGGGCAGTGTCTGTGTCAGCTTTGGCTCTTCTGCCTGTGGCCTCAGTGCTGGGGACAGAGGAGCTGCTTGGAGGAGCCAGGCTCCTCTGGGTGGGTTCCTGACTCTCCCAACCTCCCTGGCTCCATCCTCCCATTTCAGTGGTTTCTGTGAGGAAACTGCACAGCTCAGTGTCTGAGCAGATCTGGAGGAGAACAGTCCCCTGAATAAAAATAAATTGATTTGTAAACACTGGCAGAGATAAGAAGGGAATCTGTGGGGGGAATAGGCACATCAGGAATGCTGCAGTGACAAGATCAATTTGCTTCGATCAGTGCTTTCGACTGCAGCAGCAGCTCTTGTCTGAAGGTACATGTGCCCAGGGAATGTGTAGGATGGGCTCTCGTGGGCTGCCTCTGCTCCCAGTGGGCAGATTAAATGTCCCAGCAGAGCAGACAGAGACAGAAGTCTAGGAAACATAATTGTACACCTGTGTATCTTCTCTCAGAGGATGCTCTGCTTTGAAGTTTGAAACTTTAGGGGTGGGATATTAGCACAGAAATTAATTTTTAGACAGCAGTGCTATCTGGTTAGAGTAATTGCTTATCATCTGCTTCCCTGGGGTTTTTAAGCTCTTGGAAACGACTATTTACATCTCTGTGTGTGCTTAAAGGCAGGAGGAAATTGCACTCCATCGTTTCAAACTCTGTGCTGGCTCTCTGAAGTGCCAGGAGGGAAAGGGAGTTTAGAGAGAACTTTCTCCTGACCTGTCTGCTCCAGGAAGTTCCTGGGTTGGAAAGGGCCTTAGAGACATCTCATTCCATGGGCAGGGACACCTCCCACTGTCCCAGGGTGCTCCAAGCCCTGTCCAGCCTGGCCTTGGGCACTGCCAGGGATCCAGGGGCAGCCACGGCTGCTCTGGGCACGCTGTGCCAAGGCCTGCCCACCCTCCCAGGGAACAACTTCCTAATATCCAATCTAAACCTGCTCTCTGTCAATTTGAATCCATTTCCCCTTGTCCTGTCATTTCAGGCCCTTGTAAATTGTCTTTTTCCATCTTTCTTGTAGGCTCCCTACAGGTGCTGGAAGGGATCATAGGATGTCTCTGTTTTTTAATATTATTTAAGCCATGAGTGACCTCAGTGCTGCTGAGTGGTGGTGGATAGAGAAGTTTTATTCTTTCTCTTTGTCTTTTTTATTTATTTATTTGTTTGTTCCAAAGTCTACAGTAAACACTGCCATAAACTATGCTGATGTAAAACAACTGCAAATTGAGGCATTATTTCATGTTATTTGTACCACAATTTTATTGCATTCACAGTTATTTACAGTATGTAAATAAGCTTCATAGTGTAGAAAAATGTTCTGCTATAACTCAGTTGTTTGAGCATTAGAAAGAAGGGGAGGGAATCAACCAAACCCCATAGATTCAGGCAGCAATAAGAGATTATGGATAATACTATGGATATTTTTTTTGTTATAGGATTAGCTCTGTTTGAAAATAGCACCCATTTCCTGAAACACTGAAATCTGTGTGCTCCAGCTACCTGCATTGTGTTATAAATCCATAATGACTATTTTCCATCAAATGTTGTGTTACAATTTGAATTATTAAATGCTAAATTGCTGTGTATGGATTGTAAAGCAATGAGAATTTCCTGCTAGTTGAAAGGGAGAGCTACTGTGGGTAAGAATTCAGCCTTTGATGAGCATTGTAGAGTCTGTAGACAAAAGCAATTATATGCAGATGGAGCCCAGGCAGCACAAAGATAAATGGAAGGTCCTTTTAAATTCTGCTTGCAGCATTCCCTACATGACCATGGACTGCAGTGTGATTGTCTGGCTTTTTCAGGGCTTAATTTTCATCCCACTGAATGTAAAGGTAAAAAACATCTATTAATTTCAGCAGCAGCAGGGTGGGGTGCTTTGGATAGATTAAAGCAGAATAAAAAATTTTTGGAGAGAGAGAGGTAGCAAACTTTGGCAGAAAAATATTACTTGGGTGCAGGTAGCTTCAAGAGCCTGCTCAGATGGGGAAGAGGCTTCTGTTTTTACCTTTGTGCTTTGTATTGGAGTGCTGGGTGTATTTCCAGGACCCTGATCCAGGGTAGTGTCACATTTTTCCCTGGAGGAACCGCAGTGTTTGGCAAATATAGCATGAAAAAAGCCACTGTAATAAAAGCCAGTAGAAAGGAGAGATCTGTTCTGGCAGTCCTGGCCAAAGAAAGGGATTTTTGAGAGCCGGGTGAAGTTTGTGTTTGGTGGACCCAATGGGTGTGTCACCCCTGCAGGTGGTGTGCTCCACATGGCTAGAGGAGCCAGTGGCTCCCTGGCCAGGGATGAATGGGCACTGCCAGCTCCAAACATTTAGAGATCATGGGAAGGTGGGAGAGGTGTACAGGACCCACAGGCAGTCATGAGGGTGTTTCTAGGAAATGAAGTGCCATGTCCAGCTGTCACGGGTGATGCTGCTGTGGCTGTGTCTCACCCTGCTTGTCTCACCCTGCTCCCTCTAGTTTCTGACAGCACATGATTGCTGCTGAAAGGGAGCCCAAAGCTCTTCGTCCTGCTTGGAACTCATATCCTGGATCACACAGAGATGAACTCTCAGCTTCCCTGCAAAATATTTAGAAGACCAGACAAATCCCTTCTGTCAACTTTCATCATGGACTGCGGTGTGGAGATGGCTCTTTCCCTTCTTGTTAGGACAGGCAGTGCCTTCCTGGCAGCCTGCAGGGCTGCCCCTGCCTGCTGAGAGAGTGCTGGAAGCTGTGCTGCCTTGGAGGGACTTTGTTTCAGGGGCAATAAATCTCCTTTTTGGGCAGCAAGATTTCCCAGTGCTTTTCCCAGCAGCCAGATGAATGCTCCTGCATGCAGTGTGCTGTCACACTGTTGGGTCTAGCTGGGAGCTTGGCACCTGCAGAAAAACAAAGTCTTGAAGGTTTAAAAGGTAGCAAAAGCAAATGTGGTTAAAATCCAACTGCTGGGTCACACCAGAGTGGGGAGGCTCTGCCCTGCCACGTGTGATTTAGTCCTCACTCTGTCCTTCTGCCTCAGCTTCTGCTTTAAAGCCCTGTCAAGGGGCAGGGGGAGGTGCTCCAGTGGCTGTGCCATGCCCCAGGACAGAGCAATATGTGCTGCACCTTGTCCAGTGCTGAGCTGCTCTTCCAGTGTGTTTGTGATGTGTGGCTGTCATGTATCCACCTGGGTGTTCTGAAAGCACATCAGCATCAGCTCTTCTCAAAGCCCCTCTGGATAAAAGCCATGGGAAGCACATCCCTAGCCCCTCTTTAAGCCTGATGGCCCTGCAGTGGTGCACAGAGGATTTGGAGTGGTTTGAAGGGCAGAAAGGGGCACATCCATTCCTTCATTATTATTTTTTTTTGAGCAGCACACACCTGGTTTCTCAACTTTTATTGAGACTGATGTTGTCTGGTAGAAACCTACATTTCCTTTCACCCCCAAGTGCATCCCCCAGACTCTTTTATTTTTGCTTCCTTTCCCCTGTTTCCCCAGGGCTGACATCACTCTCCCAAGCCCAGTGTTCTGGGATTTAACTGGTATCAGATAAAACCCCAACCAGCAGAGCAGGATGAGCTGTGGCCAGGGCTTTTCTCTGGTGCTTTCAATGGCTCTCGTGGTCAGACCCCCAGTAATGTGCTGCAATGAATCAGCCCCTTGCAGACATGGAATAAATTAGTCCTGGGGAAAGAACTTTACCATGGAAGCAGCATAAACTTTGTTGTATTACCCTAAGGTGCCCAGTAATTGCTGTTGATTGGAAGGGAAAAGCCATCCAGAGGAGAAATGCAATTTGTTGCTGTGGCTACTAGCTCCCAGATTTATTATCTCTCCTCATTCTCCCTGAGTGTTGTAAAATACACCACACATTCCCCTTGCTTTCTTTTTTTTTGCTGCTGTTTTTGTTTTGTGGTTGTTTTTTTTATTCAAGGTAAACTCTGTCTGCAGGTTTATAGCACTGGCAGGTGCAGCATCACTGTGGACTTGCACTGTAGCTGCTCAGGGCTGGCATTTGTTCAGAGGCTGCCACTGAAACATAAAACACCTTTTGTCCTCAGTGTCTCATCCTGAGGTGGAGCCAACCTTGGCTCTGTGTTAAGGGAAAAGTGGAGAAAACATCTGGGATATTGGGTGGCCACAGTGAGAGTTTTCACAGTTTCAGGGAGTGCATATACATATTTTGTGGATGAAAAAGAAATACATTAATTTCCAAGATGAATTGAATGTACAATGTTTTATATTTCTAAAATTGGGAAGGCAGCGTGAGGCACAGAGAATAATTCCAGAGTGTGAGAGAGCAGCTTGCAGCCCCAAGGAGAAGAGGCAGAGTTGATTCTCCTGTTCCTCTCTAGGATTTTTGGGTGAGCTTGTAGAAGTCCTTCCAGCCCCTGAGTGCAGTAACAGCCCTGCTCCCCTTGCTGCTGAGAAGTGGCAGGTGTTGCTGGGAGGTGCCTTTGTCTATCAGGGATTCAATTTCTCCTCTTCACACTGATAAAACTCACTGCAGTGTGAGCATTTCTCCTCTGCCTTCCACTGATGGGGCTTTGCTTTTCATGGGTGAGTCCCAAATTTCACTAACATATCTTAAAGATGTGTCCTGCAGAACAAAGCCATGTGTTGGACGTGGCACAGGAAATTGTTCTACCAGAAATGAAAGATAATGCACTGAGAGAGCACAGTGTCTTCTTCAGATGCTGCTTTTTAGCACAGTAAATGAGGAAAAGATGTTGTCAGCTCTTACATGGTCTGGGAGTTAAGAAGTCTTGGTGGTATCTCCTTGACAGGAGCCTGGCAAACTGGCTCTTGATAGTCTCTTGGGCCAGCTGCAGCTTTCTGAGATCTCCTAATTTCCTCTGAAAAGATGCTTAGAGCTTTATTTGGACTGCCAAATTATTATTTTGATTAAACATCCTGATTTACCATTTGGAAAAAGAAAAAAAAATAGTATTTTTTCCTCACTCTGGAAGAGGGTTATTTAGTTAGGTTGGCAGTAAAAAAGAAATTCAGTAGGGGACAGGCGACTTGTGAAGCAACCACTGTGCTCTCCTGGGTAATATTTCTCATTTTCCCTTCCTCGTGTGATCTGACTGCTGGGATCTCATCTAAAGGTCCCTCATCTATCCAAACAGGGGCTGAAATCCACCTTCTTACCAGCACCTCACGCTCTTTGCCTGTTGTTGCCTCATGTTTTCCTGCTGTTTGCTGCCCTGTGGTTCCCAGCCTGGGCATGCCTCTGTTTTCCAGCAGGTTGCTGTATCCTGTCAGCCACTTTGGGGCTTTGTCTCCCAGTCTGGTGTTCTTGCTCTCAGCCCTTTCACTCTGTGCAGATCCTTGCTGGGTCAGGCTGTGCCATTTCAAGCACCACAGGTGATGGAGCTGGTTTTTTGCAGCTCCTCAGTGCTGGTTCTGGAGAGCTGAGCCTTTATCTCACTAAACACAGGGCTGCATTTTCCAAATAACTCAGATTTTGAGCTGCTAAGGCAGCAAAAGAACTCCAGATTTTTGAACATGCCTCACCTATTAACTCTCTAATGAGTTCCCAGCCAAACCTGGGGAGCACAGGGCAAGCTCAGGTGTGTTGATGCTTGTCAATAAAATGGGATCTTGATGGCAGCCTGAGCTTTTCTGCAGACATAAACTGCAGCTCCTGGGTGCCGTGCACTGGCAGAAACACAAGTGTTGACAAGAGGCAGAGAAGGACTGTGCAGCCCAAAGGCAGCATGGCCCAGGAGCTCAGGCAGAGGTGTCCGTGAGAGCCAGCACGCTCATCACCACAGTTCACTAATTACCTCAATTACTGTGACAGCTTCCTGATCCCACGCCAGCTTTGCAGCTTGTTCCTTGATCCCTGTTTAATGACAGAGTGCTCCCCTTGTTAATTTTTATATTTATGGCCCCTGCCCTCATATTCTTTGGGTCTGTTAAATTTTATGCTCTGTGAAACTGTTCAGGATTCATGGTGACCCTTGTGCTACCCCAGCTGATGTGCACCAGAGCCAGCCAAAGTTCCCAAAAGCTTACAGCAAAAGAACAGGAAACTTGGGAATTCTGATGTAATAAGTTCAAAGTGGGTGAATGTGAAAAGTGTTCTTGGAATTCTTCAGCCTCTAGAACTGGTTTTGTGTCAGGAAACCTTTTTCTATAATTAAAATAGGCTTTTTTCCACAGAAATTATTTGTAAAATATCTATGTGTAGTGTCTGGTATTTGGGGGATTTCAGGTTGTTGTTTGGCTCATATTCTCTATCAGATAAAAATAATGGATCTTTAAAATGGTGTTACAGCATTCCACAATTTATTTATAGCTGCAATCAAACACTATTTAAACATCAGTGGTTGTATATCCTTAATTAATGTATAAGAGTTTTGTCATGGATTTCACTACATTCATAGGCTGAATTTCTGTTATAATTTAAAGGAAGGCTTTCTTTCCTATTCCAAATGAAGTTATCAGTTCAGCCATAGGTTTTTGAGAGAAGCAGGGAGATTAATGTAATAAGCCAGGCTAACTTCTTGACTAACACAAGTCATAGGAATTCAGTCACTGACGTGTCCACCCCAAAAACTTCTGGTTGACCTGGAATGGAAATGTGTGTATGTGTGTATAAAATTCAATCTTCTTTGAAAGATAGGAAATGATGGAAAAGCTACTGCATCCCTTGGCAATCTGTTCCAATTTGTTAGAATAAGCTCTCCTAACTCTTCCTCAGACCTTCATTCAGATAAGGTTGGAATCATTTAAACTGCCTGTCTCATCACTCCTTTGCCTGCAAATGTTTTCTGTTGTCAGTGCTTCCAGCTGCTGTTCAGGTCATTCCCACACTTAATTTCAAGAGTTCTTTGGAACATTTCATTCTCTGTACAGCCCCTGATGTCTTGTATTTGAAAAATCAAAAGTATTTGATTGGCTTCCATAACAAAATGGTAGAGGAACACCTCACACAAGGAAGCAGGACAAGTCAGCCTGATTGTAGGAAAGTGTCAGCTAACCCCAAATGCTGCTGGGTGGGTAAATGAAGGAAATGGTGCTTGTAGATAACCCAGTTACTTTTGGAGGCCAGTCCTGGTTGAATCCCAGAATCCCAAGCTCCCATCTGGAGCAGACTCTCCAGTTCCAGCAGGGAAGCTGCCTTGGAGCCCACGGTGCAGCCTGGGTTCTGAGTGTGCTCTGAGTGCACTGAGCTTTGCCCTGGAGGCAGCCAGTGAGGCTGCTGGGGTTAGCTGGGGGTGTTACTTGAGGAGCACTGCAGTGCTGTTACAGAATCACAGAGTTGTTTAGGTTGGAAAAGACCCCCAGGATCACCGAGTCCATCCTGTGACCGATCCCCACCTCGTCAGCTAAACCAGAGCACTGAGTGCCACATCCAGCTTTTCCTTGGACACCTCCAGGGATGGGGACTCCCCACCTCCCTGGCAGCCTGTCCCAGTGCCTGGCCGCCCTTTCAGTGAGCACTGTTGAAGGTGTGAATCCAGGGGGGCTGGTGCCCTGCTAAATCCTGGGTTTGCCCCTCACCATCAGGTCCATGCTTTCAATCCTGGGTTTGCCCCTCACCATCAGGTCCATGCTTTCAGTCCTGGGTTTGCCCCCCACCATCAGGTCCATGCTTTCAGTCTGGGCTCACCCTGGCTGGTGCAGCTCACCTGGTGCCTGTGGAGAGCACAGCTGGCTCATTTCATCTCCTTGCTCTGGACATTCTGCTTTGCTTCGTTTCCTCCTGATTCTCTGTGCTTTTCTACCTCTCTTTGCTCCCAGGCCATTCCCCTGGAGCCCTGCATTGCCCTTCCACTTGGCCTCATGGTCATGGTCACTGTCCTGTGCCTTGCTCCCCTCACAATTCAGTGTTTCCTTGTAAATCCACCTCAGCTGCTCCATCCCTGCCCTGCGCCTCCTGGCACTTCTGCCAGCACAATTTCTGAACATTTTGTCGATGTTTCCATCCCAGTTACCCACTGGACCTGCTCACTATGTGAATTCCCTGCTTTTTAGCTGATCACATCTCTGGCCATGAAGGGGAAAGAAATAATTGCTGCAGGGCACAGGGGTCAGGGTGTTTGGCTGCTCCTCTTCTGCTCTTTAACAACCTGAGTGTTGGCCATTAACCATGGTGAAAACAACTGCCTATTTCTGAGTATATTGGAGTATATTTATGAGTTTATTGTGAGAAGACATGGAAGTCTGGGTATTCTGTTTATTAGCTAGAATTTAAAATGCTAGGGTTCTTTTTATACTGATCAATCAACATATTTTTTTCCTTGATCACTGCCATTCTAGAACCACGATAACCCTCAATTAAAGGAATATTTAAACCTGTAAATTGCAGTGAAGTGACCAGAATTGGTACCCACTGCTGAATTGCAGAGCAGGGATACTCATGTCAGCAGCTAAAGAACCTGCCCAGCACCACGTCTGCCAAATCACTGGCTGAGCAATGCTTAATTAGCAAACTGGAGCTGCCAAGGGATGCTCTGAGGGTGTGAGCAGGAATTGTGTGAGGTTTGCATCCCCAGAGCAGCCAGGGAGGGTCTGCAGCCCTCAGCTGATGGTTCCTGGAGGAAGGGCTGCCTGCACCTGCAGTGTGGGGATGCTGGAATCATCCAGGGGGTTGCAAGCCTAAATTCAGCTCTGGAGAGGAGCCTGGTGCTGGCTGATGGCATCCCCTGAGCTTCAGTGGTTAAATGGCTGCTTAAATATTTTATAATACTTTGCATCTTTCAGTAAAATAGACCTGAGGCTGTCAGAGTCCCCTGCAGATCCCAGCCTTTGGCCTTCAGGCCCACCTGAAGCTCTCTCCTGGTCATGGAAGCCAAGAGCAGTGATGTTAGGGAGTTCAGTGGAGATGCAGTTGCTGTGGGAGAGCAAGGGAAGTCAGTGTGGGATAAAGAGTTGAGGAGAATTTTCTCATTTCAAAAGAAGTGATAGACTGCTGCATCTCTGGGACCCTGCAATGCCGGGGTACAACAGGGAGAGATGCTGCAGGAGTACCATGATGGATGGTAATAAATGCTCCTTTGCATTAGATTTCCATTTTCTACTGAGAAACATTTATTAGTGGTGAGTGATGGTATGGTCTTTGGGGTTTTTTTTCATCTGCTGTTTCCTGATCCACTGATAGATCTTAACTCTTCACATTCTAGCTGTTGTTAATGATCTGAATGACCCTTTTCAGACCTGACTGGCATCTGGACAGGCTGAGCAGTCTGGCCCAACACATCAGCTGGAAATCTGGTCCAAGTGGAAAAACAAAAGCAAAAAGAGTGGGAGGCAGAACGAGCACAGCCTGCCAGCTCTTGGAAAGAATATTCCAGCTCCAGGGGGACTTGGAGAGTTGCTTCCCTTGGGTCTTGCCCCAAATGCCACCTTGGCCTTTCTTGTCCCAGTCCCCAGTCTGGCTGGGCTGGACCAGTTTGATTCCCACAGGATGCAGGGTGGAGCCAGGGCAGATTCCTGGGTGTTTGAGGGAGGAAACCTGGCCCTGGCCAAGTCCAAAGGCAATCTTTGCCAAAGGGGTTTTGGTTGCTGCTCCAAAGCTGCAGTGCTGCCAGCTCAGGAAATAAAGCAGGAAACAAAAAAAAAAAGAAACCAACCTTCTCCACAACCCACTGAATCCTAATCTTTAAATCGTGAGATTTGGAAAACAAACAAAATGTCATTAAAAAATTTTATTGTGGTTTCTTTGACTTTTAATCTTCTTATTCTCACGGGTGATATTGTTCTTCATTTAAGATTCCCCATAACCACAGACTCCTCTGATGGAGGCTGGGATAGTCCTTTCTGAGGAGAGTTACCATGCATTAATTGCTTGTCTTGACTCTTTTCCTTCCCTTTTTGCCTACTTCCCCCTACCTTTTTGTTATGCAGAGACCTGCACTGAGGTTACAAAATGTGTCTGGGGAAAAGGATGGGAGAAAATTAATGTAACTACTTCACACATATTATGTCTTCTGAATACTTTTTAATAAAAAATTATATTGCTTGCACAAAAGTTATACATGCAAGTGTAATTGCATCATCAACTGCTGTCTAATTGCTAGGAAAAATATTAGCCCAGACAGAGCTTAAGGTAACTCAGTGTTATAATTAAATTTAGAATCTTTCAATGTATCTTACAAAATGCTTCTCAGACATTCCAAGCACTTAAAATAATTTTAAATCATTCTCATTTCTTTACACAGTTTCTGTCACCTCCACGGTGATATAAATTATTCAGTAATTACAGTAAATATAAGCTTAATTAACTGTAATTAACTGTCCAAATCACTGCTAGCAGTAAAATATATATAAAATATATATTTTATTTTAATTCTCTTTTGATTTCATGCCTTCAAGAGTAATTATTTGCTCGGTGGTGGAGAAAAGAGTGAAACATTGGCCTCTGCAGAGCAATATGAATGAGAGGTGTGAGATAAAAACCCACCAGGAAATGGGCATCACCTGTCTGGGCTGCATTCTCACCTGTCTGAGGCAATTCTCAGCCTGTATCAGTGCCTGTGTTTAATAGGAAGAGGAGAGGCCATCAAATATCCCTTGGGAATGTTGGTTATTAATCCTTATTCCTTGGTCTGTGACAGTTGGTCTCATTTTTTTTTCTTTTGCAGTGGAAAAAAAAAATCACACGCACAGAGCTTGGGATTTATATCCACCCTACAAAGGGAGTGTTCCTGTCAAATCCATCAGAGGCTGCCAAGAGATTGTTGGTTTATTTTGGTTTTTAGTTTGATGGGGGGGGGGGCTTCCTGATACTTTTATTCACCTGCCTAAAGAGCTCATGTTAACATTCTCTTCTGAAAATACAGCGCTGGCCTGTGTGTAAAATGAGCTTTGAAGTGCAGAGCTGACAAAGCCCAGGGGGGAGCGTGTCTTTCATTAACAGCCTCTGGTACCCTGCAGCAGCTCCACTGGCATGTTTAGAGGGAACCTTTTCTGTGTGAGCAGGAAGGGTTGCTGGGCTGGCACAGGCCCTGGCTGTGGCAGGAGGCTTTGGTGACCCTTTGTCCTCCTTCTCCACCCCTGGGAGTGCCTTCAACCCACAGGTGGGGTGGGAGGACCAGCATGGGACAATAATCAGCAGTGAGGTGAAAAAGTGACTGTGCATTGGAGGTCTGAATTTTAGATTAGTGACATGGTGGCTGGCTTAAGGTTGGGGTGTTTTTTGTCTTTTGGGGGGGGGTGGTTTTGGGGTGTTTTTTTTTTGGCTTTTTGTTATTGTTGGTTTGGTGTTTGATTTTCTTTTTGGTGTTGAAGTGTCTTAGGGCCCCCAGATGGCATTTCAGCACTTCAGTGGCGTGCTGGGTTCTGGTTCTTCAAGGATGGGCTTAGGTGCTTTTAGAAAACATTTTAACAAAAATCCACAGTAGTGTGTTATGCAGCTGTACCTCTGCAGCTGTATTTTAAATATGCTTGTATAATACAGCATATGGACCCATTCTTTCCTTTCTTTAATCTACCTTGCACAAAAGGAAATTTACCTGGGAGACACAAGCCTGCAGCTCTCTTCTGGCTCTCCTTACTGCAGGCATTTCCATCCTTGCTTCTACGTCCTTCCTTTGCTTCACAGAGCCCCAAACGGCATCCTGCCCACTGATGGGACTGTGCTGAGCACAGATTGGTGTCATTAGGAAAAAATCCTTCCCTGGCAGGGTGGGCAGGCCCTGGCACAGGGTGCCCAGAGCAGCTGGGGCTGCCCCTGGATCCCTG
>JAYDZK010000070.1:3682534-3697114 GCA_034509185.1 Euphonia xanthogaster | reverse complement strand
GACAGCGCTGCCAGGGATGCCCAGGGTGGGGCTGTTGGGGGGTCTGGGCAGGGCTGGGGCTGCCCTGGGTGATCCTGTGGGTCCCTCCCAGCTCAGGACATCCCATGATTCTATGGTGGTTCATGAGTTCCAAGGGGGCACTCAAGCTAACAAATCCCATATTTAAGTGCTGGGATTTATTTGAGGATCTTGGGGAAGAGGAGCGTTGTGTTTCACTTCTGCAGAGCTCTGGAGGCCAGAGCTTCTTGAGCTAAAGAAATAAGCATGGAACAAGGGTGTAGATGTGTCCTAGGGACAGTCTTCTGCATTTTTATTTCTGACTTTAACATATTGCACAAAGAGTTGTGAATTTCAGCTCATATTGATTTACGTATTTTAAGAATATTTTCCATGGAATTACAGCCGTTTCCCCTTTCTTCTGGTCATGATAACCTGAATTTTACCATGACCTGTGTTTGACTCTAAGCACAGGAACAAATCACCATGAATGTGGCTTGTTGGAACATTCCCACAGCCCAGGATGAAGGAGGTGTCTCCAAACAGCTTGGAATGTTGGAGTGCTCGTGTGCCTGGGTGTAACACAGCAGGGCAGACCTGCACTGCTGTCTGAGCTGCACAACAGATGACTCAGAAAAGACTCTCAAGTAAGTTATAAATTGTTTCCTGTCCCCCGTGCTGCCGTCTCGCTGTGCTGGTCTGCTCCTTCTATTTTGTTTGTTTCCTTCCTCCTTCCCATTCCCTGCGTAAGAACAGACCTGAAAGTGCTTGTGCTGAAGGCACTCGTGCTGATGCCCTGCTTGGAGTGTTTTTAGTGGAATCCCCTGGGTTTGG
This sequence comes from Euphonia xanthogaster, assembly GCA_034509185.1. Classification (NCBI taxonomy): domain Eukaryota; kingdom Metazoa; phylum Chordata; class Aves; order Passeriformes; family Fringillidae; genus Euphonia; species Euphonia xanthogaster. The sequence goes on along the minus strand of JAYDZK010000070.1, from coordinate 3,696,283 downwards.
GCTGCCCAGGTCCCACAAATCACCCAGTCATAAAGCCCATTGCCGAGCAGCTGCTGTTCTGCTGGTTGGAAGCAGTTTCATTTTTCAGTTTACCTTTTATTTCCCACGTGTACCCAGCATGACCCACCCTGCTGAGAGTTAAACCTGTCTGTGCTCTCAGACCCACCTCCACTGCAAGAGCTGGTGTTTGTTCCAATCCACAGCACCCAAACTCTGTTGGGTGAGCTCTTTTCAGCCAAACCCCTCCATGTGGAAAGCTGGAGGTCTCTTTTTGTGCCTACAAAGATCCAAGTATCCTCTGGACATCTCAGGGGCCTTGGCTTGCTCTTGGCACATGTCTAAACACAATGAACTCACTGTGGAAATAATGAGTAGGTTTGGGAGCAACAAAGGTGGAAGGGGTTATATTTTCCTTTCTCCTGTTTTCCTTTTTGAAGACCATTGGATCCATGCTGTCTCTGGGCTATAAAAGAAGATGGGGGGGAAATTGAGATATAGAAGAGAAAGCCCCAGGCCTTCATGTTTCTAACAGGAAAAGCATTTTATTGTGCTGGAGTTTTCCATGGCATCCCTGCAGGTTTTGGGGATGCTCTGTGTGCTTTGCCACCACGAGATTCCTTCAGCTGGTGGTGCTCTGGCCACAGGGGAAGGATGTTTTTAAGATGTGGTGATTTTGTGCCCCAACCTTGCCTTGTAACAACAAGGCCCAGGTAATTTTGGACGATGTATAGGTGCTTTTAGTGAGTCCAGACTACTTCTCTAAATATAAAAATACATTTTTCTCAAGGCTCAGAGAAGTACAGGGACACTTTGATACAACAACCACAGATCTGGAGGGGAGCATCCTGAGGATCTGCCCTGCTGTCCACTTGTGGTCCCCCCCTGGTGTGAGTGGAAAGGGAACATGCCAATTAATTTTGTTTACTTGAACAGAATGAATGTTTTCCTGCATTTCTAAGAAGATACTTCATCTGCCTTTGAGCATTTTTAATTTGAACTTTAAAAATATTTTTCTGACCTTTTTATTTCAAAATCAAGAGAACATATGAAAGTGAATCTTTCTTCTGATCAGCTTCCACTTAATAAATGTGTATTTTTTTCAAAGGGCTGATTATATCAAAGTTTTCTAATGAGCCCCATGGACTGGACATGGCCAAGAAAAATGTCTGGCTTAAGGTACTGCTGGTTTTGGTTTCTCTCATCTGTGGAATAAATGGAAAAGCAATTTTATAGGTGGTAGGATGGGATGGTGAAGAGAGCATGTCGAGGAAAAAAGTCCCTTATACCAAATATTTTTTGACAAAGATCTAAAAACACCTCTCAGTCTTGTACAGCAGGCTTACATCCTCCTGGTGTGGCCAGTCCTGGATTTTGATCTGCCCTGATAAGTCTGAAAAATTACTTTTAATGTTTAGATGCTGCCATTATTTCTGCAGTTTTGTAGTTTCATTGTGGCTTGTTCTGGACCTGAGCTTGCCCAAGGTTGTTGGGAGTCTGGGCTGGGCTAATTCCCAGGGAAGGAAGCAGAAGAGCTCTCTTATTTCTGTGTTTTTTCAATGTAAGTTCAGAGCTCGCTTGTACATTGCCTTGGAAAGTAACTGATAACAAAGAGATTTGGAGTTTGGATAAGATAAGAATCAAATTGAATATTTGTCCTGACCCAACAATGCTCTCTATCTCTTCAGGAGATCCAAAGAGTTGCACTTGTTTTAAAATAGTTTTTCTGTTTTCTCTATCTCCTAAACTTCTCTGTGCTGATGTTGGGCTCGAGCACTAAATCTAACAACAGTCACAAACCCCAAGGGATGACAGCAAATTTGTCTCTAAAATGTGGTGATAGTGAACTTTCCCATCCCTCCTTTATCATGGCTAAGTGCCACAGGAGCTACAAATACCTAGTGACACTCAAAGCCTCTGGGGATACTTTTACAGCTTGTCAGGAAAGGGATGATTCCCCAGAGCTGCTGATTTCAGAGGTGGCCCTGAGCTGAAATCTCGGTGTTCTCCCAGCTCCTGAACTTGCTGCAGCTGAGCCTGGAGCATTTCCCAGCTTGGGCAGGAGGCTGAAGTCAGTGCAATCACCAGGAATTAGACACTGAGTTCCCAGTGGGTACCCCTGAGCCTCCTGGCTTTGGGGAGTTGCAGTTTATTCCCCTTGGACCAAGGTCTGGTGCCTTCCTCCTTGAGAGGAGTCCTGTAATTCCTGTGTTATTCCATTAGCTCCAACCAGACCTTCCTACAGCACACAGAATGTTTTTCTAACCTCCAGATCCTACTGAAAAGGATGCCCAGGTCCCTCCCAGGGGGAACTTGTGCTCAGCAGAGCCACAGTGATAGAAACAAGGCTTTTAGAAATGATTTATACAGCTCTAACAGCAGGACTGGTGAAACTTAAGAAGTGCTAAGTGACAATGGGTCTCTGGTTTTGCTTTTATTGTCTGAATCCTGTAAACTGGAGTCCAGGAACCTGGAGATTTACCAGGAGGTTGGTGTAGACACTGAAATGGCTGGTTCTTCCCTGCCCCTTGATATTTATTTAGAAAGAACTAGAAAAAATATTGCTTTTTCTGACAAACCTGCCAATAAATTTACTCAGTAGGCATAAATAATTAGTAGCATGGGGACATGGCTGGCAGATGATAGCCTTGACATGTTTGTAAGCAGCTCAAAATCCATTACCATGGGATCAAAATTGCATAAGAGTCTAAAAAAAACCCCACTGAATCAGGGCCTAAAATCTAATGTATCAACTTTGATAAGCTACCTAGTAATCAGCTACAAGAAAACTTATCTTTCTCAGGTCGTATTTCTAGCTGGCATAGAGACTGAAAATTAAAGAATTAGCATATTTGTGGCAAATAAAATATTATGCTTCTGAGCAAGTGACTGTCCTTATTTAATGCCCTGCTTTGTATTTAGAGTAGCTGCAGAGGCACATCCTATATGTGCTCAGTACAGCAGCTGGATGATGTGTTTAGAATAATTCATCAGATAAATTCATGTCCATGAATAATCTGCATTCAGATCATGACCTTTACCAAGCTGTGCTTTTTCCAGGGCTCAGAACTTCCAGCTAATGCTGGGAAAAAACAAGAGGAACACAGAGGAAGTTTTCTCCCACCTCCTCCATTCCAGTAGGATTCCTCATTTGGGAGCAGGGCAGGAAAGCCTCAGCCCAGGGCATTTTCTGAGTGTGTTGCTGGAGCTGGGGAAACTGTTTTAACGACAGACAAGGGTTTTGGGGCACAGCTGAGCTGTGAGAGCTGTGTGGCTTTGCCAGCATGGGCTCCCCTGGCTGCCCCCAACCATGGACTAAGAGCAGAAGTGCATTGCTCCAAGCTGAGCTGGTGTGTGATACCTTCCCAAGGCACAGTCCCTGACTCGGGTCAGACAGTGGGAGCAGCTCCCCCCACCACCCCTGGTAGCTCTCACCCCTAAGCCTGGGCTGCAGAGTGAGTCCGTGCAGGTACTGGGCAGTGCTGGAGGTGTCTCACCATTGCTGGATTCTGGGAGATGAGGCGGGCCAGTCTGTCCAGCTGATGAAAGACACACATGTTCATCCACTGAAGCAGCTGGCTGCTTATCCCAGCACTCACCTGGCGGGAAAACCAGGGATGAAGCAGCTCTGGCTGAGTGATCTCTGCACAGACTGCAGGGCACTGAGAGGGCAGAGCCAGAACAGCGTCAGGACCATGGACAGGGGCTCAGAGAGCCTCCGCGGCTTGGGAGCCTTGGCAGGTTTTGCTCACCCTGCCAAAAACTACCAGGAAATAAAATAGCCAGAAAGCAACAGGGCTGTAAAGTGTCAGGAGCAAAATCTGAGCCAGAAGTTTCCATTTAGCAAATATTATATCTTGATATTGGATCACTCTGGTGTTAGTGATTTTAGGAGTGAACTTCAGCATTTTTTGTATGGAACATTTGCATTCTCCCTTATTTCCTTTCAGCAGTTTCACAGAGCTTTGTGCTGCGCTCACACAGAAATGTCTTATGAATTCTGCAATGTTTTTCTTTGCTTCTTGTGTTTAAGATGGTAAAAAATATTTTGTATAACCTCTTGCTGTGGGAGTAAGGTTCCCCTGGGAATGGTCCTCATATCCTCTGGATCATCTGGGTGCAGGAAAAACCTCCCAGGCTACCAGTCATGTTATGTGGCTGGGGACACTGTGTTTAGCTCAGGAGACTTTTGTGGTTTGATTCACCAGGTCACCCAAGGAGCTGGTGCTCCTGTGAAACGAGCAGGAAAACTTGAGACTGGATTTGCTAGGCTGTAGTCCTGACTTTGATGTTCCCCTCCTGGATGAAAGCAGTGATTCAGTTTCCTTGTCTGTAAAATGGAAGACCAGGATTGTTCTCCCACTGTGAGAGTTTGAAGGGTGGATAAGAAGCTCAAAGCAGATGTTTTTCTGTAGGACACGTGTGTGAAGGAAGCTTGAAAGGGCTCTGCGTTCAGCACTGTGAGGTTTATTTGCTGTTTCAGCTTGTTTGTTCTTTCATCAGGCCATTGAACAATAGCTAATGAAAGGGGATGACCTTATTTTTTTTTCCCAGGATATTGCTGCTCTTGTGTCTTTGAACCAATTAAGGCAGAAGCTTTGTGTGTGGAATGCAGCAGTGTAGGTCCTCCCTGTTAGGACTCTGATGACTGCTGCAAAAGCAAAAATGTGGCTGAATGGGGCTTTCATTATTTCATTATTCTCTAAATTTATTTTAGGCTGCTAAAGAATTAATGTGAATAATTTTCCCATTTCACCATCTGCTTTAGACTCCATCTCAAAGGGTTCCCAATGAGCATTGCAGGCAAAACCCTTTAAAAATGATCCTCTCCATATTTCCTGCACTCAGCAGTCTGCTAATGTGGCCAATAGATCTAGGTGATGGGCCTGCATGATTTAGGGAGCATCATTAGGGTTATGATGAGCTATGCAACTGCCTTGTTTATTCACACTTAGCAATTTCCTCGCAGTGCCTTTTGTCTCAGGAAGTCTTTTTGCATTTGTGCTTCTGCAGGAAGAGCAGTGCCAGAGACACTCAGTGGGTGAGACACCCACCTTGGGCTCAGGAGCACGAGCTGCTCCTCTGCCTTGCACCTTATTTCCCTTGTGGGTCAGGCTGGACACGCTGAGGGGCTCTGGGGAGCTCTCCACACCTGACCCACGGGGAGTGCACGTCTCCTGCTGACTTTCAGAGGGTTACTCACAAAGAGTTTACACATCTTGACTGTCAGTTCTCTGTGTACTTCCCACTCCAATCTCTTGGGTCCAAGGTTTTGTTGTTTTTTTTTATTCAGTCTTTGCCTACCAAGTTTGAACTCCACTGAAGCCTCTATTAAACATCCTTGCCATCATGCCTGTCAGGGCAGCCCACAACTGCCCTCCTGCCTTGTGAGGAGGGGAGGAGGATGATCAGGAAGCTGAAGTATTTAACCCGCCTGTCAAACCAAATTATTCACGGCAGGTGAGTGGCTGAGCAGCATTTTGCAAGGTTGCTGTGAGTAATACATAACATGGTCAGTCCTGGCACGGGAGTGCTGATGTAACTTTGGAATAATTCCCACACCTGGAATAAAGACGGTGCACATCTTCCTATCTCTCATTTCCCATGACAGGTGTGAAGGGATGCTTTGGTGCTCAGGTGTGAGCAGCTGCAGCTCTGCCCTTTGGGGCCGTGGCTGGGCTGTGAGCTGGGCAGGCAGAGGAGCAGAGCCTGGGTGGTGCTGGCAGGCTCTGAGCCAGCCCGTGCCCCTGGGATGAGCACACAGAGATTTATCAGCGTGGGCACAGCGGGATTGTACCGAGGTTACACAGCTCTGGGATGGCACCCAACTCATCTCCTGCCAGCCTGGGACCAGGGGGAGAGAAATGTGCAGCCACCCCCTGCTCTGCCCTGTAGGTTTTGTTGGCAGAGCAGAAGACAGATGGATGGCCACGCACACAAATGTGCTCAGAGTTCTCCCCTAAGTATGATGTCATTCTGGTATTTTATATTCAGAGTAGAATTCTATAATGGCACTATTTCCTTCCTTCAAGCAAAAAATTAGTTGAGCAGATCCTCTATTCTTATGGAAAGCCTTTGAGTCTATTACTTTGCCAGGAATTAGATTTTTTTTTTTTTAATTCTTGAAAGGGGCTACTTTCTCACACAAAATTTTGGCTGAAATAGAGTTTTACCATGTTTTGCAATAGAGTACATAAAGGGCTCTGACTTTTGATTACACGTAGAAAGTCTTAGTTTTCTATTTTGAACTACTGGCATTGTGTAAATTAAAACAAACAAGAAACATTCCAACTTCTTTATTTTTATAAAATTTTACATTTATTTGCTCTTTCCTCAGTTAAGCTGCATGCTCACCCTGGAAATCCACGTGGTAATAAAAGGGAATACAAGTGTGCTTAAATCCAACCATATCTATCACTTCATAAACACCCACACACCTCTCATGGTTTGAAAAGAGCATTTTGATCTCTGTTTCGTTGATGCTGACATAAATGAGTCACAGTAATCTTGGTGCAAACTCTGCAAGTCAAAGAGAGTCTGTCCATTGACTTGGTGGCTTTGGATCAAGCATTTGGTGTACAGAAAAAAAAAGAGATTGAGAGCCCTGGCTGACCCGAAAGGTGCCATTTCCAGGATCAATCCATGAGAGGTATCAGGAGAGGATGGATGTGATGGACAGAAGGGTAAATAGAGTGGGTGTTACAGCTTTAACATATGGCTGCAAGGGCACTGGAGGGAGGCCTTTAATTTCACATTAGGATTCTTCTCGTATTTGTTAGATAGAACAATATTAACCTTTTGAATTTATTTAGAAACTCATTAGTGCTTTTTTCTATAGTCCATTCTTTTCCTGATTAGCTCTCCTCATTACAATTCAAATTTCTTTCTGCTACATTTACCACATTGTCCTGCTTTCTCTCATGTCTATTGTTACTCAGCTTAATTTATTAAAGCAATGAAAAAGGAAGGGGGGATCGGTTGACACAGCAACCTTCCAAGCCTTTGGTGTTTGAGGAGGAAGAGAGAAGAAGGGAAACACCCCTGAGTTTGCCTTTTCCTCCAGGAAAAGGCTTGGCAGGATGTGGCTGCAGTTTCTATACAAGGGTGGGATGCAAGCATGGTTCAGAGTGGAGCAGCCGATGAAAACCTTCTCTGGGCCTTAGTCCGTGCCCTAAGGTGCCAGCAGGGGCACTGAGGTGGCCACAGTGACATACCTGCACTGTCCCTACAGCCTTGCAGGGCTGGGCTTTCCTGCTTGCTCACTTCAGCATTGCTCAACCCCAGGGTTTTTAAATGCAATTCACTCTGAGGGTTCAGCATCCTCCTCCTCTCCTGGAAACGTGCAGTTAATGCTCCTCTGGCATCCTGTACTAAGGTTGTTTTAAAACTGTGGGTAAGCCTTTAGCAGCATTTCTCTTGTGTACTTTTCCTTGGGAACAAGATAGAAGTTGTGAGCAGCTGTAATTCCTCTGGACTTCCCTCAGCTCCAGTGGAATGTGAATTGATGCTCTGATAGTTTTTTTTAGTGAGAAACTTGAGCCTGTCCCTGTTTTGGGGGAACTGGAATGGGGAGATGCTTAGATTCATTTGTGTATTTGCTGTCCTGATTTGCAAACTATTTTTTCTTAGGAACATAATTTTTGGTCCTGTTTTTCTTTCCTTTAGTGCGGCGCTCGTTTCTCAGCAGCAGTGCTGCCACATCCCATGTGCCTGTGATTAAAGCTGCATTCACTCCTGACAAGAGATGATTAAATAGAGCCAGATGATTTCAGCCATCCCAGCCATGGTGGTTCTCTGATTATTGGTGTGTTTGAACATCTCACAAATGTGAATGAATGTGTTTACGCAGCAGCTCTCGTAAAGCAGGGAAGTGCCAGAGTGTTTTATCTGAGGAACAGAGGGATTAACTCAGCAAAGGTTGTATAAAGAGGTTTTGGCAGGGCCACAAAAAGAATCTAAATTTCTCAGTTTCTACTCCAATGCCTTAATCATAAAATCATCTTTTCTCTGAATTCTTTTCCGTCTGTGGTAATTATAGTTTTGGCTGGGTTTATGTCCTTTATAAAAACCTGTCTTTCACACATCTTGTGAAATTGAAGAAAAGAAAAAAAGAGAAGATAAAACAATCATAATTTTCCAAGTGTGTAATTCTGGATTCCAGCAGAGACCTGAAACAAGTAAGGTAATTATTCCACTCAGTTCAGCACCATTTGGAGAATTAGGCTATTTCGTGAATTGTAGTTTTAGAATAAGACACATGGACTGGAAAAAGTTCAATGAGCAACATGTAAAATAAAACAAATGCTTGCAAAAATCAGCTGAAAGAAAAGGAGCTGGATGTAAGTGAAGGTGGCTGGAGTAAGATGGGAAAGGTCAATGATGCTGAGGGAAGGTTTAAAAAAAAAAGAAATAAACAGAAAGATTTTATTATTTCCTTTAGTTTATGAGAAAAATGCCAGGGCATATTTTCAGGGCAAAATGAATTCTTGGTGCAAACTAAAGGTAAAAAACCTCCCCAAGGATGAATTTGGCCCATGGGCAATTAGAGGAGGTCAGTCAGGGGAAGCTGCCAGGGAGAGGCGGAGCCAGCTAGTTAAAGGCTAGGCAAGACCACACAAGCACATTTTTTAGTGATGGTTAATTAACTTGTTCCTGGCAATCAGCCACCAGGGCAGGAGGTGGACTTAATTTGCAAGTCCGGATTGCCAAGAAAGTCACCCATAATTGCCTGTGATCTTGCAGCTTTCTAGTTTTCACCTTGGTCTGGTCTTTCCCTATAAATGGTGCTTGTGGGGAGGTTTTTTTGGTTTTTAGGTCTCTCTCCAAAGGTTCTTTGCTTCATAAAACACCATTTTCATCCTTATTGCTACTGATGTGATTGAATCTTTGCTGCAGTGTGACTTTGGGTGTGCATCCTGACATCACTGAATCCATGGTGAAGTTGTTGGGTTTGGGCCATTTTGGGAAGGATGTTTCATTCTGATGAGGGAGAGCCCACTGCCTGAGCAGAGAGTGGTATCCAATCTGTGTGACAGGAGCAGTTGTACCCGCAGAAAGAGGCTGAGGGGAGTGGGTTTTTGCTGAACTGGAGAGGAATAAAAGCAAGAGAATGATATTAGCATGCAATTTTTGGTGGTTGATGTGGCACATAATAACTTCAATTTCAAAGCTTCTCATTCCCCTCACTTTGTGCCTTATTAAGACTCCAACCTATATTTAATGGTGGGACTATCACTTTTTGCTTCCTTAATTCTCTGTCTGCAATTGATCTACATAACCTGCTAAATCTGCACTCGGCTCTCTGAGGTGTGTGAGGCTTCTCACTGCACTCTGAGAGACACAAAATTATAACCTGAGCCTTCTCTTACAGTGTGCGTGTGTTATTGTGCTTCTCTGCTTCCTTGTGCTACAAGCAGAATTACAGAAGAGTATAAAAATCTGATTTTCAAATATTTATGTCATGTTCTCAAGGGTGTTCCCAGCATGCCAGGCAGGTTTCTGCTCAAACTGCTCAATTTCTTTTCCTTCACATGGGATGTTCTGTGTCCAGACAAAGAAATATGTATTTTATTATTTAAAAAGGCACTCCAATCCAATTGATTGTTTTATGAAACAAGTTTTCATAAATGTTAGACTTGGGAAAAGGCCTCCTTTGGCAAATCTAGTCTGGATATTTCTACCCTTGATATATTGTTTAGTGCCGACTTCTTTCATTTTTCTGTCTATAATTATGCTGTAGACCTTTCCCAGAATATTTCTTCATGATGTGACTCATCCAGCTTCCAAAGTGCAGCCTACTCAAACTATTCTATTTATCCAGGCAAATATTTGGACATGTAACAGCAGTAAAGTGCTACGATGTCTATCAGGGCAGGAGAGCACACAAAATCTCTGATACTGTCAGCCTCTCCCCCGTGTGTTTTATCTGGAGTTATTAATTGGCAGAGAGCAGTGTAGAGGTTTGATTCACATCCATACCTGTGCACAGGCAGTGAGTGAAAGCATTGCACAGGTTTGAGGTCCGTTTTCTCATCACTAATTCAGGCTTGCACAGGTTTGAGGTCCATTTTCTCTGCACTAATTCTGGTTTGCACAGGTTTGAGGTCTATTTTCTCTGCACTAATTCTGGTTTGCACAGGTTTGAGGTGCGTTTTCTCTGCACTAATTCTGGTTTGCACAGGTTTGAGTCCGTTTTATCCACACTAATTCTGGTTTGCACAGGTTTGAGGTCTGTTTTCTCAGCACTAATTCTGCTTTGCACAGGTTTGAGTCCGTTTTATCCGCACTAATTCAGGTTTGCACAGGCTCACAGCTTCATCAGAGCTGCTTCCCCACCACAGGGCCCTGAGGTTGAGCAGCTGCACAAAGATCTCTCTCGTCTGTGTCACTGGTTCAGCCTTTAAAAGCCAAGAGTTGTCATGAGCTGATGGCTGTGTAATGGATTCCTCAAAAGCAGCTGCTATCCCTGTTGAATTTCTCTTACATTTTATCTGGAATAGTTTGGGGTCTAGATCTTACTCTCAGGGATTTCTCATGCAGCTGCCGATCGTTTTTGCTCCTTAGTGTGACTGAGAAGCCCTGAGAGCAGGAGCTGTCCCTGAGCTGGAGCCCTCCTTGCAGCAGGAGAGGCATTTTGCCAGCTGGCAAGACACGGTGGAGATTTCTGCACTGGCCAAAAGATCTGGTTAAAATTTCATGCAAGTTCAGTTCGATGGGGCTTGGCAATTTCACACTCATCAGAGAAGAGATTTCCAGAGAGACTCCTCCTGTCTCCAGGTGAAACTGGCCTTTTTTTTTGCCTGGAAACTCGTTCTCTGAACTGTTGCCTCAGGCTACTAGAGCCCACCTGGTATAAGTTGCCATATGTGTGGTTAGGAATTTGTAGGAATTTGGCAACATTTCTTTGCTGCCAAGGCTACAGATAGGACAGACTTGTGTTTATCCCCCCCTTTTTTTTATTTTACTTTTGGCTGCCTGAATTAATGCATTTTGCATTGATTCTCTAATGAAGACAGAGACCTGAATTCATACATTGCTTTTTATTTGCATTTTTACTCCAGTCAGTTTCATTTCATCATTGCTGAAGGCCATTAGTGGTGCTGGGTAACTTGTCTATGCTTCTGCTTTTTGTAGTTTTCCAAAGCTCTATACATAATAAATCAGGCACCCTTTTTTGCTTCTGCAATTAACTAATCCAGAATGTAACATGAGAAATAGAATTGATTGGATATGTCAAGCTTTGAGCCTTATTAAAAAAATGCAACAAAATAATGAAACTCTTTTGTGATGATGCCTTTCAGAATCATCATCCTCGCTCTTACACAGATCTAGCCATGAAATTAGGATGGATAAAAGATTTTGCCACTGTGTCCCCCTCCAGCCCACCCTGACCTGGGTTTGAAATGAACTTTTGATGAGCAGACAGGGCTTCAGCTCTCTGCTCATCCCACCTGCAGCTCCCTCTGCTTCCCTCAAGGCACTTCATGGTGCAGCAGCAGGACCAGCAGACATCAGCTGCTGGATGTAGCTGCTCCACGCCAGAAACCTGTGATTTTTACCTTGATGGAGACCTCTCAGTCTTGTTGCTTTGCCCTCCTTCTCTGAGGAAGGAAGACTGAAGCAGAAGGAGGTTGAAGGACGTTTCTCAGCAGCATCTCTGAAGTTGCTGCCTGGCGCTGAGCCATGGTAGTCACTCAAATCCACATTAAGCTGTATTTCTACAAGGAAGTGTTTGAGCTCAGTCTGACCTATTTTCTGAAATAAGGATTTAAAAGTCCTCTCTTGCATAATGGGCTGTGTTGGCACAGCATCATGAAAGCAAAGTTGGATCCCAAGTTCCCTCTGTACCAGCAAAGTACTCCTGGCTCAAACTACTTCAGCTAAGCCAAACCCCATTTTCATTAAAATATGCTTGTCATTTATTTGGTTTCAATAGTTTCCTTCCTTGTGATATTTTACCCTGTGAACTTTCCTTTTTTTTTTTGTTTAAGTACAGGAAGCCATGGGCCATTTACTGTGCAGTTCATGCTCTCAGGTACTCCTGTTCCTTGCTGACATGAATTCCTTGTGCAGTTCAGACTCAGTGAGTTTTGCAGTGCTGCTTTGCCAAGTTACACTCCAGATACGCTCTGCTCACACCCCTGAGTGTGCAGGGCTCCTTGAATCAACCCTTGCAGAAGGGAACAGAAGCCTGGAAAACCGAGGTTCACACCAGCTTCCTTGTTTTTGGTTTCAGGAGCCCTTCAGTGGGTGCTACCTGTCACATCAGCTTCTCCAAGGGGGAAATGATCCTCTAGGGTTAGGCTGGAGGCACTTTTCCCTTTACTGCTCCTGTGCACTGGATGGGACAAGAGATTTGATATTTCTATAAAAAAGGAAAAGCAATTTTTTATGGGCAAAATGCACAATTCTTGTGCAACATCCCTCCTCCTAAAGACAAGGCACTAAAATGCTGGAATTCCCTCCAAATTGAGAAAGTGTTGGCAGTTCTAGCTCTGCAATTGTTACCCAACTTCCAAGTGCACCTACAAACTATTGCCTGCAGCACAACAGTGGAGATGATGAAAAGGATTTTTTTTTGTAAAGATGAAAGACTTTATTACCTCTCTGGTAAACGTAAAAATATTAATTGAATGAAGTATTAATTGTCAGTAGAAGAAGAAATGTGGCTTAAAATGTGTGTAAAGATGTCAGAATTTGCAAATGACCTGATAATGTAGGAACTATAAAACACAAAAAATACTTAATTAAAACATAAACATTTAAGAAGGAAAAGAATTGTAATTTGAAGTATTCTTCATTCTAACAGATAATACCTCAACTTCATTGAGCCTTGGTGCTTTTTTGTTGTAAATAGCTCACATGTCCTGTATTTTACATTTATTAAGCAGTGCCATTTTTGCTGTTTGCTACTTTCAGAACCTTCTTCATAGGCTCAAGCGAGGAGCAGCTTCTGCTGAAGGTCTCTGTAGGATTTGGCAGCTCTTCCACACCTCTGAACTTGATGAATGTTGCAGTAAGGACTCCGCAGATGAACTAGGCAACAACTACTTGGGGAAAGTGAAGGTGAGTTTGGCCAGGAGTGACGATGAAAACTGAGCAATTACTTGAGCATTTAACACCCAAAGAGGTGACAAGGGTCACGCCAGCTTTTTCCTCCGGGTTAGTCCCTGCAGCGCCTTAAGCCGGTCCTTGGTGTACTCACTGCTGGCCCTGCAGTTGTAAATCGGGAGGAGAACTGCCCTCTGAGATCTCAGATGAGGAAAGGGTTTATTTTTACTGGTAAGAGCAAGCTCTCTCTTCAGCTGTCACAGCCTGGGTCAGGAAAGCAGAAGGCTCTGCTCCCTGGGGAGCTGCCTTTTCTCTCTGCTGGGAATTAGCCAGGCATTAGTCATGGCTTTGCTGGGACCCCTCCTTGCCCTTTCCAAATAAATGGCTTTGGAAGAGGAGGGCAGGGCTGGGAGTTTTGGAAGGGATGAGGCCAAGCTTTGCTTGGGATGAGTGATTTACAGAGCTGGAAGGAAGCTCTGGGGAACTCATCTCCCATGGCTGAGCAGGAGTTCAGCTGATCTCATTTTCCCCTGGGATTGCAGGTGCCTGGGCACTGAGGCAGCCAGGAGGCTGTGCCAGAGGGGAGTGCAGGCACATGCTCGTGCAGAGCAGAGAGAGATTGTGCTCCCCATCCCATCCCATCCCATCCCATCCCATCCCATCCCATCCAATCCCATCCCATCCCATCCCATCCCATCCCAT
>JAYDZK010000070.1:3629969-3671956 GCA_034509185.1 Euphonia xanthogaster | reverse complement strand
TGGTTTAGAGCAGAGACAGACTGTCTGACACAGGTGACAGGTATTGGGAAATTATTGTAAATAAAGCACATGTAGTTCTCAGTATAAAAAGCCAACAGCACCCCAAGGGCAGGGACTGTGCCACAACCCGACCTGCTGGACAGATCCCAGCAGGGCAGAGAAAGAATGGAATGGATGAGAGAAAATAAACAACCTTGAAAAGCAGAGCTGAGGAATCTTGACATCTTCTTCCATCTCAGGGCTGGGAAAAAAAAGGGACTTTAATACCTTGGGACCCATTTCAACCACAGAAACCTGAGAAGTCACAGCCAGACCCCAGGGACAGCGTGGCTGGGACTGAGGGTGACTTTCTGCAGGGAAGCACTGTGGGACTCTGGAGCAACAAGGACAAGGACTGAGCCTCCCAGAGCTCTCCCAGGCACTGGTACATTGCAGCCCCAGAGTGATGTCATTAATGAGACATCCTGCTTTATGTAATGATGTGTTTTGTGTGACTCACCCTAATGAACAGAAAACAATCTGGTGGGCCTCCTAATGGAACTCCTGGTCTTTATGTCCCAGTGCTTGCTATGAATTATTTAAGACATCTGGAGGGATTTGTGAGTAATGAAATCTTTGCTGATTCTGTCTCACCTCAGATGGCCTCAAAGGTCTGGTGAGCAGCTTGGTTCTGTTTCAGTCTCAGCCGTCACCTGCAGAGCAGCCAGCTTGAAAATTTCTCTGTGTTCTTGTCCTCTGCTCTCACTTAGCTCTTGGCTACGTTTCCTTTGCCCTCCCCCAGCTTAAAAAACAAGTTTTGCCTTTCAATGTCACAGGTCTGCCTTGGGTGGGCTGAGTCTGGCTCTGTCAGAAAGGAAGAGGATCTTGTGCAGGGAAATGCGTGTGAGGTGTGCTTAGGCACTGCCCAGTATTCAAACTCTTGGGTTTCACAGCCCCTCTCCCTTGCAGGTGAGGTCCTGATAAAATCTGTAATGGATGAGCTGTGTGTGGGTCAGTCCTGCCCATCAGCAAGCTCATGGTGGGAAAAGTAGATGGGAAGTATGAGCTACCAAACAGATTTTATGACCAACTGCAAACCAGGATTTGTATTTGGTGCTTGTGCTGCAATATGAAAATTTTTTGAAGGAAAGAAAGGGATTAATAGAGGAGGAAGCACAGAACTGTGGCTTGGATGTTCAAAGAAATGAGGAGATTAAGCATCTTCCTGAGGGAGGAAGCTGGCCACCACTTTAATGGTAGGGGGTTTTGTTTAAGTGTTCTTTTTTTTTTTTCTTTTTTTTTTTTTTAATTATTAAAAAAAGAACCAACCACCCCTTCCCCCCCCAAAAAAAAAATCACATTCACATTTTCACCCTTTGCCTCGAGGTTACATTGCACTTCTGCATTCTGAGGCTGTGTGAAGACATTCTGCAGCCTTGGGACAAAGAGCCTGAAGGGAACGTTGGGAAGATTAAAGATTGCTTCCAGAGCATGGATGTGAGCAGACAGCCAGGACTTCCCGGAGCCAGGAGCTGGTGCAGAGCTTTGGTGCTTTGCAGCAGCTCAGAATGTGCCACTGCCAGTGGCCAAAGGGAGTAAAAGCAAACATCTGCCATCCGTGGCTTCTGAGCAGAGAGGGGAAATCCTCCTTATCCCAGAGATGAGAAGCTGATTAACAGCACTTTGTGCCCTGCTTTTACTGGCATGACAAAGGCACAGATGTCAGGGTACGGTTTCTATTTTTGGGAGCCTGCCCAAGATTCCAAGTCTAGAACAAAGCAAAGGAGAGGGAAGCAGCCTCAGATGCAGGAAATGAGTTGGGAGGGTTTTGTGGGGGCCAGAGTGAAGGCAGGGGTGTCACAGTGCTGCCATGGGTGGGATGCTGCCACAAACCCCTTGGGTTCTTGGCCTTTTCTCTCTTTTGGTGCACATTGCTCAAATCCCTAAATATCTAACCTGTCAAATGCTCAAAAAAAGCAGTTCAGGGAAAACTTTGAAACACCTGTTCTTACAAAGCAGTGGCTGTTGCAAGTGGGCAAGTTAAGCAGGTGTGGTGGGATATTTTTATCCTTTTTCCCTGAGTAGGAGGATTTAAGAACTCTTTAAAAACATAACCAGTGTTAGTTTTAAGCTCAAAAATTCAAATAGCTCAGAATTTTTCTAAAGCCATCAGAGGCCAGATCTTTAAGGTCCAAACCTCTGTCTCACATTTAATGCCACAGAGGAGATTTTAAAACAGAAGCCAAGGGGGTGTGAATTGCCAGTGTGGATGGTGGGGGCATTTCCTGGATGATGGTGTGCCCTTTGGCAGTGGTTATGTCTCACTATTAGGTAAAGCCTGAAGTATTTTTAATTCCAGCAGATGTCAAATCAGGGAGGGTGGTAAAAGCTGCTATTCCATCTCAGCTTTCCTGGTGCTCCTGAGTCAGGGCTGGCAAGGCTTGAAGGAATGAGTCCTGCAAATACCAGGCCTTAGTGGATTTAATCAGACATCCTCCCATGAACACCTTCTCACTCCTCCTCTTGTTAAAAAAAAAAACTTTTAAGAACATTATTCTATCTTTGCACGCACCATTAAAAAGAGCACAAATAATCATGTTAACAAGGTTTATATTTATTCCTGGTATAAATTTCCTCACTAGAGAAGTTTGTCTTAATCTCTTCAACCGACTGCAAATGCTTTGTCCAGCAGATTGATGTGCTTTGTGAATTACCAGGTCTTAGTCAGAGGATGACTTGGCTCTGTTTCCCTGAGAGCAATAGAAACATATGGAATACAATGGGAAGAAAATTTTATAAAGGAACCTGAAGTCTCTAGGAACACCATGATTGCTAATTCTTCCCAAGATGCAAAGTTTAAAAAACAATTAGATGGAGGCACAAACTGTGCTGGCAAATCCAATTCCGTGTGCACAGTTTTGTCTCAGCAATTGCAAATTGGACGGTGAGTTGAATTCTCCCGTGTGGAAAAGGAGGAAGCACAAAGGCTTCTGCCCCTCTGCAGTCCTGCTTGTCCCCGTGGTGCTCACAGGGGCCTCATTAATGAGGTATTTAAGCTGTTGCAATCATCCTGCAGCCCAGGAGAGCAGGCTCGTTTTGCAGCACGAACTGGAGTAGGGGAGCTGTGTTAACACTTCCCCGGGCTTGGCTGGCCTGGGAGCTGCAGCCTGCAGCATCCCAACCCGCAGCCCTTATGGGCAGGCTGTGCTGCAAAGCCCATCTGCTGCCGTGCAAGGGAGCCAGGGCCCCTTGCAAGGATCCCTCGGAGAGCCTCGGGCGGTTTTATCTCACCTTCCCCATCCCCAGGTGACTCTTGCAGAGCTGGCAGGTGGGGACAGGCTCAGGCCCCACGCCTTTACCCAGGCAGAGAGAAATCTGTTCTGGCTGCAGGCTCTTACTCCTTCTCCATAACTATTTTTATCCCCATTTTATGGCTCTAGGTAGCAGAGAGTAACAGGATGTAAAATAACTTTACCATAACTGAGAATAAGGCTCCAGAGATCCCAAGAAGTCTGTTAGCAAACTCACTGACGTGTGGTAATTAGAGGTGCTTAAATGTTTGTGTATGTGGATAATGCAGTTTCTGTAAAAATATAATCTTCCATGAAATAGAAAATATTTTAAATCAAATCAATGCATAGACTTTTCTCTTTCATCCAGAAGATTTAAATGAAACGTATCATTCCAGTCTAGTGGATCCAGATCAAACTATCTTGGCATGTTAAGCCAAACCAAAACATGTCATTTTCAGTGAATTCAATATCTCCTTGTGTTTTCCAGAGCTGGTTCAGTTCCTGCAGGAGATGTAGGCTGGATGTTCTGTGGTGCCCCTCTGCTGCCTGAGAGTGTGGTGGCTCCTGTCCCTCCCTGGGCTTGCTCCTGCCAGGCAGGACAGAGGGACAGGCAGGTGTTCCTCTGAGCTCTGCTCTGCTGGGGAGCTGGGACACAGTGTGTGAGTGAGGGCTCAGGAGGAGCCCAGCTGCTCAGCAAAGCTGAACTTCTTGATTGATGCAGGTAGAAATGGCTCTAAACAAAATGCATTCAGGTAATCAGATTTTCTGATGGATGGGAGCTCCGCTTTGCAATATTCTCTAACCACTCTTGCCTATGACTCACACTTGATTTGCTTTTTCTTTAGGCAGAATTCCCCCTCTGTACACCTTGCTGTGCTCCAGGCTGAACCAGACCAGGAGAGACCTCCTAGAAACCCTTTTTTTTTTTTTTGAAATCCTGAAACATTTTCAGATTCAGCCACTTCTGAACTCCTTTCTTCCCTTCATCTCCTAATTTGCAAAGCTTCTCAGGTGCTTCTGTAGCTGGAGGCTTGCACAGGTGCTTGAAACCTCACCATTTACCCCCCCACGGATAATAGGGGTGTAACAGACCCAGAATGGACAGTCTGTGTGCATCCTATAGACTGACAAGCAAATCCCCCTCTAAGCCACCTTCTTTAAGTGAGCCAAAGCCTCTGGATCTCCAGGAATTTACATAAATATAAATTTGAAGCTCGCTGTGAATCAGTTAAGTTGGCTGAGTCCTCCAAATTCAGCTTTTCCTACAGACACTTGTAAACACTGGTTGTGCTCAAGTGAAATGCCAATTGACTCTAACCCAAGCTTTGCCCCCAGTGAGCAGCAAAGCTCCAAGGGCTGCCCACAGCTCCTGATTTTGTGCCCCAAACTGCAGCATTAAAGCTGTGAAGGATTGGGGTGCTTGACAAACACTCAGAGTTTGCCTGAGTAAATGAGTAATGCTGATTTTCTCTCCCTGGCCCACTGGGGTGCTGAGTGTGATTAAAGGCAAGTCAGGAAGGACTGCATGCTATTAATTCTATCGAGGAAATCTCCTGCTTTATTCATTGGATGTATATGGCTTTTTCTAGGGGGAGAGGAAATAGAAAAGCACCTTTGGTTGTGCTGTAACATCTGTGAGTGCAGCTGGCTCTTTTTCTCTGTGTTCCACTTATTATGTGCAATTTGGGTGTTTTCTTCTCCAAACTCAGATTAAAAAAGGAGAAGAAACTTGCAATGCTTGTTATTACCAGGGCAAAGTCCTCTCTCCTCTGGCAGAGAGAGGAATGGCCACGCTCCTGTTCAGCCTGAGCTGCAATGTCTGCTGTTATTTGTCAGCCTGCACATAATCAGGTAATTTCATGTAATTCCTACACTTTCAATCAAGTCTGGTGAGCAGATGGCAGGATTCAAGCCCATAGATTTTGTGTATTGACACAGCCTGATTCCAGACCCAAAGGCAGCACAGCTCAGCTTCCCTTCTGCCTCTGCAGGTTGGGCTGGGGCTTGAGGGGCTCCGAGCTGGGACAGGGTCACCCACCAGCAGCCTCACCGGGGTGGAAATGAGATTAAACACCTTCCCTGCTTGTGAATAGCTGAAACCACCTCTTGCTCTGAGGACCAAATATATGGGGATGGGAGCAGAGACGTCCAGGGTTTGTATGAGCTTTGCTCTGCCTTGATTCATAAGTTTGACCATGAAATGTGATGGTCCATGTCTTATTTCTCTTATTTCTCCTGACTCTAAGAGCAGCAACACTCCCCATCCACACTGAAGGGGATGCAAAGCTTAACCCACTAATGGCCATGAAGTGGTTTTATGAAGAACAGAGAGGAAATGCAAAATGTTGGGTTTTGGCCAAGATTTGAGCATCTCTTTCCAGACAGCTGGTCCAAAATAACATTTTGCTGTTAAAACAGAGGAAGCCTTGTGTGTGCTGGAGGAAGGCAGAGCAGCTCCTCCTGGGAAGTGCATCTCCACCAGCCTCCTTTGGGAAGCACAGCCTGGCATGCTTGCTGCTCCAGAGCTGGGCTTTAATAGCTCAAAACACAGAAGGTTTCCTTTCAGCCTCACCTGGCTGCTGCCTGAGCCCTCCCATTTTGCCCCTGGGTTCTCCCAAAGAAACAATCTGAGATTCACCTGGAAGAAAGAAAACCTGAATACATCAGTGTTGCACAAACATTAGTGACACCCCAGGAGAATTTCACCATGCCTGAGATTAATGCACAGTATGTGGAAATTTTCATTCCCTTTTCCCATTTGCTTGAGAATTTCTCTTTTTGATGCTGTGGCAGCTGGGGAAATGCAGCCTCTGCCAGAGAGAGCACTGCTGTTTCTGGGGAGTGGGACAGCAGGACCAGGGGCCTCTGAGCATTGCAGGGCTGCCATGGAGGCAGCAGAATTTTTGAGGGAATCCCTTGGGATGTGGTGAGACTCATCCTCCTCCCCAAGCTGAGCTGCTCATTGCTCTGGGGGAGCTGTGCTGAGGCGCTTTGTCCCAAGCATGGATGGGTCAATGATTGATGCTTTCTGCTCAGTTAGGACTGAGAGGGAGTTAGAAGGTCTCCTGGAAGAACTCTTAGCTCCTGCACAGGTGTACATTGTTCTGGCATGAGCAGAGCTGATAAATGAGAGGACACAGGTGTACACAGGGGTATCTGGGGTGCTTGGGTGCTGTGATGCCTTTTGGATGGACACTCTGCTGTTCTCTGCACTCATGGCCTCTAAGCTCGGGAGCTTGGAGGGCAAAACTTAACCCAACTGCTGGAAACGTTGCCCAGGGAGAGGGAGACTTTTGTCTGGTGGGGAAAATGGCAGAATCCAGGAGGGAGACAAGCATGTTTCTCTGCAGCTTTAGTGGCACATGCTCACATTTGTACAGGTGATCCTCCTGCTCCCTGGTGCCTGTAGCTGCTATCCTGACACTTGTGGTGGAGGACTGGCAGTGACCAGAGTGCTCCACTAACCCCTTGCTTCTCCCTCCCTCCTGCAGCTGTGCAGATGGGAGATCCACTCCCAGCTGTGGCAGGCATTCTCCCTGTGCAGGTTCCTCAGGTGCAAGCTTGTCTGAACCTTGATGATAAGCTCTCCTTGTTAAAAGCCATTATATTTGCTACTGGCTGAGGATAATTCTGACTGACTACAGCAGTTCTCCTCTGCATGTAATTGAATTCATATTCATCATAAAGCAATGAAAAATAAATTGTGTGTGTGGTTTTTTTCCTCCTCATAAAGCAAGGCATGCTGCTGGCTCTGCCTTCCCTCTAATCCTCCCCTCTGCAACCTATTGTAATAGAATTCATGGGAACAGAACAGCCAAAATAGATTGTGAGGTTTTGACCCACCTAGCAGAAAGTGAGTTCATTTCAATGCCAAGGAGGAATTGACTAATTCAGTTGGCTTCGAGGAAAGACTAAAATCTTAGCTTAGGAGTCCTCAATACCAGAGGAAGGTGCTGGCTTGGTTGTAGGCTGACTTTGGTGGTGTGGCAGAGGACCTGTGCTTCAGCTTGTGGTGGGAGTTGCCAAATTCACTGCAAATCCATCAGACTGAGTCTAAACTCTTAAAGAATTCGTGTTTCTGTGGAAGTTTATTTGTTATTCTGTGGCTATCTGCTGTCCCTGGGGCAGTGACACGAGCCTGGTGCAGCAGAGGGGAACTGGTGTGGGGCTACAGGGATCAAAATTTGAGGGCACTGCTGTGCCAGCTGCTCACTGCAGTGCCTCATCCTGCCCTACAGCTGGTGGCTGCCATCATGTTGGTCTACTGCAGAGAAGTCCTCAAGGCAGATATCAAAATATCCACTCTAAATTCTTTTAGAAAGCTTTTAGTCTGGGCATCTCACAAATGGCAGGTTTTTCTCCCCCCCATGTTTACCTTTTCCTTTTATTTTCCTGTCTTTGATAGGATCCAGAAGCAGGGAGCTGATGGTGCCTGTGAGCAGAACTGCTGCTGAAGCCTGTCAGAAATGCTCTGACAGGAAAAAAGCAAGGTTTTCTGCAGGCCCTGGCTTGCTGCCAGCTGTGGGATGGCTGCCTCGCAGGCAGAGCAGACCAGACAGTCCTAATGCACCAGAAAATTAGTGACTTTTGTTCAACAAAGGGTCTAAATGTCTCTCTAGTTAATTAATAATTTCATTATGGTGAAATCATTTATTACATTTTAATACTGAAAAGTGTTGCTTCTGCAGCTCGTGGAATGAACATGAAGACAAGAAATAAGGGGGAACTTGGTGCTGATGGGTTCTGGGAGTTGTGTGAGTGAGCAGCAGAGCAAGAGAGGTTGGGGCCATAGAGATTCCTCTCTGATCAGTCCAAATGACAGAACCTGACCAAGAAATGGGATGAGGAGGGTTGATATACAGCTGTGCTCCAAGACAATACAAGCAACACCCTCCTCTGGGGACCTTTGCACTGGGTAGCTTGCTCTGGTGGCTGTGTCATATCTGAGGGAAAGGATGAGGCAGTGAGGAAATAACAACTGTCTGCAACTGTTGAGATAATTCAGCTGTCTTCTGCCTTGGGAGGGAAGTCAAGAATTAAAACCTGGAAAAGGGGAATTTGCTGCATGATGCACTAACTCTGCTGGGCATTTGACAATCTTTAGAAACTAGAAGCCTATTTTTGATGGCTGTTCCTTGGAGTATCATATTAGGCATAAATACTCTGTGTTTCCACCCTTACAGTTCTGATATTTTTTGTAGCTCAGTAAACATTTGCTGCTGGAGATAGGAGTTGTCACATGAGATCAGAAAAGTAGTTTCCTTAGGTCAGAACGTTTTCCAGGCCAATAGAGACAGTTCAGATGCCACCAGGTATAACCCAGAGAATCAAACTAAATTAAGTGTATTTGTGATATGAGTGTGATCCCATGGATCCCACTGAGCATCTTTTAATTCTGACAATATCCCTCTTTTCTCCTTAGAAATTGGGCACCTCCAGCACTGCCAGCATCCAAAGTGTGGCCAAGTAGAAAATCCAAGTTGAATCGATGTCTGAGCTGGAAAAAGAAGCCGGAACCCAGCTCCTCCAGAGCATTGCAGGGGAGGGAATTACCTCAAAATCCTGTTTGGACTGTGGCTTTCTGAAGCTTAATGTTCAGGAGACAGAGTCTTCACACCTGGACCTTCCTCTGAAGCCACCAGAGATAGGAAGAAAAAGAAAGGTGAAATATCCAAACTCCTGCTCCCTGTATCTCACCTGGTGGGTGGCTGCCATCCATCCTCCCTCTGAACCACAGAGCTGCTCGAGAGGAGAGCCAGCACTTGGCAGCTGCTGGAGCTGATTGCATCCCTGCTCCGCCTGGTCAGCCTGTGAATACCCATCCCTGCTCTCCCCAGTTAATCACCGCTGCCAATCAGCGCTATTGAGGAGAGCAACAATACATTTCAAAGCTCAATCACCTTCCTAATCCTCTCACTGTCAGCACAGGCATCTCCCCGGAGAGTGGAATTACTGACAGATGAGGTGCAGGGTGGATTTGCAATGGAAATGTTCCCTCCCGTGTGCGTGGGACTCGTGAGCTCACACATGGCTAACACAGGAGCGTGTTTGGCTCTTAAAGGTGGGCTAAGTGTTGGGCTCGGCAGGTGTGCACACAGCAAGCTCTGCATTGGAACAGAAATATGAGAAATGTGCTAAAAAGCACACTCGTGTCCCTGTGCCACTGGTCAGTGTCTAAATGCACTCAGTGGGTGGAGAGGGCTCACGTGGGGATGAGCTCCTGGTGGTCCCTGTGCTGGATGCTCTTCCTGGTGCTAAATCTCACTGTCATCAAGTTGTGCTAGCTACTTCCTTTTGGCTGGTTGGTTGGTTTTTTGGTTTTTTGTTTTTAATTAGCAGTGACTGGAAGAAATCTGACAAATTCAAAGAAATCTGCCTGGATGTGTGAGGATGGTCAGTCATGGGACAATCTATTCAAGTCCAGGTAGATGCCCTTGTCAGGAAAATTAACCCACAAACACCGGAGGTTTATGTCCAAAAATGAGACACAGGAGTCCTTTGACTTTATTCCAATAAAGGGAGAGGCCATGGGGCATTCCCCTGGGGTCTCTCTCATTTTTGGAGAACTCAGCCTCCCTTTTATCCCAATTTCCCAGCCACATTTCCCTTCTGTCTTTCCCCATGGCTGAGGTACTTGGGAGGTACAGACTTCCCAGAATGCCTGATAATGAAGAGTCCTCTCTAATGTATAACCCTCCCTTTAATTTTTAATTTTTATGGAATTTATGATTTTTCCCACATTGTTCCTTTCACCTTTGATATCCAGTTTCATTTATCAGGAAACCTACAGTTTGTTTGTAAAGGCATTTTTTTTTTCCCATTCATCAATCAGTGGAATCCTTCCCATTGTTTCTTTTATCTCTCAGTGCTGGTTTTACCTACCAGCAGACCCACAGCTTGTTTGGAAAGGCAAATCTGTCATTCCTCTCACTCTGGCAAGGTGAGGAAGTCCCACTGCACACCCTCCACCTTATCCCACCAAAAAAGTTCTCTGCAGGTTTGCACTTCCCCATAGAAATTTTCAGTCTCAAGAGATGGGGATTTTCCTGCAAAAACCTCTTCAACTGAAAAATTTCCAGCTCTACTAGCTATCCACTCATTCTCTCCCAGCTTTCTCTCTCCTTCATCCCTGATGATGTGAGCAGCCAGAGATAAACCCCCTTAGTCCCTGGAGAGGTCCATCTGGCACCTGTCACGAGTCCTACCCTCAGTTTTGGGGACAGCACAAGGAGCAATGTCACCCCACAGCCCTGTGATGGCATTCCTTGGATCATTAACTCCTGACCAGCACCACAGTGCAGGACTGATGGTAAATAGTGCTCTGCTGTGATTCATCACCCCAGAGTTTAGACAGTCATTACAATCTGCCTATCTAGGCCACCAGCCTGTAATTTTAATCCCAAACATTTGGGTGTGTAATGAGGCAATGCTTTTCTGTCTTACATCCTGTGTAACCTGTAATTTATAATGTGCTGGAAATACAGAATCAAATAAGAGGGAATAAAAATAAAACAACAGCAGACTTTTGCTCTTTGGCATGTAAACAGTGTTGTGATGACTGTAAGGTTTGCAAAAAAAACAGCTGAATGTCTACATCTGTGTATTTCAGGTGTCCTATATCTGTGTAAAGGTAATTTTCAAGGTTTTCTTGCCTGATGTTCTACAAAGCAAATCCTGATATGCACTGACCCAGAGGGAATGCTGTGAGCACGATCAAATCCCAGTAATTTCTGCCTTTGACTTACCAAGACACACTGTAAGTACAATTCCTTGCACTCCCATGGG
The DNA here is from genome assembly GCA_034509185.1 of Euphonia xanthogaster. NCBI lineage: Eukaryota > Metazoa > Chordata > Aves > Passeriformes > Fringillidae > Euphonia > Euphonia xanthogaster. Next base: position 3,660,899 of record JAYDZK010000070.1, on the reverse strand, counting down.
CCAGATGCTGCTCCTGGGAGCTCTGGGCAAAGGTTTCACTGTCCCTGTCAGTGGGCAGGAAGAGGTGTAATTTTATTGTTTATTTTTCCTAAAGAATATCTATGATTAAAGTTGAGATGACACGAGAGAGTGAGCAGACAGCAAAACCACAAAACTTGGGATTTGAGCACTGGGAGAAGAAGCCAGATTTCCTTTGAGAATGGCAATGAGGAAGAAAAGTCAAAGTACCAAGATGGAAACAATCAATGTTACAGATTTTAAACTAGCAGGAAAAGCAATAAACTTCTTCCTTTTGGCTGCTTGTCCAAGCAAGCCTCTTTGGATGGAGGGTTTCCCCTGTAATGAAAATTATATGATCTCATCTTGGAGACTGGAGTGATGTAATAACCATGTAGGGACTGTTTTAATGTCTTTCATGGGTCATTGAAAACTGCCTGGCAAATTGGATCATGGACCACAGGGAACACTTCTGCTACAGCAGGAAAATGGTCTGGATATAACAAGTGACCGAAGGGTTTTGAAAAATCCCACCATATGTAATAGTTCCTGGTTTCAGCTATAAAAATATACCTTTTATTTTCCCTCTCTTATTTTTTTGTTGTCTTTTAATAATGTCTTTCCTTCTCATTCAATAACCCTTCTTATACCTTCATTCTCCTTCTACATTAAGACCTGACAATCCATTAAGGCAAATCCTATATTTTGAATTGCATCTAAATTGATAGTGGAACATGGACTGCCTGCCTCAAAACCACTTCCATTCTCTTCTGCTGGAGATTAGACTGATTTTCTTTCTGAAAACAAATGAAAATTTTGATTATATGTGTCATTCAAACTGCAATTCCATCTTATTAAATGGTTCCAGGCAGTTGGTGCTGGGAACATTGTAATAAGGACTCCAACATCTGAGACTGTTTGGCTGAATCAGTTGGCCAATTTCATTCTCTTTCCTGGCTGTGGCAAAGTGTGCAAACTGAAAATCACATGAAAACACAAGGAAAATAAGTGGTTAATGATGTGACTAATATTTAAAGTGGTTTAGGATGGCAGCTGTTCCTTTCTGCAAATTTCAATGCCTTAAGGAAAAACATTCTTGGACTTCTTTTTTAGTGTACACCTTGGTGTTACAGCATCATTCATCTTCCCTCTCTAACATCCCAGATATCCCTGAAGTCATTGACAAAGGAAACCAGACATGAAATAAATGCTGGCTTAGACTAAAAGATTTCATTTCAATTGTGCACTAATCTTTTTCTATTTTCCCCAAACAGGTGCCATTTGTCAGCCATATCCAAGGAAGGATGTGGGCTTTGCAGCATTTTCAGGCATGGAGGCCTTGAGAGGCATCCAGCATCCTGGGAAAGTCCTGGCTCTGCACAGCACCCAAGGAAGGCTCCCTCTTATCCCAGGTGGACTTTTCTTAGACCTGCTTTTCTCCATGCAAGGTCCACAGCCTGGAACACTTCCCTGAGGAAAGTACTTCCATCTCCATATTTAAAATAGCACCAATCAGGCTTGTTTTAATTCACACATAAATCTCTTTGTTTCTCATAAATCCCTTCTTTTCTTCTCATCCAATCCCCAAACCATGAGGAGCTGTCTGGGTTGTGCATTATAGAGCCCCTGCTACAGGAAGGTTTTGTGTGGAGAAGAGAAAGATTCATGGAGGGAGAGCCAACAGGCAGCACAGAAACACTGTAGGTTTGTGGAAATCAGATTAAAATAAAATAACACAGATTCTGTTCGTTTGCATGGGCCAGCCCTGCCCTTCATTTAGTTCACTGAGCTGAAAGGGAGGCAGGACTTTTTCTCGTTGTGTGTCTTTTTTGTCTAAGTCTGATCTTTGATGAATGTGAAATTCAACTTCTGCTCCTGAAAGCTGCAAACAGCTGAGTACAGAGGGGGTGTCCAACACCCCAGCCTGGGGCAGCGGTTGAGTTGAGGGTTCTGGAGGCACCAACAGCACAAAATCTATTACAGACTGGTCTCATGGAAGATGTCCTTGCACACATCAGGGAGGTTGGAACCAGATGATCTTTAGGGTCCCTTCTAACCCAAACTATTTTGTTATACTATGATTCTACAGTGTCACTTTTTAAATTATTTTTTATTCTCTAAAATCCAGTTGAAACATTTAGTCTTTATTTCCAGATCACAAAACATTCTGAGTTAGAAGGGATCACCAGATCCAGCTCTCAGCATTGGTGTTTTTAGCACCACTCTTTAAGCAGCCTAGCTGATCTCAGCTAGCTCCTGCCTGGAACTTGCACAACACCCTCCAGGTTAAAACAAAGGGTTGGTTTTTTTCTCCCCTCACCAGCTCTGCCTCGCCTAAAACCCCTCCAGAGAAGCAGCTCTGTGCCAGCAGTGCCAGAACAGGCTGGACAGCATCAGCTGGTGGTGGCACAGAGATGCAGAAAGGAGCTTAGAAACACCTGCCTTGCTACTCACTCCTCTCTGCTCCAGGCCAAGGAGGATTTTTAGGAGCATTTCCCGTGGTTTGAGCAAAATCCCGTTAAGAAGCCACCAGAGGGGGCAGCTGCCACTGCTGCACAGCCCTGGAGAGCGGGTGCCAGCACGGCACACAGTGCCGCTGGTATTTATAGCTCTCTACCTATACTTATGTGAGTGGGGCTAATTAGTAGATGGAATTAGCCTACTGCTCTCGGCAGCATAATTGTAAACAATTTCCCAACGTTTCACTCCCTGAGTAATGAGTTTCTCCTGGAAATACAAAAGATGAACTAATGATAATCTGGCAGTTTACAGCAGGAGGACAAACATTAATTATATGGGATTACGATGTGATCCTCCAATTTAAGTCAGTTTGGCATTTCTAAGCAGACTTAGATCTTAAGAGTTCTGTGGACAGTCACTTGTCTGAAGCATTTTATCTTCTCTTTTTTTTTTTCCCCCTAGTTTCAAGCTGTCTTTTAGCTTTATCTTTTATCCACAGATCTAACCACCATCAGCTACTTTGAGAGCTGCTAGGCCAGACTTTTTTTTTCATAAGACAGTGGTATAATTGTGCATGAAAAATATGTACAGTATTAAGCTTATTTTTCATTTAAAGACGGCCACGCCAGGAGATCAGATCGCTGCACGTCCAGGGATGTAGCTCAGCTTTGATTGCATTTATCATGGAATCATTTAGGTTGCAAAAGACCTTTAAGATGATTGATAAACTGTAGGCTTAAATATGGGATGTGGGATTTATTAAGGTCAGAGCCAGAAGAGTGGCGCAAATAATGCTGGGATTATAAAATATTCACTGAATAAGGTCATGTCAGCAAACTGGGCCGTATATCTGTGTCTGTCATGGGACTCCACTGACTGCTGATGGTCTCCAAGAGATTCCTTTGAGCTAAGGTGCAAATACTGGATTTTTCAAATTTTAGTCCTGTTCCCACCTTCTGCCATGGGCAGGGACACCTTCCACTGTTCCAGGCTGCTCCAAGCCCCGTCCAACCTGGTCTGGGCACTGCCAGGGATCCAGGGGCAGCCACAGCTGCTCTGAGCACCCTGTGCCAGGGCCTGCCAGGCCTCACAGGGAAGGATTTCTTTGGAATGTTTAATCTGATTTTTTTTTTAACATTTACATTCACAGCTGTTCCCTAAAAAATATTCTGACCTTTATCTTCCCCTCTGTAGCAGATGAACCCAACAGCTCTGGGTGTGTCACAGCACTCACAGCATCTGCCAGCTGTGAATTGCCATGGAATGAGAGCTGAAGGGGGCTGTGAGTCCCTCTGGGGCCACACCAATCCACATCCAGCACCTGCCACGTCTTGCCTTCTTCCCTCTCCGTAGAAGAATAATGGTATTATCTTCCCCTTCCTGTGCCTTTTCAATCAGTGGAAACATCTCTTTCCTAAATTCACCTAATAAAGTGTCAGGAGTTGATCTTTGGGCTGAAATTCATACCTGAATGTGGGAACAAGTTTTAAAGAGACATTTTTGTTATTTATTGGCAAGTCAGATACAAACAACCAGGGTCTGGCTCAGCTGAAGGTTATGTCATCAGTAGCTCCTTTAGTTGTTTTTTTTAAATGTATATAACTAAATATTGAATTAATTTGTTTACCACTCTGGACTCAATCACATCCTTCCTTTTAGATAAAATGTTTCATACTCCTTAAAATTCCTGATAAAATTAATCTTTAATTTTATTTCTTTCTGTATCCATCCACTGTTCAGCACTACCTCATGCAGGGTTGTTGTTAAGCCCCAAACACATCTCACTGCGAATTCCTTGTGATTCTGCCACATTTCAATGCAAATTCCTTGTGATTCTGCCACATTTAAAGCATTTGGGAAGCAATTTTTCACAGCAGGTCCCTGCCCCCACTGACTTGGTTAGGAAAGACTTCAGGCAAAAGGATTTTGATTTTCCAAGAAAGAGGATAAAGAGAAATATTGTTTTGCTCACCCAAACAGAAAAAAACCCTCCATCAGTCTCTCCTTTTAGAAGGTGCTGCTTGCTTTTGAGCTGGGATTTGAAACCCCTGTTTGGGATTTTCCTTTCTTGAAACTACACCAAGCATGTCCCTCCATGCGTTTGGGAAAATGCAGTGCACGGAAAATGAAGATTTGTGAGGTCCTTGTTGCTGAAAAGGCCGAGGTCTGTCCCAGCATTCAGGGCCTCTTGGTGATGCTCAGGCAGGGGGACAGGGGGAATTGGGAGTTCTCTTTGGAATCAGGCAGTGCCTGGGCCTGTGGAATGGTCATGGCTGAGGATGGATGGATACGTGCTGTGGGAATATGACCAAGTTTAGAGCTTGGAGGAATAAAACACACACAAGCCCCCTGGAACCTGCATTTTCTGTTATATCCTACCTTCTTCCCTTTGCATTGCCTTTAATCCTGAGAGCACCACAAGGAATCCTTAACAGCCAAATTGATTTACCCTAACCTGTATTCAAATGAGGGCAGCCCAATCTCAGAAGCTGAGCTGTCAGATTGTTATTTTGTTATATTTCTTTAATTGTGTTTATTTGGAATTAGAGAGCCAAATTCTCTCCTGGCAGAAGCTATTGTCACTAGAAGGGATTTCAGCTATCAAAATCATGTTTGTTTCAGTGTTTATTATTTATTAGCTTATAAAGCACCATTAGCAAATGCCACTGCACAGTGATTGATCCCCATTAATTTTGCATGAATGCACATCCTATTGAATATATTCCAGAGCGTGGCACTGGAGTTTCTGGGCTCTTCTGCCTCAGAAACCCACTGGTCCTGTCCTTTGGTGTGTCAGGTGAAGGGGGGTTAATGAACCCTCCCTGAAATGGTGCTGTAGGAGCAGGTGCATTCACACCTCTACAGCAGCACTCAGAGATCTTCCCGAGGAAGCAGAGTGTAAGAAAAGGATTTAAATCTGGATGGACTTGAGTGATAGCTCTTGGTATTGTGGATTTGTAAAAGAGGACAGAACAATCTACAGGTCAAATATCAAAATCAAATATCAAATATCAAATATCAAAACAGGGCTGAGAGAGGGAGAGCACACGTTGGTTGGGAAGGAAGCTTGGATAATCTGGATAGGGATCCCAGACAACACAAAGCTTGTGTTGCATGATGGATGTGCCATCCTGCCTCTCTCAGGTTTGAATCCTTTCTTCAGATGACTGGGCAGTTCAGGGTTTCTTTCCAGAAGAAAATAACACTAAAACTCCTGAACAGATAGGAATTAAAGGTTTCTTTCATTTGTATCCAGCCAAGAGAGCTGCAGTGAGAGTCCCAGCTGGGTGAGTGCCCTGGAGCCCCATGGATGTGTAACAGGACTGGGGGACTGCAGTGGTCAGTCAGAGCAGAGGAAATGCAGAACAAAGGGCAGTGACTGGGTAACAAATGGGCATGGTGTGTTCACTGACATTTGTGAGCCAGTGGAGTCTCAGCTGGCTGAATGCTTATGGCTTGTCTGCATGCCTAAAGGAAAAAATGTATTTATTCTCCTTTTCTTTATGGTCAGTATCCACTAAGAACCATTTTCTGGCTGCTGTTAGCTGTGTGCTGTGGTGTTTGTATCAGGAAAATAATGAGACACTATTTCACACCCTGGAAATACATGAAATCCTGGCCCTCTGGAGCACTGTGCAAAGATTCCATTAACCCTTGAGGCACCAGGATTTCATCCTCAGTCCCTTCACTGAATGCCCCATCTTTACTGACCCTGGAAAGCTTTCTAAAAATGATATGTTTCTGAGCCAGTCATCAGGTAGTCAAAATGACCTTTTCACTCCTATTTGGAGGAGAGGAGCCAGGGTTTGTTCCAGTAATTTCTAAGCTGGAGCACGTGGGACATTGGGCAGCTACAGCCTTAGGAGATGGTCCCATGGCCCCAGAGTTCAGCCCCAGCTCTGTCTCTCTGGGGCTGCAATGGGCTGGTCCCATTCACTGCTGGGAATGTCAGAGCCTTGAGCTGGGCTCTGCAAATCCCCCACTGTCCCCTTTTGGTTTTGTCTCTCCTGGTTCAGTAAATGCCTTTAATGGTGCCCTTCCCACTTGGAGTGAGGTGCTGCCTATGCACAGACCATGAGGTTGTGGCCAGGATGGCCTGTGGAGGACCAGGGACAGTATTTTTAAATAATCTGTCTGCCAGGAAACCAGGCACACTTTCTGAAGAGGGCTTGTGTGCCCCCAGCTGAGTCCAGGCAGAGCTCAGGGCTCCTGGCAAGCTTCACTTGAGTTATTCACTGTTCCCTCCTGCTGGTGCATCCACAGCTCCAGACATCCCTGAGGTGCTTTTCCCCCCTCTGCCTTTCTCCATTTCCACAAGACATCTCACTTCAAACAGTGAAGGGGATCTCCTCAGGTGTGCAGGGACCTCCTCACAGGTGTGCCCCACTGCTTGGGGCCAGCCTGGGCCTCCAGGGCTGCCCCACTCTCATCCTGCCTCCTCCTGCCCTGTCCCCCCTTTGCCACCTGCCCTGTGCCATTGCCAGGAGCAGTGGGTGCCCCTTGGCACCACCGGTGGGTGGCTGCACATCAGGGCAAGTGTTCCATGAAATCACAGAGCATCCTGGCAGGTCACAGCCCATCTCCTCTCCTCGTGCTGGCGCCTTGCACTCACTTTGCACCTCTCAGGCTGCTGCTGCTCTGCATCTCTCAGCTCCTGGGGTGTTCCCCTTCCCTCTCGTTTTTGTGGGCTGTCACATCCACCAGCATGGAACACTGGTGTCTCAGCAAAGGGGACATTTTGGGAAGTCACTTTTTATCAAAGCACAGCTGCTGAGACAAATCTATTATTTATTTCTGTGGCCTCCTTGGACCCACCCCTTCCCCACACTTCGCTCTACCTCTCACTGTCTCTTCCTAAAGTATCACTGACTTTTCAACTCCACACTTAGTTGTGTGAGTCCCACCAAGGCATATTTGTAGGGGGAGAGGGAATGGAGGAGGAAGAAATATGAGAAGGAGACAAACCTATTCTGTAAAGCCTGCCCCAGCTCTGGTTTGTTCATGAGGTGAGCATGGCAGGGGAAGGAGCCTTCACTTGTATCAGCTCCAGGCTGCTCTGAGATGTTCAGAGCACTTTCTTTCTGAAGCCATGTCTGCAGGCAGCATGAGGATGGGATGGGCCCTGACTGGGCAGACATCGTGGAAAGAGCCAGCTCAGGATGGAGGAGCTGAGCCTGGAGTAGATTTGCAGTCACATCCACTGTAGGCACAGATTTATACCAACTAAGGATCCAGCCTGTGCAATCTGGTTGAACCTTAATTTCTGCTCAGATTCCACTTCCCATTAGCACTCTGTGAGCATTCGCTTGACAGCAGAGATTTTTCACTCTCTCAGGAAAGGCAGTCACGTTCCAGGGAAGGCTCCTGCCTTCTCCTCATCTCCACACCCGCCTGCACTCCCAGCCAGGCACAGAGCTCTGCTTTGCATAATCACATTGGTTCTTAACCATGGCAATATATTCAGATCTTCAGACACCTGGCAGCCAGAGCCAGCTCTCTCCAGCAGGCTCCCTGCTGGAAAAGCAATTATATTTGTGCAATTGGTGGAGGGTTTGTAGGAAACTGCCAGCCTAAAGGGAGCTGAGGGTTTTTTGGGGGAACCACTGTAAGGGGAGCATTGCACTCAAACTTGTTATCAAGTGATCAAGAATAATTGTAAAGTGCATCTAGCAAAGAAAAATAAACTTTAATTCATTAATGGGTGTGTTGATGGGCTTGGCTTCCACTTTGTGGTTGAGATACATCAACCTCTAGGGATGAAATTCTTTGGCAAAAGGAGGCAGAACCTCTTTTTCTGAGTTAAAGTGTAAAAAAAAAATTTAAAAACCCACAAAAATAGCCACTTCCTACCTGTCCTATCCAGGTTTTTTTCTGTACAAGCCAGGCTGCAGTAACACTCCCAAGCTCTCCCCACTTCTGCACACTTGGGCTGAGGTGCTGCTAATTGCATCTCCTGCCCATGGCATCTCTATTAAAAAAGTCCATCTCTAATGAAACAGTCTCAAGCAACAGTAATTGCATGTTAAAATTCATAGTCCTTGCTGCTGGATCCTGGGGTACCTCATTGAATTTCAGCACCATCCCCTGTGGCTGGCACCTGGCAGGGAGGAGGCAGGGAGGGCTGATCCCACCCCAGGTGAGGAGATAAACCAGCCCCAGGGCTCCTGGCGCTCTTCAGGCCCTGAGACACTCCTGTGCAGGAGTCACACACCTGCTTTGCCTCCCTCTGCATTATTAGTTAGGTGAAAGAAAAGGCCCTGCCACATGACAGAGAGATGGGACTGCCACGAAGCTGAGGAAACTGAGTTCTTTGGGTGAAATTAAGTAAAAAATGCAACTGTCTCCAGTTCAAAGTCTTTGTGGACACTGGAAGGCAGTTTCACTTTCATCCTCTGCTCCAAGACCTTAAGTGACTTAAATGAGAAACTTCAGTTAAAAGACAAGAATCTTTTTTTCCCTACATTTTTTGGTGGTGTTATATTTTTTTTTTTTTTTGGTGTTTCTTTGTTTTTTGATCATAAATGTTGTTTGGGTATAATGGATATGAAGAGCTGTAACGCTGTCTTTCCCTCTCATCTACACTGAAAAAAGGGGAAACATGTAGGGATGGAGCCAAAGTATAATCTTACTTGATGTATCCAGATGTAAAGCTGAAGTGAATCTCATGCCATAAATCCAAGTGTTTCAGGTTCCCCACTTGTGTAACAGAGATAAAAGTCTAACACAGAGGTTCTAAAAATCCTCCCAAACCTTCTAAGGCTCAGTCAGACCCACATGCATAGTCCAAAATAAATTGAATTTACTGGAATAGGTCCAAGATTATGTCTAGAGTGATTCCAAGAGTTTTCTCCAATTCAAATGAGCCCTATTACACATTGGGAATGTCTGCAGGAGAAACACAGCCTATTTCATAAAGCCTTATTATATATTTTAATGCACACAAGGTAAACATGAAAATGTCTCTTGGACATTTTTTAGTTTCAGTTTTTTAATTTCATTGTGCTCTTTGGTTACTTATGAAAAGTCTCCAGGAAAACAAAACAAAACAATTTAGTGATGCTTATTTTAGCTCCACAAGGGCTCTGTGTCAGACTCTGAGCTTCACAGGGGTGTCTAAGGGGCTTGGGTGAGTCTGATTAATTGCTGGAAGTGTAGCAAGTCCCCAAGAGCCAAGTAACACTGTTTGGGAAACAGCTCCCACCCTCAGCAGCTGCTCATCCACCCCAAAACTGAAGTTGATTCTTCTCTTTCCTGGCTTCTTATGAGCTCCAGCATCAGATGGAGGCTTCACTTCTATGCCCCAATATCGTGGCAATGGTCCCCTGAATGGGGAATAATTAACATTGACTCCATCACTGCAGAAGGCTGATCAATTGTTTTATTAAGCATTACTATATTATACTGTGCTATTAAGAAACTCGTAGCCCTTACAGACTGTCTGATACAGATTTAATTTAATTGTTCAATCAATCCAAACACCATCCAGTGTCCAATTAAGAAATCACCCTTTGGTAAACAATCTCCACAACACGTTCCACATGTGCACAACAGGTGGAGCAAATGGAGACAAGAATTGTTTCTCATTCTCTTCTCTGAACTTTCTCACTGCTTCTTACATCTTCCCAGGAAAATCCTGGGAGAGAGCTATGTCTCTCTGTCCAGAGGATATGCGATTACCACACCCCAATGGATGTCACAAAGCTGTGGGTGCCTTAACATCACCAGACACCCCAGATCCCATCACCAGACACCCCAGATCCCATCACCAGCCATCCCAGATCCCATCACCAGACACCCCAGATCCCATCCCCAGCCACCCCAGATCCTATCACCAGACTCCCCAGATCACCCTGAGCGTAACTGCTGCTACTTTACTCTGCCTGATCCCACTGGTGCCATGAAATGTCTGCCTGAAATGGGAGATCTGCTCCCAAAGCCCTGTGAGGGACTTCCACACCAGCTGCAAACAGGAGAGCAGGGCACAAATATTCTTTCACTGGGATGAGGCACTTCTGGGCCGGCTGTTTAACCTTGCTCCCCTCACCTCTCTGCAGCTTTTTTCTGAGTGCTGCACAGCATGGTGAGAACAAAGGTAACACAGAGGAAAAAGTCTGTCCTTCAAGGCAACAGGGATGGGTTTGCTGTGGACCTGTGCTCTGTAGCTCATGGATCAGTTCTGGGCTACAAAAAGAGGGAATTTCTGTTTCTTCCAGGACAAGGACATGAAGGATAAAACCCAAGTGGGTTTGCTTGGAACAAGCAGCCTTGAGCAGGATCTGTGTCAGACTCAGCCAGGGGTCAGGCTGGCCCTGGTGAGCCAAAGGCAAGGCAGGTGTGTCTGTGGGCCAGCACAGATCTTACACCTGAAATGTGCAATGCACAGAGAAAATCCTACAGCAGGGATTTATGTCTCAGGGACCCACATTTTCCTTCACACAATGCAGAGAAAAATTCTGATCCTCCAGAGAGATGCAGAAACAAAATGCAAATTCCTCTAGCATAGACTGGGATATTGGAACAAGGCAAATGTTTAAGGTTGCTATTGTCAGGGCCCTAACAGGCTCTAGTTGTCCTGCTGAGCTTCCCCTGGGCCTCCAGCCCTTGCCTGGGGCTGCATTTAAACTCAGGCTGTTAATGTCTCTCCTTCCCTGGGCAGGGCTCTGTATGTGCTAAGCCTGGCCTTGCTCCTTGCTGTCTTTGCCCAGCCTTGACTCTTCCTCCCCTCGTGTGGGCTCTCCTGGCATGTCTGCTGGACCTGCTTGTGTCTCCCTGGTCCTGTGCCTCCCTTCAGCCTCTTGAGCAGGGCAGTCTGTCCTTCCTGCACCCCCAGGTGTCTCCTCTGCTGTTCCCTGCTCCTCCTTTTGAGTCCCAGAATGGTTTGGGGTGCAGGCACCTTAAAGATGCTCCTGTTCCAAATCCTCTGCCATGGGCAGGGACACTTCCCACTATCCCAGATTGCTCCAAACCCCATCCAGCCTGGCCTTGGGCACTGCCAGGGATCCAGGGGCAGCCCCAGCTGCTCTGGGCACCTTGTGCCAGTGTTTCCCAGGACAGAAAGCTGTGGAGCTGTTACAGGTGCAGATGTGCAGAGCTGTGGAGGTTCAAATGCCAGGCATGAAAACAGCCCCAGACTCTGTTCCCTGTCCACACACAGGGCAGGATGTGGCCCTGGGTGAGGATCTCCTCAAAGATCTGCACATGGAAAGCAGGAATGAGCTGTGACTGCTCTCCAAACTCCAGCTGAGCAAGTGGCATGTCAGCTGAGATCTGACTGGGATGTTAGCACATTTCTGGCGCTGAGCTGAGCACTGGGTGACACTTCTGTGTCTCAGCACTGGTGAAGGCTGGTGACCTTTTAGCAATTTCCCTGTTTAGCATTGCATAGACAGGTCTTAAATGCAAACTGTTACCTTTCCCTTTGAGGTGCAGAGAGTTACAGTTCCAGGGCTCTGACAAACATCTGTTTCACTTTGCATTTTCAATTCTGGCTCAGATGATGGGAGCTCTTGTACAAGAAAGAGAAAAACAGCAAGAGTCCCCATTATTTACCAGTGGAGAGGTATAAATCGCAGAGCCAGAGCCCTGCTCCTGTGATTTCACTTTTATGGGTCATTACTGTAACTGGCTTGTGCTGCTCTTCTTTTAGCATACAAATGGCACCACTTTATTTCCTGGAGGTGGGATTGATTCCCCTCCCAAGGGGTCCCTATTGAACCCAGCATTATTTACATTGAGCATGGAAAGAGGTGTTATTTCTTCAGTCATGGAAACCCTTTTTTTTTTTATAAGGCTTAGCTCTGTTTTCTCTGTTGCTGAGCCCCCTCACAGGCTGATAACTATTGTGGCACTGTAAGTTCCAGTAGAAGCTTAAAGGTTTGTGGAGGTAGGGGAGTTAAAGATCACTGTGCATATGTCTGCTTATTTATATCAAAGTGGTACTAAGAGTTTTGTAAGAGTGTTTCAAAGTATGTTGGCAATACAAAGAGCTGTTATAAAAAGCAAGGTATCTTTTAGCCACTGTAAAAAAATCTGAGCAAGTTCAAGTCCTGCAACTTGAGCTCTGTGTTTGCAAGAGATTGGGAACCTCTGGGTCTGCTTCTGCTGCCAGGGAGAGGCTATGCCGTGGCGTTTTGGGGATGGAGCTTCCCTGATCAGCAGGTCCTGAGGTGTTTTCAGATGCAGCTCAGGGTTTTGTGTGCTCCTGCTGGGACTACACCTGGATGTGCCAACTCAGATATCCAGGGGGAAGGTGCCTTGACAGCCTTGCAGAGATCTTTGCTTGGGATTTTTTAAATTTTGCTCCTTCAGTTTGGCACAGATGATGTTCTTGAGTTTATTGGGGGAGTGCACTCACCTCCAGCTACCTGAAACCATCTACACATGGGATCAGATTCCTAAAGTGATTGGTTATTTAACAGCTCTGTGCAGGTGTTCAGCATATGGAGCTCTCCTCCCTGTTTCCAGAAAAAGTAGATTGAGCAGCTTCTACCCAAGTTTTGTGTCTCACTTTTACAAGTCAGATCTAAAGAGCAGAACTTTGTTGGCAGTGCCTTGCACAGTACAGCCCAGCTTAAAATGGCTTAAGGTCTTCCCAGATTACTTTTTCCTACATGAAACAGTGGCAGATAAGATAAATAAGAAGATAAGTTGCAGGAGGAATGAGAGGGGCAGGCGGGAGGCTGCAGGGGAGGAAAGAGGGATGGCTTGGTCTGCAGCTGCATCAGTTCTGATGCAACTTTTATCCTTTTTCACCACCCCACGAGTGGCATGCCAAGTGCTGCAAACACAAATATTCATTTTTCTTCCTGTAATAAAACTGTCACTGAAGAAAACAAAACATCAGGCGAAACCTCTGCTGCTTTCCAGATGGAGAAGCAGCTCCATGGTGAGAGCCTCGTCCTGAGAATGGAGTGCTAACGATGGCGTTTGGGGGTTTGCTCTGTGGGGGTTTTTTTTGGTTTGTTTTTGCTCTGGAGGCAGCAATACCCTGCCCATACACAGAGGGGAAGGACAGCAATGTGATGCTGACTGAAAGTGAGTGAAGCTGCAGAAGCTGGTGCTCCAGCCGGCAGACAGCAAAACAAACTGAGGGCATTGGGGGCATAAAGTTGTCAAATAATTGCCATGTTGGAATGTTGCATAGCAACAATAAAGATTCTCTGTGTTTTTATAGTCAAAGTGGGCATAATATACCAGGCTGGTCTGCTGTCCCATCAGGAAAGAATTGAATCCAAAGCCCTGAGGCCAGTGGGCACAGTAGAGCCAAACATTTAATGTTGTTTACTTGCTGTGGTCTTCTGTGTTTGCTGTCAATGATTCCAATTGATCCTGCTTAAAAGCCTAACCTTGATAAAGGTGTTTAATTAAAACAGTTCTCTATAACTGATGGATCCTTTTGGCCTTCTTTGGCAAGGAGCTGAGTCTTCCTCCACATCCCTCCCTGGCTTAGAAAAGCGCTTTATTAATACATTTTATTTCTGAGGTGCAGCTTCATGTGGCCATGACAGCACCTTCTTCACCCCCACCTTTCATCGGGATTTCCCCCTGCCTTTGCCTGTGATTCTCTGGGGAAATCTCTCTTCCTTCTGCCTGCCCAGATCTACAAGAGCAGTGATTAGAAATAATGTTAGTTGCTAAACTGCTTAAATCAAAAGCAGCAGTGGAACAGGTCCCACACTGCTCTCCCCCTCCTGCATCACAAGCTCCCTGCCCCATGTTTGTCACAGCAAATATTGACTATTTTGATTGTTGTTTAACCACATGGCTGTGCTTTGGCATGAGGAGCCTTGCATCCTGCTGGGTACCCGCAAACTGCACGGGCTCAAAGGCATTTTCTGTGGCCTTTTCTCCACTGCAATTAGAGGGTCAAGGTCAAACAATCACACAACAGAATTGCTCTCTGCTTCTTTGCTGTGATCTTTTTCCGCCTCAGCTGGAGATGGCTTTCATGTGACCTGGAGCTACTCCAGAGCTCACAAAAAAACCCCACAAAAAATCCAGCCTACAATCAACACACAGACAGAGCTTTAAAGGTATTGCACATTATTTTGTTGGACATGGGCTTCTGCCCCCTGTTGTGAAGGTCAAAACCAAAAGCTATTTTTTTTTCTCTCCAAGTGTTGCTCTCTCAAAAGTGAACTCTGGCAGCCTTGGAAACGACAGCTCAGCTCATCTGGCCCAGGTAATGTCAGTTTGGGCTTTCTCAGGTGGGCACACCTCGGCTGAGAGCCCTGCCTGTGCTTCCCCTGGCAATCAGCAATCCCACTGACAGCACATCCCTCATTCCTGCCGCAGCTCTGGCTGCCAGCAGTGGCCCCAGCCTGCGCCAGGTTCCAGCTCTGCACACACCTGCCCTCCAAGGGCTCTTTGGAGACCTCCCTCAGCTGCTTTCATGAGCCCACACATTGATTTGGATTCACAAGCGGCTCAGATGGACTCATGGTTTTCGGTCCAAAAGCTCAAATTTCTGCAGCCTGCTGCAAATCTTTTTTGTGTGGGATCAGGTGGAGTTAATGACACACTAGACAAAACCATCTAGGCTTTTTTATTCTTCCTACCCCAAGCTGAAGGATGCTCAAATACTTCATTCCTTTTACTGCTGGAATCCTTCTCATTTCCAGCCTAAACTTACTCTCCCCCAAGGCATCATTTCTCATTTGTTCTTGTGTCATGGTTATATTTTATATCTGCAGCAAGGACAAATTGCAGATTTAAATAGCAGGGATGCTGCAAAGTTTTGCCTGAGTACAGATGGAACAACTTTCTTGCAATAATTACATAGTAGTTACTGTTCTCGTCTGATTAGCTGGAAATATACTGATTTTTCTCCTCCTGTACTTCCCATAAAAGTTCCTTTTCATCAACAGTTTATACAAATGTTACTCTGTAGGGGGTTGTTGCAGTTGCTGTAGATTTAAAAAACCATAATATCTTGTTTTTAAATAGGTCTGATCATTTGTACTACTATTACTCCCTTCATGACACCCTGGAAAGGAAACAGCAGAGGAGGATGTGGAGATCCATAAAGCTATAGGAGGGAGGGTGGATTGACATTGATTTCTTGCTATTTCCCCCCATTCCATGAGTGCCTGGAAATTAATATGAGGGTTTCTAAGTATACAGAATCTGTCTCCAGGCAGTTTGGAGCTGGGAGGGGAAGGTGTCACACAAGTTTTCCCGATGTCACTGCCCTGGGCACACCCCAGGTGAGTTATGTCACCTCTGGGGAGCCTGGGCAGAAGCACAGCAGAGCTGCAGTGGACGTTGGGACCCTGGTCCACAAGAGCCTCAATAAAATCGTCGCAGTTCATTCCCCCTCCAAATGTTCAGTGAGCATCTGTGCTTTATTGCATGAATATATCTTAGCCCTAACTTATTCCTTGCCTGAAAGGGAGGCAAACCCCTGATTTTAAGGAATGTTGTAAAACCAGAAGACTTACAGAGGCAGATGGGGAAATGTTTAAATGCACCAAAGCATCTCCATTGATTTCAGTAGCAGTCAGCTTTGTAAAAGTACCCAATTTAAAAAGGTGTAAATAAATAATTTCCTCAGTGTGAGTCACTGCCCTTATATGTATTGAAATTCCAACTGGAGTAACTTCTTCTCTCTAACCGCTTAAAAGCATTTAAAAGTACCAGAGAGCTATTGTTTGTGCTATCATAGGAAAAAACCTGAAGAAAATGGAGTTTGCTGAACCCATTCCAAGGTTAAATCTTCCCAGCAGCGTGCAATTATTCCAACCTTGTTTCCGAATGCTCTTGATTTGAAAATGTCAGGAAATCACTTTTCTTGCCGGTACAAGTCTGTTCCAGGTGTCTGCTGTCAAGCAGAGCCCTGTGAAAATGCCATCCCTCCCAGCCCACCTCTGACGTCAGCCCGTCGCTGCTGGATGTGTCTCCTCACTGCCTGATGTTACCCTGGGTTTCAGCAGAAAGCCCACGAGAATAAAAGGAGAGAAGTGTTAATGCTCAGCCAAACAGATGGAGGCACATGGAAGTGACTCTCCTAGGTACATCTGTTCCGTTTGGTGCTCAGGAAAGGAAAAGGGATGGTGAAGCAAGGGTTTGTGTATTGAGGGGTTTTGGTTTTGGGCTTTCTCATTGCTTCTTTAGCCAAGTCTTCCTCTCTGATGCAGTGAGAAAGGAAGGTGACTCAGCCTTCTACTCTCTCTGGCTAAAATAAAATAAAACAATGTACTCTCTGTGAAGGCAGCTGTGTTCCAGGAGAGTCTTGCTGGTTTCTAGAAGTCCCTTGCTTGTGCTGGATGAAAATGAGCTCAGCCCCAGGTCTGGGTTTGTAAATGGGAAAGTGCAGCTTTGATACAGGTGGGGTAGGAAAGTCTGTGCTTGTGGCTCTCTGCTGCTTCACAGACACCTGGGGAGGTCTTGGTCTTGTCCAATACTGTTCAAAGCACAGCATTTGACAATTGGGAGCTGTGTGTGCAAAGGCTGCCAGGAGAAAATATGTTGGGGAGGGGGCTTTTAATAAAGAATTGCCAGACTGAGGCAAAGGATGGAGCAGTGTAATTAACACATAAATGCTAATGAGTGAGTCAGTGTAAAAAGGATGAGGGGGCTCAGGTGAGTGACAAAATGGACTTGTCCACTCTGCACCAGCCTGTCTCTGGCCAGGTAATGTCAATTAATAGAAAATGAAGAGTCTAACTCTGGAAGCTGTTGTGCAGGTTCCTTTCTCATTGAAAGAATGGAGAATGATTTCAGAAAAATCCTTTGGGAATCTAGAGCTGGTATTTTTGGGTCATTTTGACTTTTCAGCCAGTATCCATGGCAGATTTGTGATATAGCAAAAAAAAAAAAAAAAAAAAAAAAGATAGTGTGGTGTAGCAGGAGGGGTTTTCTCTGGGAAGTTTATGGATTCAGTTTAGAGGTATCGATCTGCTCAGTAAATGCTGAAATCTGTGAGTTTCTTCCTGCAGTCAGGAGATCTGGTATCTAAAATAGCACTTTCTCCCCTGATATTTGCAGTATATTTTTTGGCTCACAGAACCATTTGCATGTTAAGGAGTTCTTCCCTGAGCCCAGATATCAGCCAACTCCAGAGCCACAATGCACAATTGTGCTGGCCCAGCATTCCCCATTAAAAGAGTCTTTTGTCCTCTTTTAAACAAACAGCTTAAGCTGAAATTTTCTGTGCTGGGTACCTGTCTTAGTCTGTCTCTTTTCTGCAGGACTCAGCAAAAGTGTCTGAGCTGTTTCTGTGAATAGAGCTATGGAAATAAAAATATTTTAGGAGTACTAAGGATGTCTTCTGTTGCTGGAAGAAGAATGAGAGCTGGTACACTGGAATAAGGTCTTGAAGTTTCAGGAGGTTTTCCACAGCACACACCTGGCAAGATGAACTGGGAATGGGGCACGTGGTAAGGGGACACCTCAGCCAGAACTCCAGAGTGATGGAAGTTTTCATGTGGGGAAAAGGACAGTGGGAATGAGGTTTATTTTTAGCCCTTCTGTTGGGCTGAATCCAGCAAGCCAGATGATGCTCCTTGAGGTAAGCAAATGTGTTTGAACTGGCTTCAGCAAACCCATATATACAGCTGAGGAGTTACACCCCCCTTAAGTAAATTCTCCTGATGTGAACTTCCAGTCTGAGAAAATGGTTTAGCTGCAGGACCTTCCTAGTGAGCATATCTGCTCGGCACTTTTGTGCAGCAGCACATCTGGTATTGAATTTAGCACAACCTGAAGAGCTCTGGGAGATTGGAAGAAAGAGGATGGGTCGATTTCTGGCTTGGAGAACAGACTCAGGACAAGTTGTGACTTGAAGCTCCCTAAAAGACCAGCACTTTTGACATTGTGCAGCTGGCAGGTTTGGCTGAGCAGCACTTTGCAGGGAGAGAGCTGAGCCAGGATCTGAGCCTTGGGGACACTGCTGGAGGAAGATCCTGCAGCTTTGGAGCAAAGGAGCAGTCTGCTTTGACCTGGCCCCATTTCTCATGTGCTGCTGTTGGCTTTCTGTAAGAAACTTTTAAATGAAATAAACCAACATAAAACCAACAAATCTCAGTTAAGAAACCTCCTTGTGTTGCTGCCACAACTACTACCAGCTTTCAAATTCTGCCTCTTCTTGCCAACTCCTTGCTCATTTCTTGCTTCTAACCTCAGTCCTACTCTGGGTTGTTAACATGTTTGCTTTCAATATTCTTCATTATGTTGTTTCTTGGGGCAGCAGTTGCTGCTCTGCCAAGGCCAGAGCATTACTGGCACGTAGTGACATTGTGCCTGGCAGCAGGACCCTCACCTTGAGCAGGTCACTGACATCCCAAACTCACAACAGTGCTCGTCCGTGGCACCTCCTGCTAGTTTTTATTTGTGTTTTATTTGTGGTTTTGCTCTTTCTAGTCTGTAGATCTCCCAGTTCCATGGTTAGTCACTTTCTGCTTCATTCCTACCCCTCCCATTTCCATTGTCCCTTCTGGCCAGCTGTTGGTTGGACCACCTTCTCCATCCTCCTTACCCCAGCTTGGCTGCCCTGTTGCCTCTCTCCATTTGTCTGTGGTGTCACCCCCCTGTGCCAGTGTCCTGTGTCTGCTGTCACACTGACACGAGAGCCTGTGCTACAGCTTTATGGCCATGCCCTCAACTTCCTTTTGCCATGGTTTCTGGTCCCACAGCCTGGGACAGCACACACCTGGAGGTGAAGTGCTCCAGGTGGGTGTGCAGAGTTCTGTGTGCTCCAGAAAGTGCAGGAATTACCTGTAGGAGTTACCCCTGTTTGTTTGGCCAGCTTGTATCTGTTCTCCACTGTTCTGAGATGCTGCAGTACGTGCTCCTTCACTGGACCACAGCAGATCTAAATGTGAGGCCCTTTTGGCTGTCCAGCTCTCTCCAGTGTCCCTGGGCTGTTCCCTACATTTCCCTTACTCTCTAGCCTCTTCTACTGCACAGTTGCTGGAATTAAGACACAGGAAGAGGGAGATGGAAGGTGTCATTAGACACAGGAGGAGGAAGATGGGAGCTGCAGCTGCAGAGCTGGTGGCACCAGCGGGCTCTGTTAGTGCAGAGATCTCGGCAGGTTTCTTGTCCAGCTGTTCCCTCTGCTGTCCCTTCCCAGCTGTGCACACACCCCCTTGCAAGTGCTCCCGTGTCATTGTTTACTGCTTAGCCAGTGATCAGGAAGTATTTCTCTCCTCCTTGGCTAGAGTCAGCCCTCAGTGACATAATGACCAGCCAGTGTGAAACTGTTAAAATTACCTCATAAATAACTCCTAACGCCCAGAGAACCAGGAGCTGCAGTTGCTCATAGATAAATTATTCACTGCCATTATGGAACATTAAACCATGGCTGATATGGAGGTCTCCATAGGGGTTTCATTAAACACCAGAGGTTTCCTATGGATTTAACCATCAGGGAGCTGCACATCTCCTGCTGCTTGTCAGCCCTCCCATGTTAGAGGTAATGCACTTCTGCACAGGAGTATGGGGATGCTAATGGCCAGGAAAATGTCTCCTAACGGGAGGAAAAAAAAATGAAATTCTCACTGTTGTTAACACAAAGTGGCAGGATGCTGTTTGTAGCAAGGTTTTTGATCTTTACACTTTGGGAGTTGGCTTTTTTTTTTTTTTTTCTCATGAAGACATTAAGTGTAAGGGGAAATTGTCCACTTCCAGTCAGGAGCCAGCACAAGGACAACACTCCAGACTTGACTGCCCTGCCAGCAGTGGATCTTTCCAAATCTCTGCAGTTAGCTTGGCTGGGACAGAGGTGCTGCAGCATGTTGTGGTGGTTAATGGTTGGACTCAATGACCTTGGAGGTGTTTTCCAACCTCAGTCCTTCCATAATGGAATGGCTGTGTGTTGCCTGTGATGGAGACACCATGGGCCTGTCTTCCTGTGCCAGTCCCCCAGACTCACACTGCCTTGACAGGCACCCTCTGACAAGACTTACCCTCATCCTCATCCTCATCCTCATCCTCATCCTCATCCTCATCCTCATCCTCATCCTCATCCTCATCCTCATGCCCATTGCTGTGTGACTCCTCTGACCACAGCCATCACCACAGGAGCACCCAAACTCCCTGAGATGACCTGGCTGAGCCCATGCATTGTTTAAGTCACCCTTTGCAGATTCTCCATCCATTGTGGGCTCCATGAAATGGGGGGGTTGGGATGGTGGAAAAGGAAACCCAACAGGCAGCGTTGCTGGGTGTGATTTCCTATTCACACCTCTAATTAATGCTCCATGGCAAGGATGGCCTTTGCACCAAAGGGGTGTGGGGCACCCTCAGGTCCCCAGGCCATGGCAGAGTCTGGCAGCTTCCACCATGAGTGGCTCATGTGCATTTGCTCCCCAGGACTCTCTTGCAGCCGAGGCCAGAAGAGCAGGTGGTGCCTTCCCAAGGTTTTGGAAGGCCTAGTGACCACCATGGAAATGTTTATAGCTTCTTCTTCCAGGAAACTGTTGGTAAGTAATTAGCACAAGCATTGTGCTAATTATTGCTCTGTTTCCCCATTTTTTGGGCAACGTTGTCTATTGCTACTGCAATATAATCTATTTTAATACTGAAATATTTAAATCACAATTTATTTCTTAATACATTCAGCTTCGTGTTATGTCCAAGACCTGTCCTTTCTGGCAGTCTGGTGAAATTGTACTTATTCTCAAAGCTGTTTCAGCTGTCATTCACATGTAATTAATGTGACTACACCACTGATGACTCCGCTGACATTAATTAGAGGTGTGAAGAGGAAATCACACTCAGCAATGCTGCCTGTTGGGTTTCCTGTTCCACCATCCCAGCCTCACTCTTTCAGCTGGGCAGTGGGTGGACAACTGCAAAGTAGCCACGTCAAAGTGAACTCACCATGGCTCAGGGAATGCTGCATCCGTGGCAAAACTCTGGGTTTTCTTCAGTGCAGTGGGATTTGCACTGGCTTTTAGACCAAATCAGTGGTCTGATGGCTCTTCAGGGCTCCTCTGCCGTGGCTCCAGCCACTGCTCACCTCAAATGAGCTGAAAGGGCTCACCTGTCAGGGTAGGAGTGCTCACTGATGGACTCATCCTTGTCTGCTGCCTGGCCTGAGCAGCATCTGCCTCAAACGTGCCCCAGCTCCCTTCTGGATAGCAGAAAGGGAGATGAACCAAGGGGAAAAGAAACAAACATTTGAACAGGACAAGGATGGGCAGCGTTTGTAAGTTTTGTGTTTGAAGCACAGCTTGAGTCTCCCTCTGGAATCATCACTTAGTTTCACTGATTATACAGAGAAATGCAGCCTCTGACATTAGCAGACTAAATTAGGTGAGGTGATTACTCCTTTAAACTCAAATCAGGTACTAATCCTTCAGGCACCCTGATCTTTCTGGCTTCTTTTCCATTCTATCCTCAAAGTACAAATTAAAAAGGTGAACTATTACAACTTAAATGTTTTTCAGAACTCAGATTATTTTTCTGACCCTCATTTCTCCCTCAGCAGGATAGAAATGATGCTCACTGAGGCTACAGCAAACCCAACCCTTTACCATAATTAAAAAAAAAAAAAAAAGAGATCTGAAGGGAGAAGATAGAGGGGTAAATAATTAACTGTGCTGCTGAATGATCAAGAATTTTAATCCTTTACCTGCAGCTGGGCTGTGTTTTGCTGATATGGGGAGGAGAACAAGATTCAGTTTAGAGCCTCCCAAATATCCTGCCAAGTCCTGCCTGAGTTTTGTCCTCTAGGTCTATGCCCCTGTGCTGGCATGGACAGGGTTTGGCCTGGTCAGATCCTTCTAGGATGAAGAAATGACCCTTCTAGGTAATTTTTAATTTTTTTTCTGGTGTGACAAACTCATGTATGAAACAGAGAATGTGTAGAAATATTGAAAGTCTTCAAAAATATTTTCTTGTGGTATCTGCATAACTCCAAGTCTGCATGGTAAGGTTAGTGCTGTGAATATCTGATGAAACAGCATTCAGTGGCCAGGTATTTTAATGTGTCCCTGGTCTTGTTTGGTTGTGATAAAGGGGATAAATAGATATATGCACATATTCACATTCACATAAAAGCCAAAATCACATGTGACAGAGATAGAAACAATAAAACCTGAGACTGAAGAATGAAAGGGAAGGATAAAGCCTTGTGGTTTAATAGAAAGGGAAATATATGAGAGAATCTTTCATCTCTGCCCGTGTTTGCTGCAAAGTAATAGCATGCATTGGCTCTGAATGGAGAAGATAAGACACTGGGATAAAAATCCAGTTTTGGTACAACAACCATGGGAGGTAAATGATTGCTTTGTTTTTATTGCTACAGGCACAGATATATAGTGGAAAGATGGAGCTACAGGGACAAATTCAACAAACCCAGAGGATGGGCTGCAAATATTTGGGGTTTGCTTTAAAGGGGTAATGCTTGAGACTCTTTCCTCTTGTGAAAGCACCAGAATAACACTGCTTGAATGCCTTCAAACTGTGGTTATAGCTCCCAGAACTGAAGCTGTTTGGAGGCAAAGCAGCAGGACCAGGCAATTTGTGGCAGACATGAGGTGGTGTAAAATCACAAACTGAAGTGGGCTCACAAGGTGACCACCTCCTCTGCCACCACAGAGCCCCAGTGCCCCACCCCTCCCACTCAGACCAATAGTGGGAATTTCGAGGTTTCTTTATCCCCATTTTACAGCTATCAAAATAGAAATCAACCCAGAGTGGCTTTTTTCAGAGTGTATTGCTGAGTTCCTACATTTCCATGAGGTTTCTTAAACAAGCAGGCTGATTTTACAACATGCTGAGCAGCTGCTGAAGCCAAGAACTAGTTCATCTGGAGACACAGCTGGGTCACTACTGAGGAAAGGACTTGGGATGAAAAGCTCTGCATGAAACAGTCTGTTGAGAAGTTGCCTTGACTCCACAGACTCCCAGAGGCTTAAGCAAGTCTAAAGATGCAGGTACTAGGCAGCTCAAGTCGGCGTTTTGGAGATCATACACTGCAAATCTGAACTCTGAAAGAAGCCCAGACTTCCTCATGGTTTTTTTGTTCTAGATGACCTTTGCTCCCTGGGCACGAGTTTCTCTTTGTCTGTGTTTCTTATTTGGCTTCTGGCAGAAGATGTGGGGACGTGCAGGTGATGTTCTGTCTCCTGGCTGCCCTCTGGGCTGCTTTTTGCTTGCAGTGACTGAGGGGACGTCACACAGAAATTCCCAGTCCAGCTCTTGAAGCACCAGGAAGATTCAGACTTGCAGCTGAACATTTTGGCTTTGATCCCTTATTTGGTAGCAGGTCAGACCAAACTTGGGTTAAGATTTCCACGCTCACTGCAGCCCAGTTTGGGGGATGTCTGGATCCTGAGGCAATGTCCATCTATGCTGTTAATTCAAGCTGCGAGAGAAGAGGTTTAGATTGGATGTTTAGAAGAAATTCTTCCCTGTGAGGGTGGGCAGGCCCTGGCACAGGGTGCCCAGAGCAGCTGGGGCTGCCCTTGGATCCCTGGCAGTGTCCCAGGCCAGGCTGGACAGGGCTTGGAGCACCCTGGGATAGTGGAAGGTGTCCCTGCCCATGGCAGGAGGCGGCACTGGATGGGCTGTAAGGTCCCTTCTAGCCCAAGCCTTTCCATGATCCTGTGATTAATTCCCACCCCACGTTGCCAGGTCCCTCAGCTGTGCTGCCCACCACACTTAGTGCTCAGAGGTACCTGGATGTAGTTTTCTATTTATCTCCCTGGACAGTGGCTCTTTGCAGCCCAAAGCAGATGTGTCTGGAATGCAGATTATACTGCAGAGTGAAATATTCTGCTGTATTTCTTTCTTTATATTATACCTATCTAAGACCATAATGCTTTATGTAGCAGTGACAGCAGTTTCACAGGTTCTTTATTAAAGGAGAAGTCCCAGTGTTATGGGGAAAATACAACATATTTTGTCAAAAACAGTGGGTTTTTCTAAAGAGAAAATCTCTCTAGAGCCTGTTTCTCCCAGTTTTCACTAGAGCTCTTAATGATTTGGCCTCTCCATCTGCCCTGAGTGGGATTGTCCCCTTGCCTGTAAGCACTCTTAATTTGGACCATATTAAAACCATAAAATCAGAATGACAGAATGGTTTGGGTTGGAAGGGGTCTTAGAGATCATCTCATTCCAACCCCCTGCCATGGCCAGGGACACCTTCCACTAGACCAAGCTGCTCAAAGTTCCATCCAAACTGGCCTTGAAAATCAATAATATGGATTGAAACAGCATTTCTGCTGTAGCTTGAGGAAAAGCTTTCAAAGGACCTGCTGAGATAAAAACAGAGTTACTGGGCTTGAATGCAGTGATAATTCCTAGAAATTGCCCTCCCAGGACCTAGGTATAATTTTGTGATGGGAAAGGTAGGTGGGACTCTGGTAGAAGATATCAGGAGGTTTCAGCAGACAAATGTCCATACCACCCATCCCCTCACCACAGGCCACTGCTAACCCTGGGTCTGGTGGTCTGGGAAGGGACTTGGAGAAAGATGAGGCAGCTGTGACCTGCACAAGGGATGGAAAAGAAGGGCTCTTAGTTTAGAAACTGAGTTAATTTTGGACATGATAAAATGTGGGCCTGCATCACGCTGATTCCATGGTGGTAAGGAATTGCCATTGTCCTGATGAGGAGCAGGACCAGGAAGTCAACAAACAACAACAGACTTCCTCATTTATTCAGTGTCAAAATTTCCAGCGTTTCAATTCCAAAGCACTAAAGCTGGAGGTATTTTTTTCATGTGAAGTGATTGTTTCCATGGCATCAAAATATTTCATTCTAATTTCTGGGTTTTTTTCAAAACCTTTTATTTCAAAAGTTGGTTCTTTTGAAGTTCCAGTTCGAGAAAAAAAGCTCTGCCTATCACTCCAATCTTATCAGATTGCTGCTTTTGTAAAACAAAGTTTTGTGGGGTTGACAAACATGTTTGAGTTTAACAGCTTCTTTTGGTTTGAGATTTCTTTAGTGAAAAATATTCCCATGGATTCTATTTGAGACCTGCTGTTATATGACTCAAAAAATAAAAAAAAATCCAACAAAAAATGTCATGAAGCAGAATGTGTTTTATTCACCCTGAGATAAATTGCAAGTGTAACAATGCCTGTGAGAAACAGGGAACTGGAGAGAAATTTTCAAGCACTTCAGTGTGCCAAGAAAGCCATACACTCATCAGATATTTCTGCTACAGCTCGAGCTTTTATGAAGTTGAGATATTTAAAGAGTTCTCAATAAAATCTGGAAGCAAAAGAAATCACGTTTTCATTCTGGATATGAGGTGAAGACCAGGTTTCTTGAGAGTTTAACAGAAATTTCTGATCTGGGTCTGCCTTGGGGAGTATAAAGTGATCCAGCCAAGCTTTCTTGTGATTTTTGTACTGAAGGCCTCAAAAAGGACTTTTAAATCCCTTAAAATACTATTTCTTGCTTATATATTTATAGAGCTAAGAAATAAAAAAAAAATAATTTAACGAATGGTCTAGTGGAAGATCCCTGCTCATGGCTGGGGGTTGGAATGGGATGATTTTAAAGTCCTTTCTGACCCAAAGCATTCCCTGATTCTTTGACTGAGGAGGTGGAACTGGTGCTTGAAATTTTACACCTGACACTCAAGAGTCAGAGCAGGGGGACACAAGTTATGGAAATGCTGCATGGTACATCATCAGGGGATACTGAAGATCCAGGTTTTCAGTGGGAAATTATTAAATGAGTGAGGATTTGCCTGCCAGCAAACTTGGATTAGGAGCATCAGTGTCATACACAGGCTCACATAAATCAGATTCTCCTTCCTTCAAAGACTTGGCACTGAGTATCTTGGCGGTACACAACAAATCCAAGTTGTGTGGAAATACACATCTGCTTTACATACACTGAAATGTATGCTTTAGGATAGCACGGGAAGCTGATAGTTTTGTAAAAAATTTAAATATATGTCCATTTAATGGTTTTGCAAAAGAATTTTGTGAATTTGGGAAACATCTTTTTGACACGAGGAAGATTGGATACCATCTTAACCAGGCTGGAGATTCCATGGTGTCCTGTCTCACCTGTAAGCAGAAATAAATACCTGGCTTCTCATTCCTTCCCACATTCCCTTTGTCTTTAAAAAAGACTTTTTATTTTTACAAATAACTCTGCCAAAAGTTTAATCAGGGAAGTGGGAAAGTGCAGCTATTTGGGTTTTTGTTTGCATGGAGAATTGCAGAGGGAAGGAGAAAGGGAGTTGAGGAGGAGGCACCATGAGATGCATCACTGGAAAAAGTCCTGGCTGGGTCTGCAGTGAATTTAATGCCAGCTCAGGATGCAAGGAGCTGGGATTTGCTGCTGTTGATTTGAGTTCATTGGTTTTCATATCTAAACAGGTTTCTAAGTGAGGCTCACCTGGGCTACAGCTACTCCCAGAGGAATGCGTGAACATCAATGGTAAATGGAGATTATTTTTAGCCAAATTCTGGAGTCCTGATATACCTCAGTTTTCACTTTCTCAGCACATTTTATTCAATTTTATTAGGTCATTTAGCAAATAATTTTAATTTTCTGCTTAGATCTGAATTTCTGAAAGTAATGTACTGTTGTACAGTTAATGAGTCTGCTAATAAGCTCCAAGAAAATGTGATTTTCGAATCATTCCAGGACATTTCTGTCACTCAGACCCTATGCCAATTAGCATAACCATTAGCAACTATCCCTAAGAGGTCCTTGAAATTTAAATTAGCTTTCCTAAGATCCTTTTTACCGGGGAGGTTGCAGCCTCTGCCTCACTTGGAAATTGCAGCCTGGTGGATAGCAGATCTTTAGAGGCAAATGCCCACCTGGGTTCTGAGCAGCAGCAGTGTCTCTGCAAGGCCCTCACGGTGATGCTGAGAGGTGCCACGACTGAGTGACCACTTGAGCAGCCAAGAGATGACACAGCAGCAAAATTGGCAGATTTTTACTGCAAAAATGCACCAGCATGAGGGGGTGCATTTTAGGGAGCAATATTTCACCAACAAGGTCTCTACTAAATCCTTCTGAGTTTACTGACTTGCTGGATTTAGCTTTGTTGGGGAAAACCAAAAACCTGCATGGAGGCTGTGGAGGTTGTGGGCAGTCTTGCAAAGCTCTCAGGTGCTGCAAGGGACCAGGGCTCCTCTGGATGCAGGCAAATTTCATCTGGCTGCAATTCCCACTGGAAGTTGTCCTGAATGCTTCGCTTCACAGGCCCACCAGCTCAAAAGAAAGCACTTTCCTCAACACTTGGCTTTTATTTTACTCTTTCCCTCTCTCAGCTCATTGTTCTTTGTGCTCCCAGGACTGACTCCATCGTGTGGTTTAGGAAGACCTAAATCTTCAAGGATTTGTTTAGGATAAGAACCTCACAGAGATCTTGCCATGCCATTAAAGAGATGTCTTCCCACAGGTGAAGGTTTATTTAGGATCTGCACCAGGCAGACACAGCACTTCAGTTCAAATACAGGAGCTTCAGACTCAGGAGGAGCCTGCTGTGGCTTGAGGCTATAAAACAACAAAAACCAGGTTTTATTAGGCAACTTTAAATACCTAGCAGAGGTTTTGGCTAAATCTCTCTCATTTTAATCCTACCTTATCTCGTTTACAAAAGGAGAAATCCCTACACTCGCAGCTGGTTTCTGCCAGTTACACTGGGGTGGTCCCTCAGGGCCCTCTGTAGCCAGAGACAGCTCATGGGGTGATGTCCTTGTCCCTTTCCTCCCTGCAGCCTCCCAGAGTGCAGGGAACAGCTTTTGGTGCAGGATGTGGAGCCCAAAGCTGCACATTTCCCCCTGTGCCTGCATGTACCTGTAGACCTGTGAGTTACTGCTGCATCCATGTGAAAATGCTTTGACACATTTGGGTTTGGAACCTCAGGAGAACAGCACAGGAAGGTGCTTGAGGCTGGAGGGCAGAGCCTGGCAATGAGGTCAAAGGAGTTCCTACTCCTGAACTCCAGAACATTAGACTGACTCTATCCTTCTTTTAACTGAGCTAGTGAACATGAAACACAGGATTAAATAAAGCAATAAAGTTGTTAAGGATCTGAAGCTGATGTGAGTCATCCAGGAGAGACTAAGGCAGTCACACAAATGAACAAAGCTGGTAACAAGCTAAGGTGAAAGAGGGGATCAGGTTTGTCAAGATCAAGGAGCTTTCTCAGAAAGTGGTGCAATGAATTAATGGCACAGTAAAAGTGAGAGCTGAGCTGAGCAGGCTCCTTGGGCAGCCTGTGAAGGGCTGTTTTCTCCAGAGGGATTCCCCAGCCTCAATCCCTCCCTCCAGCTGGAGCAGTGTTTGCCCATCACCACCCTCAGCATCAGCCAGGGGCTGATTTCCCCAAACCCCACCTGCCAATGACTTGCACTGTCACTTGTTTTCCTATTTTCTCTGTTTTAATGCAACTTTGGGGACTTCAAGGACTGGGAGAAGGAGGAATACAGAGGCAATGTCGTGCAAAACCACCTGATTAGGATGGGCATTAATAGCAGCACCAAGCAGCAGCTGGGACCTGACTGATTGGAGATGACTGTGAGGTCCAGAGGGCTCCAGAGCACTTCCCAAGGTCTGTTTGTGCCCTTCTGATGGAGCCTGACCAGGTTTGCACAGCTGGGTCCTGTGAGCCCATGCCATGTCCAGCCAAGGCTCTGCTGGGCAAGATCCTTTCTGAGCCCTCAGGAAGCAGCTGTGTCTCAAAGAATGTGACAGCTCAGGCTTGGCTAAACTCATTAAAAACCAGGGCTCCTTATCTAATATGGAGACACAACAGAAATTCTTGTTTTCACTGGCAAGCCTAGGAAGGGTTGGGTCTCAAGCCATTCCCAGCTCAGGTTTAATACAAAACTGGAGTTTCCTTGGCTGTGCTGGCTGTTGATGGATGATCATTTGCCATATTTTTTTCTCCTGATAGGAAAATCTGGGGGTGTATAAATCATATTTCCACACAAGAGACCAGGTAGAGATTTTTTGGTATTTGCCCTTAATTGCCTCCTCGGTTTTTGTTAGACAAGAAAGGATATTAACAGGATTGCACGATGGCCAATTAGTCTTAAAGGTCTTTAGTTTCATTACTTATCTGGAATAATTTGTAATCTTCCTTTGACAAAGGCAGGAGCTCCTTTTTGATAATAACACTAAATCAGGCTGCTGGAGTGCACAGTGATTAACATATACAAGGGATGTTATACCAAACAGAAATTCAATTTAACAGATCTCACAGCTAAAACCATATCCCAATTACATTCATATCCTTCTGCTGCTCTGTCTTACCCTCTTATCCCCATCTTCAGAGGTCTCAGCATGAATTTATCGTGTTTCCTCATGATCTTGCTCCTATTCAGCCTGCTCAGTACCCACCATTTTTTTCCCTCGATGTTCTTTGATCTCTTATTTCTTTGCTGATCCCTCATGATGCTGCTGGCTGCAGGGACAGGGCACTGGGAGGGTTGGTGGCTTTTCTGCCACCTCAGCAGAAGAGGAAACACTGAAGAGGAGACACTCAGGGCACCAACTCAAGCCCTTCCCTTCCCTGTGCTATGACTGATCAGATATTGGGCATTTGCAGCTGCCAGCTTCTTGCTCTGTTTTAAACCATTAGAAAGGCAAATGGGAAGGGCCTTTTGAAAGATACATAATATCACTGCCTTTCTTATAATGAAAAGAAAATAAAATAAAAAATTCTTTTTTTTTATTTTGCCTTTGACCAGTGGCAAAGATATGGAAGTGAAAAGCATCAATTGGGACAAAGAAAGCAAGCAGAGGTTGAATAGCCTCTAAATAAAGCTAGTTGTATCCCCTAACAGGAAGGAAGATCCTCATTAATGAGTTATTAATGGTATTGTTAATTATGTTGTTGTTATTACTTTAAAAAGTAGGGGTTTAAATCAGCTCATAAGGAGCTGAGCTGCTTAAGTGAACCTGCAGAAAAAGCAGATTCTTATTATAATACCTTCCTCTCTGTGCTATCTCTGTTTCTTCCCAGCTTTCTCTAGGTTTATCAAGGTAAATCTTTTCTGTTATCTGAGGACAGTGTTTTAAGTGGAAGTTTTTCCTCTGTACAGTGTGAAGATTATATCAGTTTTTTATATAGTTGGACTTTTTTATATAGGGCAACCTAAATGTTGTCCTGACCCTACTCAGTGCAGAGACAGCCACAGCAGCATCATGGAGCAAAGGATGAGGCAACTCAGCAGCCAGAGGAGCAGGAGGGATTTCAGTCTAAGCCCTGATCTCCCTGCCACTCCCATAAATCTGTAGTGGACAGAGCAGTGATATCACTTCTGTCCTTCTATTTTCTTTCCTTCCGTGGGATTTTTTTTTTTTTTTAATTTGTTCACAAACCAGGAAGATTTCTTAGCAGCACTTACAGTCATAGGAATATAGAACATCCTGAGCTGGGAGGGAGCCTCAGGACCACCCAGGGCAGCTCCTGTCCCTGCCCAGACACCCCAGCAGCCCCACCCTGGGCATCCCTGGCAGCGCTGTCCCAACGCTCCTGGAGCTCTGGCAGCCTCGGGGCCGTGCCCATTCCCTGGGCAGCCTGGGCAGTGCCAGCAC
>JAYDZK010000070.1:3573262-3629869 GCA_034509185.1 Euphonia xanthogaster | reverse complement strand
GGCCGTGCCCATTCCCTGGGCAGCCTGGGCAGTGCCAGCACCCTCTGGGGAAGAGCCTTTCCTGATCTCCAGCCTGACCTGCCCTGGGATAGCTCCAGCTCTTCCCTCAGGTCCTGTAGCTGGTCACCAGAGAGCAGAGATCAGAGCCTGCCCCACCTCTCATGTGAGTGTCCCTGCTCAGAATTCAGTGTCACCCCAGCTGAAATCAGCTGTCACCTCTCGAACGCCTCAGCAGTGCTGGAAGTGTTGAACAAGTTTGTCAAAAAGGGGCCAGCTGCCTGCACACAAAGCATTCACCTGAGTCTGGGTTCTGGCACCTTTTTACATGCAAAGAACTGTCTCTTTCTGTAGGCAGTGCAGGCAATAAAACCTGCCACTTCCACATAATCCAACAGGCAGAAGAATGTGGAGCCAAAGAATCTCTGTTGCATAGCAGGTTGTGCTGTTTGTTGGTTACTGTACAGCTGTAAAAACTAAAACCAATTGAAACATGTCTGAGTGCCAGAGAGCTGGCAGAGCTCCTCTAGCTGCAGGGAAATGCAGATTTGGTCTGATTCTGTGTGGATTGAGCTGGGCTTTTTGTCTGCATCAGCTGCTCACCTGTAGCAGCACAGCAGCATTTCCTCCCCTTGCCAACCTCCCTTAGGCTTCTCCAGTCCAGCTGTGGATTTCCTGTGGCAGAGACACCTCTGCTAATGCAGAGCTTTAGTGATGGGGGCAGATGCCTGCTTTGGGTCCTGCATCTCACAGGCTGCTCAGAGCAGCCCGAGATGTGTAGGTGGGCCAGGCCTGCCTGTCCAGGTGGGAATATCCTTGGACAATATTCCTTGGGAATATTCCTTGAAAAAGGAATATCCTTGTTCTTCCAAGGTTCCTCTCCCTGTGCCGTGTCCCCATCTGCAGCAAATTCCATCCCTGTGTCTGGTGCAGGTTTCTGGAAAATGGGCTGGTGGGTGAAAATAAAAGAAAAGCTCCATGAAAGTGCTCCCAGAAAGGAGCTGATCAATGAGTTTAACCCTCATGAAACACCAAAAAGCACAAGGCTGCACGTATTGACTGCAGGGAAAGCTCTGGTCAATAGTCACACAGACACTCCACACACAACACACAGAGCTGTAGGAATCAGGCTTCAGCAGTGCCACACATCCCAAACCTGTTCATTATATCCTGTGCCTCAGAGGATTTATTGTCACCTGGTCCACGTCCGGTGCTGAGGGTTGACCTGGGAGTCATGAATCCACAACTTCCATTTCTACCTCTTCCACAGTGACAAGGTGGACTGATTCCCATCCAAGTGATTTAAATGAGCCACTGGGGACCGGTGATTTAAATCATTGATGTTTGCTTTTTACATTGGCAGGAGAGGCAGCTTTAATGATGTATGGTCCTACTGCTGCAGCTAAAATCGAAATTCCTGGAATATTCCCTCCAGATAATCTCTAAAGTTCCTGCTTTTGCCTCTGGCTGGCGAGCTGCACACAAGGGAGAGAATTCTTGGCTCGGCTGGGCAGTTTGGAGCTGCTGTGCTTGTATTGGCAGCCTGGAATAGGCAGCTCAGAGGGAAGGTGCCAAATGGGGTTGTATTAAGCACCTCTTGGCTGCTGCTGAGCACAGGATTAGGAGAGAGAGTGCTCTGGAGAGTAGGGAAGTGTGGGAAAGAGTTTGGCAGCCCTGCTGGAGCAGACAGGTGTGTGTCTGAGCTGTGGCTGCCCTGCAGCAGGATTGGAATTGGGCAGGAATTGGTTGGAATGCTCCTACAGGCAGGACAGGGCAGTGTGAGCCATCAGCAGCCTAGGAATTTAAGATTTCCAATGTGGATATGAAGGTATTAAAAAAAAAAAAATCAAGTCTGGATGGATGGATGGATGGATGGATGGATGGATGGTGAATTCCTAGCTGCAGTTATATTCTGCACCCCCAGGGACTCTGAGCAATCTGGGCTTGTGGTAACTGCCTATCCTTTGCTGGGAGTTGGAGTAGATGGAGTTTAAATGTCCCTTCCAACAAAGCCATTCTCTGATTCTGTGATTCTATTCTATTAATGAAAATATTTTTATACTAATTTTTAAAATAATATCTTTTCTGGAAAACCTGGAAACTTTTGGATACATGATTAATGAACAGATGGTTTCTATTCAAGATGGCCTTTCCTTTGTTCTCCTAAATAAAAAAAATGTTCTATAACTAGACAAAGTGAATTAAGAATTTTGTTTAACCTTACATTAACCAGTCCTTCATTTTCACATTTTGCAACTAAAAAAGGGGAATGCCATACTTCTTTACCAGTGGGGAATCACATGGATGGGAAGAGGGACTTCAGGATGTGAAAAGGCAGTGTTTTACTTATGAGTCCTATTCATTAAACAAGAGTCCATCAAAGCAGTGGGTGTAAAAGATGAGGACAATATTTCTAGTCACCTTTTAGTGTGTTTTTAAAGAGGGATCTTTTTCTTTCACCCCCAGTTTATACTCTTGGATTTAACAGATATAACTTTTGGACTTTCTGCATTGCCCTGTCACTACCAGAGTGCTGAAGAAGCTGAAATCACAAAACCCAGTCCTTTAGTTCCTGCAAAACTGACCATGAACTTATGCATCTCTGTGAGCACCAGCTCTGGGTGAGCCAGCTTAGTTGCTTTGACCTTCTCTTATCTGCAATCACCAGCATGTGACATCCAAATAGAGCACTTTTAATTTTAGGTGTGTAATATGTTATAACACATTTATGCAGTGAACATTGAATCTTGAAATCTAAATAGACTTTTTTGATGTGTTTTTCGAGGGAAAAGTATCTATGGTTTGCTTTATACACATACATACATATATATATGTATAAATGTGTGTATATAGATATTTATTTTTATATATTTATATATATATTTGTGCTTTCAAAAAGTTCCTTTTTCCCCTGTTGCTTTTATCCATCCTGGTGTGTGCTTGCTGGCAACTCTTCCTCTTTCTTGTTTTCCTTTCTCCATGCACAAAGCAGGGAAAGGGCTCACCATATGTGTATAACCCAGTGGGATTCCCTAGCTCTGAAACTGCAATTAATCCCAAGCACTGTTATTTCTTTGTTGCAGAAGGCCCTTTTCACACCTTGCATGGGGGAAGCAGCACGACACATCTCACCATCCCCTTTGCATTGTGTGCAGCATGCCCTGCCCTTCCAGAGCAGGCAGAGATGATTAACACCACCTGACACAGCAGCAGTTCCCTGCCATGGCTTCCTGAGGCATTTTGTGAGTGCCACAAGCTTGAGAAAACCTCTAAGGCAGGAGAGCTCCAAGCCTGCCTCACCTGTGTGGGTGCATGGAGCTTGGAGGGTGTGTGGTGCTGTGTGTTTCAAGGCCAAGTACTCAGAGATGATGATGCCTCAGGTTTTAGCTTTTATATTTTTCAGATTCTCTTCTGCTTTACTGTGAGTCTAGGCTTCATATTAGGGGATGGTAAGGTCTCTTCACAGAGTAGGGAGACAAAACAATCCCTTCTCCAGATGGGGACCAAGGACAGCCAAGCCAGACCTCAGGCCCAAGAGCACAAACAACGGTGGACCAAAGAGAGAAACAAGAAGGATGGGACTTCATAAGCTGAAGCTGTAATTAGACAATTAACTCCAATATGCAAATGGAGCAGAACTGATCAAAGTGAGAGACCCCGTGCCCGGCCGTGCATTTTGTGACCATTTTGGGTTGTGCTGCCCAAGGTGGATCTATTGAGGCCTCTTAATAAATCCCTACTTTATTCTTTAGCTCAGTCTAGTCTCTGTTCCAGACCAGCCTTCACAAGGCTCTGCCCTTCCCCATCTCCTGGCTCCTGTGGCCATGGCCATGATGTGTGCTGTGACAGATGAATGGCTTACAGCACACTCCCCTTGTCACCTGCAGCAGGGGCCTGAGCAGCAGGAGCTCTTTTCCCACCACGGCTGGGGTGATGCAGACAGTGCTGCAACCATCAGAGCTGATGCTCCTGCACAGGTGTCCTCTCCTCCCCAGCTGCCTGCCCTCCTCCTCCTCTCTCCTTCATACACACACTCATCTAAGGGAGGAGAAACCAGGCAAATATTAATAACTGCATTATGAGTTCCAAAGCCAGGCAGCTTGACTGGTCTTTTTATCACTGATAAGGTGGTGAGCAGAGAAGATACCATCAGAGGTTGCTTTCATCTGTGCAGAGAGTGAATGAGCTAGATATGTATCTTGGACATGAAAAGGATCCTCCTCTTCTGAAAGTCCTAATCTCTCTGGGTCACATGTATATTGTGAAAGTTGTTAACACCCCCTGCCCCTCCCCTGCACAGGGCTGGGAGTGTGGAGGAGCTCCAAAGAGCTCTGCTCCTGCCTCCTGTGTTTCTGAGGGAGCCTGGGTGGGCACCAGGGCTCATTTACCCCCCACCTGTGAGGAGAAACCAGAGCTATTAAAGGACACCTTTTTCAACCACTGTGACCAAAGGCAACAGGAGCACTTTGGCCTCTGTTGCTCTTTTCACGTGGGAGTCTCAAAGTGCTTTGGCATCACTAATTTGAAGCAGAAACCTCACTAATTAGCATTTATGTCTGGGATGGAGGGATGTGTTCTGCAAGTCAGTGCTGATATGAGCAATGCTGATTTACCACCAGATGAGGGATAATGTGTGGCAGAGTAGGCTGTGATAATTTGCTTTTAAAATCTCTTTTGGCTTTGGCAATAATTTGTTTTTAAAATTTCTTTTTGGTTCTCTTTGACAGAGAGGGATCTGCAGCAGAGCTTTACACCACAGGGTTCTTACCTTGGAAGGGAATCTCAAGCATAGTCCTGAAATATTTGTGCCCAATTCCTTTCTCTCCTTACAGTTACAGGGATGTGGAGGAAAGGGCTGATGTCTACGTGGAGATTGGAATTTTTCCCCTGTGTAATCTGTAGTGTCATCAGTGTTTGGCTGAACTCAGAGAAGTTTGATGCCAGACCTAAGAACCATGGAAAGATTTGTGGGCTCTGCGTAGGAGAGCAGGATTCCACAGAAGCCATTGACTCAGAAACATTTCTGAGGAGGAAAGGCAGGGCTGATGCACTGTTCATGGTGGCCAGCTCCCTCTGGGTAGCACTGCCCTCAGCAGGAACTGGTGATGATGGTCTCATGGCACTGGCAGCAGGGTCTGCAGAGCCCGGGGTGCTGCTTCCCACTGCAGTCTCAGCAGGAGGAGATTGGGAACAAGATACTTCCTCACCTGGAAAAAGCTCTTTTAATTTCAACTCATTTGCCATATCCTTTGTTGTCAGGACCCGAAACACAAACGAGCTGATCAGAGCCAAGGTGGTTTGTGCTGGGAGAGGACAAGCCTCTGGACCAGGAGGGCTGGATGCTCCAAGGTCTCTGTCTCCTCAGAGCTGTCCCTTGGGAAGCCAGAGCTGAGTGAAGAGTGCAGTTGTGCAGAGCTCAGCTGGCAGAGCTCTGCCTGTGCTGCTCCTCATCCCAATCCTCAGCTTCCATTGCTAGACCCAGCAGAGCCTAACAAGTCCCCAAAATACAGCAGGACAATAATGAAGAATGCTGTGCAGCAGAAAAGCACCCGTAATGAGGGACTTAATTTGGAACATATCATTTGTCTGATAATTTGGAGGCACATCTCAAAACAGTGCATAAGAATGGAGCTTGCTGCACCAGCTGAAGTCACCCCAAATGTTCTTTATTTGTGGCAAATCCCTTTTTAAATCTAAGCCTTCAGAACCTGGAACCAATAAATGACATAAAAGAATGAATGTTCACAACACATATTCTGGATTTGGTTCAAACACAATATTAGAAAGCTGAATTAATTGTGTTTGTATCAAACCCAAATATATTTTATAAAACAATGAAGCCTCTAAAATGGCTAACTGCTGCCCAGAATGTATTTTCCCTGAACCAAACTAGATAACAGCATATCCCTCTTAAATTGGTCAGGAGAACTGGCTGCCAAATGACAATTCTCTGCCCCATATTTATTCACCATCTGTGACTTCCACATCAATTTTCTCATTTTAAAAATCAAAACTTAGGGTTTTTTCTCCCCCTTCTCTCTCTTTTCCCCTCTGCCAGAGTTGCAGGGTAAATCAAATGGCTGAAAATGAGGTCATGTTTTAGTTCCTGCTGCAGAAATGGTTTCTGCATGATGGAGTGTGGCTCTTCCTCTGCAGCTCTGCTGTCTTTGGTGTGTGCAGAAGTTAATACCAACTGGTTATGGATGGGCAACAACTGGGAGGAATTCTCTTGAGACCTTTCACCCAAGGAAATGGTGAAGAATGTGAGGGGGAAAGGGGAGAATCAGAATCAAGCTTGCCCATTTGTGGCAAATTTACCAGCCTAAAAGGCTACATGTCCTTGGGAAGTGCTGGTTTATGGAGGAAAAAACCATCTTCTAAAAAGGAGAATTAGGGAAATTAGTCTGGGATTCTAGTGAATCAACATCATGATTTTTTTTCCTACTTCTGTTCTTAAAAAAACATCATATTTTATGAGTAAAGAGCATTCATGCTGCCATGTAAAAATCTTAGTACATCTCCATGCTCCTCACCCTCCTGCCCCAGGCAGGGAGCAGGCAGGACATCTCTGGGGCAAGGATTAATCCTGAGGAGTGTGGCACTGACTGAATAAAGCCCTTTCTGAATATCTCATAACCCAAGAAACATGGGCTCAGTCCAGGGTGTTAGTGGTAGCTGAGTTTATGGCAAGATTTGCAGCCTCCTGCAGAGTGGGATCAGCCAGTGCCACCCCACAGCACTGCTGAGAGATCAAGGAGTCAAACGTGGTGCTGAATTTCTGGGGTGATTCTTGCTCTGCATCTCACCTACATAGCCAACAGAGCACACAAAGCTCAGGATATGAAGGAGTATAAAAACAATAAAATTTTCAAAAGGAATTGGTCTTGTTCTTCCACCTGCAGTTTTTGCATCCCTCCCTTTGCAGCACCACACACCTGTTACTATAGTAACACTGGGGCATTTTAACCCTGAGCTGGTGCTGGCCACTCTCAGAGAGAAATCAATCCACTACAACAAAGCCAGGGCTCCTGCAGCTGACAGAAGACAGCTGCTATCATGCTTGGCTTAGAGGTCTGGAATTGTAAATAACACCCAGGTACATTGAAATTCCGAGCAGAATTTATGATCGAGCTGTGGATAAATACCTTCTCACACAATTACACATTACTGGAGGCTGATGCCTTGCAGTTCTAGAGGGTGGATCAGTTAAACACTCCTTACATTTGTTTGTCTGAGCTGGAAAGCAGGGTTGCTTAGCACAGGTTTTCCCTGAGTAGTTTGACATGACCCTGAGCTTCATCCAGTGTTTAGCTGGGCACAAACTGGTTTTGGGGTGGGCAGATAAGAGCCTGTATCCCTCTGAAGAGCTTACATGCAATGCATCCCTGAAACTTAGGCTCAGGTTTCATGAACCTTCCTAAACTACTCCATGAGACTGATGTAAATGTAAGCATTTTTAGACAAACTCCAAGAGCTGGTGTGTTTTGCTTTGGGTTTGTGTATACTTCTGATAGCTCTAAATCAGAAACCTACCTAAGTGGGTTTTTGCTACAGACATGACATGGAAACTCCACAAGAAGAAGCTGCATTGTGCCATTTCTGGTACTTTTTGGGAAAAATCAGCAGAACCATTTTTCCTTAGAGGTATTTGGATACTCCCACTCCTCCCCCTGCTATGGCTATTTTAGCTGTGGATACAAAGGGTTTCTATTTCGGATTAAAGGCTCATTGAGTTGTCCTATTCTCTTCACCCCATTTTATACATCTATTCTGCAGGTGGCAAGAGAAAGATGTCATCTGGAGGCAGCAGCTGGAGTGATGGGAGATGGGGGAAGGTGGGTGTGGGGTGCTGCTGAACTGCCTGAGCAGGGATCCAGGCAAATGAAAGGTGCAGTGGAATGAGAAGGTACAGGAAAAAGGAAATGCTCTCCCAGGTAATTTACTTGGAGGAATAAAATTACACGAGGAATGACTGACAAATTAGTGGCACTTTGCACCTTGTTTTAATGGGATCCAGTCTTAGGGAGGAGAAATATGTTAAGTTTCAAATTGCCCACTTCACCAGTTGCTGCCTTCTCTAGAATCCAAATCAAGGAAGGCATTTGGTACTAAATCTTAAGGAAACAAATTGCTTTCTATGCTACAGTGCATTCTTAAAACAGCTTTATTTGAAAGTCCAGCCGAGCAAGTTAATTTAAGCAGTGAGCTGGGCCATGACAGTTCAGCACTTGTTATTGAGGCCAGTTACTTCCATGAGTACAAATCACACTGCCAGGTGAACTTAAGCTAAACCTGACCTTGGGCTCTAGCTCAAAGCCATCTGATATCCATGAGAGACTTTCAATTGACTTGATGGCTCCTGGAGTAGATCCTGGGTGACATCAGCCATCAGTGGTGGCCTCCCTTGATTTACTGGCCCCAGCGACCCATGTTCATGGGGAAGGAGAAGCAATTTCCCAAAGCCCTCCTTCCCCCTGCTCACCCTGTCAAAAGCTGTCTTGTGCCAGCTCTAGCTCCATCCTACAGCTGGGTTTATGCCTCTGCCCCGAGGGAACCTCCTGGAGAAAATGTGACATCTCTGCCAGCTGCATCCTCATTATATATTTACATATATACAGATGTAAATGTGTTGGTCCCAGTGCCAGAGCTTGTGAGGCAGAGGGAAGATCCAAAGCCAGGCTTTAAACCACTCCTCAAGCTGGGCTGCTCCTCAGTCTGTCTTTGAAGCCCTCTCCCATGGCCTCGGCCCTCGCAGGCCTGCTGGCAATACCAAGTGTCCATTTTATTGAATGTAAGTGATCTGAAACTGCCAGTGCAACATCCCAATTTGGTAATGAGACTTATTGAAGCTTTATGAGCTGCCTTGGCTTGCAACACAATTAAATTTCAGGAAATAGAAAATATTCCAGTGAGGCTGGTGGGTTTGTAATGCTATTTGAGGCTTAATGCATAATAAAACTGTGCCATTTAAGGTTTAATATCATACACAGCAGCCCTAAATGACCAGTAAAAACATTATGCAAATTTTTAAGGAAATTATTGCCTCCTGTAAATGACAATTTATCAATGGCTTGTAAAGCACGGGCTTTTCTTCTGGTTATGAACCAAAGAAAATACAGAAATGAGCAGGCATAAATAGGTGATAGGAACAGGAGGTCAACGGGAAGATGTGCAGTAGGAATTGTGTCTTCCTGTCAGCCAGGGCAGGAATGTAATGCATTATTAATTCTCTGTACTAACACACCACATTCAGCCTTCAACACCAAAATAAAACAAAACTTACATTGGAATAAAAAGAATTAGATTTTGTGTGGGCACAATGCCTGCAATTCACTTTTTGTTTTCTTCTTCTCTTTTCCACTTCTCATGTTTGTTAAACATTTCTAGGCTTCTATTTGTTAAACATAAGGGTAAACCCCACCACATTTTTAATGTCAGAACACCTCTTGCATTAGAAAGACTCTGAATCATGAGGAGGAAAAATACAAGATTCTCAAAGTGTCCAGGATTCCATGGGCTTGCATTGCCCACTGCAGCCTGCCCTAGGAGCCCTGGGAGCAGGGATAAAGCCATCCCACAGAGCCACACAAGAACTCCCAGCCTTCCTTTATCTGGGCAGTGTGGGTAGAGAGACAATCCCATCACATGCAAGTGCTTCCCATTATGATGGGTTTTGAAAAATGTTTTGACTGTTATGGAGCCCTTTTCACAGTCATGCCATCAATTCAGCGTGAGGAGATATTTTATTTTAAATGTGCTACGAAGACACAGAGGCATTTGCATTGTTAATTTCTCAGATGTCAAACAAATACCATTATTGCAAAATGAATGCAGCCACCCAGCTGAGAAACAGATCCATTCACAGCAACTAAGTGAAACTTAAAAAATGAATGAGTTCTGCTGATTGCAAGTATCATCAGAAATTAATAATGCTCTAGGAATTTTTCACACAAAAGAGAATGAAAGCACTGTGACTGTTTGTTTCCACTTGTCTAGCTTCCCCCCTCTCTGAGGTGCAAGGGCTCAGCCTTGGCTTCAGCTTTAAAGGTGCTGGACAGCAGCAGTGGTTTTGTTGCCAGTCTGGGGAATTGATCTTTCCAGTGACATATGATGTGACCCTCAAGTCTTGGCAGCTGAGGCACCTTTGTGTCCCCTGCCCAGCTGGACTCCAGAGCAAGGCCTTTGTCTGCTGTCATTTTCTCCTTTATGCCAGACCCTTCCCATTTTCCCAGCTGTGAAAATCCTGATCCCCCTCCTTCAGAGCGATTCTTCCTCTTTATTTCCTCTCCCACTGCACCCCTCCTTCAGCAGGTGATGCAGACACTGCTGTTTCCTGCCCTCCTCTTCCCATTCCTGGCTTTTCCTTCCCTGTCAGCTCCATGGCCTTGGCATTCTTTATGTCTTTGTACTGGTAATAACAACTTCAGCTCTTGGAAAATTAGTGGAGATGAACTTGTTGTGTGACAAATTACACATAAACAGCTCCGAAAAGCCATCTGAAGTATTTGTCTGTGTCTGTATATTCATCTGTTAGATGAATCACTTGAGTTATAAAAACTGTGGAAGAGAAAAATCTAATGGAAATGATAATATGATTACTGCCCATAATTCTCACCAATCAAGCATATCAGTTACACACAAGTAGGTTGTCTGGATGTTTGTGGGGTTTTTTATTTTATTATTTAAATCTGATTAAGCAGCTGATTGCAGGCCCTTATGTACCTTTTCACACAATTTATCCTTGAAGTGAGAAGCAACAGCTATATATTTATTTTATTCTACTTTATGGTTGTGCAGCAGCCAAGCCTCACAGGGCTGAAGGCTCTGTGCCCTTCTCTGCATCATCTTGTT
The DNA here is from genome assembly GCA_034509185.1 of Euphonia xanthogaster. NCBI lineage: Eukaryota > Metazoa > Chordata > Aves > Passeriformes > Fringillidae > Euphonia > Euphonia xanthogaster. Next base: position 3,619,021 of record JAYDZK010000070.1, on the reverse strand, counting down.
TCAAATATTGAGAGAACACAAGAGACATATTTATTTACAGATGCACTTACTGAGGAGCTAACACTGGTCTCCATGTCAACCTGTATTTTACTTATTTATTTGGCCTTTGTTTGAAAACCTTTCCTTTGTGTGCTGAACAGACACAGCTAAAGAATTAGCACCTCCTTTGTACATTAACAGGAATATCAAAGCACGGGGCTGAAACACAGTGATCACCTTGCAGAAAGAGTGACAAGATTCAGGCTCAATGTCTTTTATCAGGAAATCATAGAACACCCAGCAAATGATATTTAAAAAACCTTCAGGTACAAAGACAAAAGCTGACTATAATGAGAAGCTACTGCAAGGAGATTGGATATTAATTGTTAAGAAGGTTATAAATCCTGAAGTTGATGGGTTGCACACAAAGGAGAAGTGCATAAAGAGGTATTTACTCTGGGTATTAATTTTTAAGCTGAAAGAATTTATTGCAAAACAACTCAGCCACTCTTACAAACTCCAGTGCTCTGAACAAATTGAGTTCCAGCTTTGGCCTCCTTGCTCCCCAGAAGTGCTGTGCTACCTGGAGCAGGCTCTAGCAAGCCAGGAAAGAATAACAGGGTTTGTCTCTCTTTAAATCATGGAATCATTTAGGTTGGAAAAGGGCTTTGAGAACATTGAGTCCAACCAATTCCCTGTACTGCCAAGGCCAGCACAAAACCATGTCCCCAAGTGCCACATCTACATGTTTTTATATCCCTCTGGGGATGAACTGAGAGCAGCCATTACCTTTCTCTGGACAGGATTTTGGCTTGCTGAGAAGCAGGCTTGGTATTTGAGATTAAGTTCAAAAAAATATGTTCCCTAACAGTAGAGCTTTGGGATCCTCAGAGGAAAAGCAAAATATTCTCATTAAACACAGAGTAATTCATATCAGCTCAACTACCAACACTACTCCAGTTGTGTGATTCAGTAAATATATTTAGCCAAGACAATCAGGTGTAGCTGATTCAATACACTATTTATCCACCTGCTTTTCAGAACAGTTTATTGGAGAAGAAATGGAGCCAAGAGAGCAATGGATCCAGCCATGCACATCCAGCCAGGACATCTGCTCAGTCCTCATCCTCTCTTGATTTCAGTAGGGTCAGGTTGGGAGCTCTTGGGACTCCTCCAGGTTTGTTATTTCAAAACCAACATCTTTTCATTTGGTTATTGTGCCATAAAGTTGCTGGTTTCACCCTGCCAAGAGCTGCTGGTAATGAGGTGGAGGCTGTACCAGCACACGCTCATTAAATGTGGAGTGGTGTCTTCCTGACCTGGCCACCAGAACCTGGGTACTGCACACCTTGTTCGTGTGCCATGGCACTAACAGAGCATTTTGGAACTGCTCCATTTGGGAATGAAATCCAGACTTTAAAGCCAGTTTCCAAAAGGTATCTGCTCATTTAATTCATTTGTGGTAATAGCCTCAAATGAGAGGCATTCATTTCCTCTTAATGTAACTATATTATGAAATTCTATTGTGAATGAGGCACTTGTAGGAAATCTTAATTATTTTTTAAAGCTTTACTTCCTTTCAGACAGGCAGATTTAGAAGATACATTTGGTCTTGTACAAATGAGCCCTTACTGCAGCTCTGAGCAGACTTTCCCAAGGGGTGTTAGACTCAAAAAATTCCACAGACTTTCTGGGAAAATAACAACAACTAAAGACAAAACTTCTACTCAGTTTTGTGTATCCCACTGATTTTTAGTAGCTAAAAAATTGGATAGAATACATTATATTCACATAATATTCTTTTTTTTTATTAAAAACCCAGCATTTTTTCCCTCCAACTGTAACAGCTGCAATTCAATGTTTGCTAATGCCCAGAACCACTCAAGTGTCAACAGAGCTTGACAGCAACTGGGAACCACAATGGCATTGCTGCTTCATAGAGGGGACTAGAGGAGTCCCCAGATCATTTTTGGGGAGAGAAGACCACAAAGGGTCTGTACCATTGCTGTTGCACAGGCATTATTTTGGTGTGTGAAAGCATCAGACATTTGCTCCCAGCCCAGATCCATCAATGCTTTGCTCAGCAGGCCAGGCTTTTATGTGTTAGTTGAATATTTGCATTGCAATTCAAGACAGACATTTCTGCTACTCACTTTTAGACTGAAACAGGGAGGAAAAACAGGATCCTGGCTTTGGACTCGTGACCAAAGTGGTGCTGGGGACCCCTCTGAAAGCAGAGTCTTCCTCACCCATGCTCTGGGACGTGCATTAGCTGCTTTTTCCAGACACTGGGGGTGAATGCTTCACCTCTCTAAGCACAGTTCCCAGTGGGAAGTGGTTTTCCTTCACCTTCTGCAGCTGCCCATCGGGTGCCAGTAGCACTGGAGGCACTGTCAGTCCTGCACAACACCCAGGGCTGGAGCAAGGACAGTCCAGGAGTGTGTCTGCTCTCATCTTTCTGTCTCTTTTTTGTCTTTCTGTCTCTCTTTGCCTCCCTGCCCCTTTGGAGGTCCTTGCTGCCAGAGGGTTTGCTGTGTTTGTTTGATAGATATAGGTACACCTAGCAAAGGGAAAGGGGAGGGAGAGAGGCTGGGTAGGAGACAGAGCATTTCCAGCTTGGATTTCAGTGGTACAAAGGCACAAACATGTGTTTATAATCCAGAGGATTTTTCTATTTATTTATTTTAAAAGTGCTTGCAAGATTAATTGTACCCTGGAAAAATCAATAGCAACTCATCACAGGCAAAATCTTTTGGAACACAAAATCCCACTGAAGGGGACAAAGCAAAATTATGGCAGTCTGCAGCAGGGCTAATCAGCCTGTGATTAAAACTGAGGACTAGCTGTGACACTGCACCTCTCTGAGAAGCTTCTCAAGAAAAATGGCCCATTGGAGTCCTAGCTCCTGAAAATAATTTAGTTGCCATTAAAAAAGAAATAATTTCAATAGCACCAAAAAAAAATAATTAGGCAGCTTAGAATTATAAAAACAATTTGAGAACCAAGGCCCTTAAACTCTCCCTGCCTCAGTTTCTCTGCTCTAAAGCTGTGACATTTCCTTTCTCTCCTGCTGGATTTCTTTGTTTTCTCAGATTGTGACCTGGGGAAGGGCAGCTCTGGCTGTCTGAACACACAGTGCTTTGCCCAGGAGACTCCCACTGCTGCCAAGCACCTCAAGCTGCTGCTCTTAAACAGAAATACCTTGTGAAGAAGTTTGGGCTGAAATAGGCTTGAGAGGAAAAAAAGAAAGCAAAGCAAGAAACAGATTTCCAGGAGGGAATTTGTCAAATGAGTCCCTTAAATCTCATCAGGAAAAGCACACTGTGAAGGATAGCCTTGAACTCTTGGGGCATGAAGTCATTTTACATCATATTTTGAACAGCACTCCTTGGGTGTTCAGAGTGCTGGTAGGTTATAGGAATTGGTGAGATGATCTCTCTTCCAGGAAGTCAGCTGAAAAGAAACAGCAATTTACTCCCACTGGATACCCTCATAATTTCTGTGCATGCAAAACGAAGACAGAAACAAGGTTGCAGAGCATTTCTGGCACAATACATTGGCAAGATCTGATTTGGAAGGAATGAAAACTGTGTGTGTTGAAAGTTATTCTAATAATATTTATCAGAAGGAAAGGCCTCACAGAGGCAGCTGCCAGGGCTGAATCAGAATGTGACAACATTCCACTGCCTCTGACCTACATCAGATCTCAAAGATTTGGCAAGAAATTTCAACCAGAGCAATTACCTCTATGGCTATTTGTTAAGAGTTGTCTCAAGCACAGCACTCAGAGAAATTGAACTGTCAGAAGCTAATACAGGAATAATAAGAGGACATTTCATCTCCATTGGACACTAGAGATGAATAGCATGTAAGTCTGAATGGGGAAAAAATAAATTGAATATGTATTTGGCTTTAGTTTTTGCTAAAGGACTATAACATGAATAATGAATATTTTAAGGAGAGAAGACTGGGCCCTCAATTTCTTTCAATAATGTTAGTGTTGTATATACTGGTTTGAATAAAATACATTTCATAAAACACCTACACACAGCTCTGCAATACATTATGGATGGCTCCTCTTGAGAAATCTTACACCGCTTTCAATTTTGACACAGTGATACAGTAATAATGGAAAATTCAGGCATAATATTCAGGCTGCATCTTTTCTCCCCTCTCTATTATTTCGTGCCACACTGGGTGAGCACAGATATGCTTTCCCTGTGCTTCCCAAGGCAGCTCATGTGGTGCTGTGGTGCTGCCAGGAGAAGGAATCTGCTGCACTGGCAGCTTGTGTCCTGTGTCTTGTGGGCTGAGCATGGGGGCTGGAGCAGGGTTTTCCACCCAAAGGATCCCAGAGGAATTGAGTATCTGCACAGAAAAGAGCTGCCAAGGCTGGAGGAGCTGCCACCAACACAAAGACGCAGGCTGTGCCTGGTTAGGATCAAACCATGCAGCCCAAGAGGTGTCCCTGGGAAGTGATGGAGGAGCCTGAGTGCCTGGGCAAGGCCTGAAGGAGCTCTCCACATGTGGGGAAAAGCAGCACAAAGGCAGCAGGGAGGAAGACATCAAAGAGCTCCACACGGTGTTTGAAAGAGGCTTCCTGTGGTGCTACTGCTGGTGCAAGATTGTCTGGAGACCATGTGGGCCAAGAAAAGTCCTGCTTGTTTTCTATCATGAGCAAAAGCCAGCAGGAAGCTTCCTGGTGTCCATGCCTGGTCTGCCACTGCTGCCAGCCTCACAGAGCCTCTACAGAGACCCAGGCTGCAGGAAGGAGCCAGGGGACTGGTCAGGAACCGATGACCTGGCCACACACAGGTTCCCTGGCCAGCTGGGGTGGGTGCTGAGGCTCCCAGTGAGGCTGCAGACAGGTCACTGTCAGAACCCAGGACATTCCTCTGGCTGCCCTGGAGGACTCGAGACCCTGGCAGGGGCTCAGAGACCTTGGCACAGAGTCACAGACACCTGTGCCTTTGATTTCAGCCCATGGAAACAATCACCAACTTTGTGTGAGGAGTTACAAGCCACAGGAGTTTGAGTAGAATGATAGTGAATCTGTCACAGGGTGAAAAAGTAGAATTTTGGGGATTTAGAATGGGAGTTCAAGCAGCAAGATGGAGGAATCTGGGCGTGTCCTGTCCTTCTCCTTCTTGTCCTCCATCTTCTGCTGTGATGGTGGCACTTCAGGATTGGTTTAGGGTAGAGACAGACTGTCTAACACAGGTGACAGGTATTGGGAAATTATTGTAAATAAAGCACACGCAGTTCTCAGTATAAAAAGCCAACAGCACCCCAAGGGCAGGGCCTGTGCCACAACCCGACCTGCTGGACAGATCTCAGCAGGGCAGAGAAAGAATGGAATGGATGAGAGAAAATAAACAGCCTTGAAAAGCAGAGCTGAGGAATCTCCACTTCTTCTTTGGTCATGGGGCTGGGAAAAAGAGACTTTCTGATCCCTCGGGAGCCATTCCAGCAACACAAAATCTGAGTCATCCTTCCCTGTGGCCCCTGCACAGCCTGCTGCACTCTGCCAAAAGGCTGGGAAAGCAAAAGAAGCTCAGGGTGCAAGTGAGGTGTTCACCTGCTTGGCCAAAAGGACTCTCAGAGCCTCTCCTTTCCAGGGACTTTGCCTCGAGCCCTCTCCCTGTGCAGCCCCTTGGATAAATGTTCTGGATTTATTTCCTGTTGGAGCTCTTATCTGTTGTGAGGGTGGGCTCTTGTGTTAACAGCAGGACAGATGCTTTTGGCTTCCTGCACAGCCTAATTTCTAGACAAATTATGAGGGGAATTGTGAAATGCTGTGGTAAACAATCAAGCTTTTGAACTAAAAAGGGATCTCTTATTGATGAACAAATGGTATCAGGCAGTGCTGTCCCCAGCTGGATTCAGCAGGAGAGCAGTGAGGAACACAGGGAAGGTGCCACAAAGGTGGTAAGGACAGCACTAAACACCATGCAGTGCCATGGATCACCATGATCCACCAGCACCTGAGGAAGCTTTTAGCTGGTGTTCCTGGGGCTGTAAAAGGCCAGGGGCACACACTCACTCCACACTGTTGGGTTCTGAAATTTCAGAGAGAGAACCTCCAGCTTCTCCCACAAATTTTAGAATTGTCTTTTGTTCTTTTCCAAGTCTCAAGAGGCACACGGGTAATCTCCAAGCATATAGTGGATCATAAGTACTCCAAAGTAAAAAGGCTACAGAGGCTGTCTGGCAGATAAAAATAGCAAAAAATAGCCAACAAATCCAGCTCTGCTTGGGAAATGCTGCACAGGGAGTGAAACCCCAAATGGTCACGGACCCTGTGAGCCACAAAATCTGAAATCAGGAACAAAACCTACCCACGGATGCACTTCCAAAGGTAAAGCACAACATTGCCCACAACAATTAGCAATCACAACACTGTGCTCCTTCCAATTACTGCCAGCCATGCCTGAGCCTCCCAGCAGGTAAAATGAGAGGGTTCAGCCTCGAAGTGTATAACACTGATTAGCTGAGAGCTCCCCAAGGGCTGTTGTGCCCAGCAGGATGGGCACAGAGCAGAGAGCACAGCACCCTTTGGGTCACACCTGCACAGACATCCTTACACACACACACAGAGCACTAAAACCACAGCAGAATGGGAAGAATTAGGGAGAAATCCACTCTGTTAGGATGGTGGGGGAAGGACTAGGGAAAGTGGGGAAATGAAGCTGCACTGAAATGCATAAATGAAAGGAGGATGGGGGTGGGGGGCCTCTGGTTTGCCTTTGCCAGGTGCAGAACATCCAATTTCAAAGCTTGAAGGGCTTGTTTAGGACCTACAGGTGTCTCCAAGGAACTCAGCTCCTCTTTGAATTTCATAGAATCATAGAGTTATGGAGTGGTTGGGCTTGGAAGGGACTTTTAGAGTGATCTTGTTCCTGTCCCTGCCGTGGGGGTCCCCCTGGAAGGGCACCTCACCATTCTGGTGCCATGAACAGTATGTGAGACATCCTCACAAGCAGTGCTGGATAATGTTAAAGCACAGTAACACTCAACTCTTCAGGAGCAGGAGGATGAGATGGGAGCTGGTGCTGGTGGCTTTGCTCAGCCTGTCACCTCTGGTGTCCCTGCTCCAAGCCCCTGGACTCCTCACCCAGCCAAATGAGGAGCAGAAGGCTCCTGGGTAGTGGAAGCAGTGTCAGTGGGCTAGGGCAGAACAGTTTAATAAAATGAAATAGAGCTCCTTTAAGTCCTCTCCATATGTAGGACAGGATAAGTTTTTCCAAGGAAATGGAACAGTTCAGTATTATTTGTGACAAATTATCTCTGGGAAAAAATATCATTTCCCAGTCAGCTTTCTTGCTGAATGCCTCTGCTTGGTGGCCAGCTGTCTGCCAGCTTTTGCTAACATCACCAGATCTAAAATTATAGTTGTGGGATAGTTTTTCTGCCTGCCTGCAGTTCTTAGGACTTGTCCAACTAGATTTGTACAGTGGCTTATCCTGTCTAATGTCCTGTCTCGATGGTCACCAAAGCAAAGTGATTTAGAGGGTTGGCTCTGGCCTCTATTTCCTCATTTCTTTCTACCCAGTCCTTCCTCTCTTTTCTCTCCTGTGTCTTTCATTGTCTCAAACCTCTCTCATTTGCCATCTTCTTCTTTTTTTCTGTCACATTCTCCACTACTAAATCATTCTGTCTCTTCCATCTCACAGACCCCCTGCTATCAATAACCACCTTCATTTCTGCACTGGTATTATGGGATGATCCATAGGATTCAAATGGGAGCAGAGCCCCTTCTCCAAGCCCCTCATGCAGGATGAGACCCTGGGAACAGGAATGGGCAGGGGCCATTTGGAAATGGGGAATGAGTTTCATTTCAGGTCTGCACAAGGACATTCAGAGCCACTGCTGCTTGGCATAACTGTTGGAGGCCCCTGCAGAAAAAGCCCAGGGACCGAGCAGGCCAGGGGGGTTTCATGGCACTGTGGCTCATTACAATGATAGATGTCTTGCTTGCAATGTGAAAAATGCAATCCTTGAGATATCTTAGCTCTAACTTTCTCTAGGGCAAAAATAGACCTGTGGCTGCAAGCGGTTTATTTTGTAAAGAACAGAGACTAAATACACAGAAAGTCTTTCAATTTGTTGTTTTCCAGATACTACTGAAGCTTAATGAATAAATAAGTACAAAATTAAAGGCTCATTACCCACCCCAAAAAGTCCCTGCCATTTGTTAAACCTTTCAGAGGAAGCCAGGAATATGGAGAAGTGCCCATTAGGAGGATAAACATATCACAGATCTGAATGCCAAATCAAATTGAGCAAAAATTAATTACTGGGTGAGCATTAGAAGGGAGAGCCTGGTGTCTGCAGACACTGTTTACCTGTCTGCACTTTCAGGCAGCACTGGGGGAATCGATGTGTGCCAGCTGCAAACCTCACAGCTCACTTCCATGGAAGGAACCTGTTCCTCATTTCAGAAATCACTTTTCTTCCATCTTGGAAGAAATTGTCTGTAAATGGGCTTCTCCCTGGTGCCAGATGCTCTGAGATCTGAAACTCCTCTCAAGATGGGGACTTATTAACCCAAAGGTGGCCCTGAAATTGCTGTCCAAATCGTTTCAGGGAGTTTTGGACCAGGCCCCCAGTGCCAGCTGGTGTGTGGCTACAGCTCAGCTTACAAATGATGCCCTGAAACTGAGCTATCTGTAGCTGAGAGTTAATCCCCTCAAAATCAATAATTCCTGCTCCCTGAAGTTGTTGTTTTGGTGATAGACAGCTGGCAAGCAAGACCCAACTTTCTGAAATCATCCCTTTTTCTCCCCTTTTTGAAACAAAATTTTCTATTATTATACCAGCTGATAAAACAACTGTAATCAACTCTTTTCTGCTCCATAAAATAGTTACTGCTAATTGCTAATTATTGGGAATCAGCTTCCTAGCATATCTGGAAGCATTATAGTGCCTGGGTGTTAACAATAATCACTGCTTTCACAAGAGCCACCATTCACTTGCAGGGGTTATATGTGGCCCAGCCAAGAGTTTTTAACTGACACAAAAAGCCAAAAAAACTCTTGGAGAGGGATTTTGGTGATTGGTCAGATATTAATACACGAACACATTTTTATTTGTGTTTGCATATGAGACTCTTCCCAGCAAATTGAAATTCAAACTGCTTGCTGGCCATTTGCATACAAACCCACTTGATTTGGGCAGACAATCACAGTAATTGCATGGGCAAAGGGCTGCTGCCTGGTGCTTGCATCATGCAAAAGGAGTTTCTGGGCATTAGGAAGTGCCAGCCAGCAGAATAAATGCAAACTCTCTGGAAAGTGAGATGTTTCCAAGCTTTCTTTGATAGGATGTCTCTGCTTCTGGGGAGAGGAATTAATAAGGATCAAACAAAAGTGACCCAACTACAGAACAATGTCATTTTCTTACTGGGGAAACTCACTTTATAATCTTTGTGTAACAGCTACTGTCAGTGCAGAGGGGACAATCAGCCACATGGACAATGACCTATCAGAACTGGTAAAGGTGAAGGGTGTGTTCCATAGAATAATTTGGGTCAGAAGGGACCTGTAAAGGCCAGGTAGTTCCAGCCTCCCTGCAGTGAGCAGGGACATCCTCAGCTGCCCCAGGCTGCTCAGAGCATGACAGGAGGCAGCACGAGCTGGTGTCACCTGGGCATGCATGTAACAGCAGCAGCAGGGGTGACACAGCAGGTGTGCAGGACCCCAAGGACACAGATCCCACCCTTTCCATCCCCGGCTGTCCTCAGGAATAGCAGGAAATGGGAAAGATTGGGTAAGAGCTGACCAGAACATTGACCCAAAATTAATTGGGCTGAGAGCAAACCTCACTGGGAGCTCAAAAAAGGACTTTTTTTTGGTGCTCCTTCACCTCCCTTGCATTGGTATTTGCTAAGGTAGCCAAATATGTGGATGTCCTAGAACTCATTTATAATATCAAGCCTGCTTCTGCAGTCCCCAGAAAGACTGGAATTACCAGACTCAGCTGGAATTATCAGGTACTTACCCAGTCCAAGAGAAAGCCTCATGTAAAGATTTGTTTCCAGGAGCAGGAGGGCAGTCAGTGAGCCTGCTTTCCCATCTCTGGATCAGGACTGCTTTATGGGGTGTTAGAGTGGCTGGATGCCTTTCCAAACCTAATTCAGAGGTGATGCCTTGGTTTGTTATTGAGAACAGACTGCTGCCAGTTGGTTTGCCCCTGCTTCACTTCTATAAATAATGCTTAGGTGGCTTTTCAGTTCATTTCCTTCTTAGCCACTCCTATCTCCACGCTCAGATATTCAACTTTCTCTTTTCTGGCCAAACTTTGCTTCCACTCTTCATATAAACCCCATTAAAAGAAAGCCCTTTCCTTTCCATACCTGTGCTATGTACTATATAATGCTGTTTCTTTTTATTTTTCATTATTTTGCTAATATCTTCAGTAAAACAGCACCTTAAACAAGTCTCAACAATAGCCTGAAGGTTCTCTGAGCATTGGCTTGGATTTTTTTCTCCCTTTATTACACCTATAAAATAATATGTGGTAATAACCAAGGTGCAAGTAACCCACTTCCAAAATGTACTCTGCTTTATGGCCTAAAAGCCCCATTAATTCTGCTCCATAATTCCCCCAAAGGAGAAACAGAAAATGTTCATTACAAGCAGAACAAAGGAAAATCCATCCCTTTTCATTTGAGGGAATTAATACAAACTACAGAGAAGTCTTAACTCTGGCAAGTGAGATGTGGAAGATCTCCTCATCAGTAGCAATGGGCATTTAATCCCACTCAATCATGAATTACATGGGAAAATAAACTTGTAACTCTTTTGTTCTGATCTGCCATGAATAGCAATGGGTGCAAAGAAGTAACAGCACAAAATTAAGTTGGACTGAATCTCCCTTTATATGCAAAGGCTTTTTGCAATAATTGGGTTAATTTACCAAGGTAGAAATTGTGGACAAATAGAGTTCCAGGAGGAAGTTATTCATGTGATGCTTTTTTGTTTCTTCTAGTTTGGCAAACATTTTTTATGTAGAAATAGATTTTTAAAAATTATTTCTTAAAACATGGTTATTTTTTCTCTTGGATTCCTAATAATAAATCTGGCACAGATTTTTCAAAGTTTAAAAAAGGCTTCAATAATGGAGAAAAGAAAAAGACACCACAGTTTTTAACTTGAAGGGCTCTCAGCTGATCTGAAACCTTTGCAATTTAGGGTTTATTTTCTAGTTTTTCACAAAAAAAGCTGATGGTTATTTCATTAACTCTTTCTCTCTCTATCCCTACCAAAAAAAAATACCTAGAATTTCCAAATGTATTCTACTTCAGTGTGACCTGAAATAAATTTTATTTCAAATTTTTTTATTTTTTTTTTTTAGCGTGGACGCTCTCTTGTCCTGCCTCCAGAGCAGCTCATGCCAAATTCCACAGCTTATGAAGATCTTTCAAAGCTGAGGATGAACTCCACTTCCCTTGAAGAGTGAGCCCAGGATCACTGGGGGCCAGGGTCCAATTTCCAGAGACCAATTTCCACCCAGAGATGAAATCCTGTTGTGAATCACCCACATCTCAAATTGGACTGAGCCCCAACTTCAGCTGGAAATTTAATGAAATCCGAGAGCTCCCTACAGCTGTAAACACAAGTCAGCCATCGATCTGTGTTGTCTTCTTTATTTTCTATTTGTTCTGGCCTGAGAGAGCCTGTGTAACTCGTGGGGTTGGGTCCAATCAGCAGAGAAAGTCCCTGAATCTGCTCCTGTGGGCTCCACAGCCTCTGCCGGCATTTAATTTCCTCGTGACTGACAGCTGAGAGAGGTGTCAGCAGACAAAAGCTCCCCTTGGCATGGGATGGCTGTGAGATTTCTGTGGTGTGTAAAACACCTCAGATAAGTGAGGAAATACACCCCAAGCTGATTGCTCTGCCCAGGTACTCCAGGTGATCCTCAGGAGGTCTCAGCTGGCAAACCCAACCTGCCCAGTGATCTCTTTGCAGTGCCCCTCGTGCTAGCTGTCTCCAGCAAGTTCAAATGATGAGATAGCCCAAATCAAAACAATCTCTCTGAAATCCCTTTCTTTAAAACTTTTAACAAGTTCAGCCTCACAAACTGCCAAAAGGTGATTAATCAAACTCTTGGTAGTGCTACATCTGAGCTTCTGAGCATTGTACAGATGTACAGGAATCACTGGCTAGACAGTACTTATAACTGATCCTGGGGCTCATAAATCACCACACAATAAATCCTGAGTTAAGAGCACCACAAAAATGTCCAGGAGCTAAGCAACCAAATAATCATCATAATAATTAATACTGATCTTGTATAAAATGCTCTTTTTCACTAATAGATTTCAAAGCACTTGACAAAGTATGTGATTACAGACCTGGTCAGCATAATTTCATCTAAACTGTGTTCCACTGGGAAATGATGCCTCAATAAACCTGAGATGTCTCATTATGTGTTGCCCCTTCTTTCAGTACGTGAAATGCCCTACAAAACTAGAATGATTTAAAAACACCTTTGTTTTTCATCCGAGCCATAAGCTGTGTTTGAAATGGAATTTCCAGAAATAGTGAGGGGGAGAGGAGAGGGGCCAGGGAGGAATTTATAGCTTACAGCAAATCTTGCAAGTAGCCGAGTGTAGTTCCAAACCAAAACAGTCCTTAAACATTTACCACAAAAGTATCAGGCAACCATTTCAGCATCTCCCAGTGAAACAGGGGCAGATCAGGAGCAAAGTCCATGTCCTGCCTGTCCTTGACCTCCAAAGCACCTTGAGACATCCAAGTTCACTTTTCCCTCACACTGATGCCCCCACTGCATGTTGGCATCTGAGGGTGCTTGGCGGAGGGGGTGTCCTTTAGCAAATCCCTCCCAATTATATTCCACAAAAGCTTAAGAGATATTGGTGCCTGTTAATGAAATCAAAGGCCCCCAAAAGCCCTTTGTGCCCTGGGGTTATGCATTTATAAATTACAGAGGTTTTGCTGCACGTTCCATCTCACCCTGCAGGAACCAGCCCTGTGCTAAACGTTGCTGTGCAGGGCACAGATAGCTGTTATTTATTGCCTGAAAGGCCCTTGTTAATCAGTTAGAGAAACCAGTTGCAAAATACTTTGAGCAAACTGGATTAAAGTGATTATGGGATTATTAAATGGATTAAGTTCTATCGATAACTGGTTGTCAGCCAGAAGAGTTAAAGTCCTAATCAGTTAGAGAGAAAAAACATGCCAGTCACTTCACATTTGTGGTTCACCTTGAACTTATCTGCAACTTCCACTTGTTTCAGCCAGGTTTCTATGGCAACCAGAGTAATTGACATTAATTACCATATTTTGTCTGTGGTTATTTCGTGCTAAATTTAATTTTTTAATTGCTTTGAATAATGTGAGACCAGAGCAACAGTTTTGCATTCTGCTTCTGGTAAGGTTTTGAGGACATCAGGATGCATTTCCCTTCTCCCCAACATTACACTCTTGGGGTCCATGTGCATATAAAGGGGTCCCAGTGCCCAGGGTTGGTTTAACTGGGAGAGGATGAGGTTTCATGGGGGTTAGGTCACAGCAGCAAAAAGGAGGGAGGCCAAGTGACACAAGGGGTGTAAATTCCAGCAGTAGCTCACACTGGATATAAGGAAGAGAAATTGCCTCCATGAGGGCAGTCAAATGTTGGAGCAAGAGGGGTTGAGTCTCAGTCCCTGGGAATCTTCAAGAACAAACAGGTCAAGTCCTGGACTTCCTGCCCTGGCCTTACAGTTGACCTTGCTTTGAATGAGAGGTTGAGCTGGACAATTCTGTGCTCCCTTCCCACCTTAACTTTCCTATGACCCTGTGTTCCTGTGCTGCTGCCATTATTTATTTCTTTCGTTATTTTTGGGTAATCATAAAAATGATGAATACACAGCATCTCATAGGGTGTAGCAAGATTTATACTCTGCCTGAGGAGCTTCTCTTCTGTTTTTCCTTATTCATTACAGGCATTTCAGTGCTATCCCTATCAAAATTCATGGCTCCATTGTGTATGTCCTCCCACCTGAGATTTTGACTCCAAATCCCTAAAGGTATTTAACACACTAACCCCCACTGAAAACAATGCTCAGCCATGTTAGGAAATGTCACCCTAGAGGGAGCACACAACTGTAAAATATAATTTTTTTTTTCTGAGATAGTTAACATAGGCCATAAAACAAGGTTACTGGATGACATAGCTGCTGTCAAGCTGGGGGAAGAAATAATGAATTAATTCTCACTGCAAACATTGAATTTTTGTATAAGCATGAAAACATCAAAGCTCCTCTAACAGCAATGAATGGGGCTGTGTTAAACTCACTGGGAAAAAAAGGATACTGAAAATCTTGCCAGGGCATTACAGTCCTACAAGCTGAAGGTTCAAAATATAGCTAAAAATCCTTGTTGTGAAATATCAACTAAGAACAGAAATTATTCTAAGGTTGGAAAGAGACTTTCTACTGTGTTATAACTGCATCAGGCAAAAGGAATTGTCTTGGCCAGGAATAGGATGTGACAGAAATATGCAGAGAAATGTAACAGTTCACCAAATGCATCAAAAGGCCAAAAGGTTTGCAAAACTAAACAACAAACCCAATAATAATTAATTTGGAAAACATGTAAAGGTATTGCCCATTTACTTCTGATGTCCCTGACATCAGAAGATGTGCTGAGGTTCATATAAATGGTTTTGAGGAAAGGCTGAGAGAATTGGGATTGTTTAGCCTGGAGAAGAGAAGCTTTGGGATGACCTAATTGTGGTCTTCCAGTGCCCAAAGGGAGCTGAGAAAAAAGATGGGGATAGACAATTTTAGCTCTGAAGCCCAGATTTATGCAACTGGAGCCCCCATGGAGATCATAGGCAGCCTTATCAGAAACACTGGACAAGAACAGACCTTGCATGGAGGACAAATAGTCCAGCCTTTCCTTTGCTTAGTGCTTCTGATAAAATGTCCCTGCAATTCTAAACTGGTACAGATGATAAATCCTGAGTATTAGGAAGGCAGCTGGGGAGGGCAGGGTGGGGACTGCTCAGGGTATGAGACAAGCATCATAAGGGACAGAAGAGGGGCCAATGTGTTAGAAAAACAAGATTTAAATGATGCTATTTTGTGCATTCTTGGCAAGTTTTCAGGGTATTCAGATGAGCTGTATTTGTATTTGGTACTCATTTAGAATATTTTTAATAAGCAACAATTTTCCATGGCTGAGCTTGTGCAGTCATCCACAAGAGAACTGCAACCCCAGGAGGAGAGATACATACTGCAAGGTGGTTTTGGATCTCAGGCCTTCCACTGTTATGCTTTCAGAGAGAGTATTAGATTTGTTCCTAAGTCTTCACCAGCATTTTCAGAGAGTGAGTTGTGTGGTTGCCTGGATAGCTTTAGGGACCTGTGGGTCTTCTTGAAGTGGTGCCCCTGCATGGCAAAAAAAAAAAACATGGGGGAGAAGGGGAGGAAGGCAGAGGAAAGAAGAGTCTAACTGAGCCTGTTTTCAGACAGTGACCTGGAGCTGTTTTCCTGCTTGCAGCCTCCTCTTTGCTGTTTTATCCCCCTGCCTGGAGAGAGCCTTCCTGATCCTCTCTGTGAAGGAGGCCGCAAGCCCCTAAATGCCCCCCCAGCAGGGTGTGTTCAGAGGCCCCATCCCTGTGTGTGAGAGCAGGCAGAGATGAGGGGAGCAGAGCTGGCTGATGGCTACCAGGAGAGATGAACACGACAGGCATAATGTACTGCACAGAACCTCTGAACATCTTCCCTTAACGAACAAATATGGCTATTAAAAAAATACATTTCATAATAACAATTCAGCTCTGCAGTCAGGTTCTGCAGTGGCTGAGTGATGCTTTATTAGCTCAGACATTGCTGCGTAGAGAGCACTTGCAGTCTGTGCCCTTACACTTAATAACTCACTAAGCATGAATGGCTTCAGTAATTCATTCCTTGTCTTGTGTGACTGCTCAGAAACCTCATTGGCTTGGAATTTATGGCTTGCTCTTGCAAGACTGTGAGCACCTCCTGCAGGTCTGTGGCAGCCCCCTGCTCCTGCCAGCCTGAGCCCAGAGCGGAGGGGAGCTGAGCACCACCAGGGCCAGCAGCTCCTCCTCAGCTCTGCTGGGACAGGAGGAGCACATTTGCATCAGGCTTTTGTAAGAATTTGGGTTTGGCTGCTCCCTGATCTTGCACTTTGGTCGTCTGTGACTTCTGGGCAATCATCTTTTTGTGTCACTTATCGTACAATTAAGTGTTTAGTGATGCTGGAGAACAAGTTCATTGTGACCTTACAAAGACAAGAAAGGAAATCTCAGTCAGCTAAAGGAAATAGAGGGTGCACTTGGAGGTAATTATTGAAATTTGCTTCCTGAAGAATCCTTTGATGGACTCCTGGACTCACAGAGAGTAGAACTGCCTGAGCTGGGGTTTAGCAGTGCTTCCTCTGTATTTTGAAGCCATTTTGTTCAGCAAAGTGGAGCCAGATTGACCATTTCTGATGGCTGTGAGGCAGAATCATGAAGGGAGGGAAACAAAAACTGCAAAAACCCTCTATGGCTTAATGAATGTGTAGTGTAATACAACCTAACAGCACAACTGAGGGCATGACAGGAGCAATAAACAGGTCCATAAACCAGAGTGTGTCTGAAGTTCTCCCCTCCATGGTGGGACAGCAGTGCTGCACACAGGAGGATCAACTCCTCAGCACTGTCAGCTAAAGCTCAGACTTTTAATGGCAAAACCCTCAATTACTGGCAAATATTGCCCTTGAAAAGTTGCCTAAGACAAGCAAGAGACAGAGCAGTAAGCAGCCAGTGGGTTCTGCCAGAGCTGCTGATGCATCCTGTGCTCAGAATTGTCACTCAGCTCTGGGAGACCCCAGCCCTGGCTAAGAACAGATGTGGGCAAATGAGCAGCCTTGAAGGGAAACTCCAGATCCTCCCATATGCACGTAAGGCAATTAACATTTCCTGTGGGTTTTTTGTGCTGTCCTCTTTACTCTTTTTAAAGATGGGAACAGTGAGTTGAGTGATAGATTCTTCCTTCCTTCTCCAGATCCTGCTGCTTCTTCCTTGCAGTAATCTCCAATATTGGCATTTTCAAAGAGACTGAGGAAGTGAGAGTCCCAAAAGGGACATAAACATGCAGTGCCCTTGGGAAAGCCCAGACTAGACTATCCAAGAACATGAAAGCACCTGTGAGGCAGAGACATGCTGGGTGGAAGCAAACAGAGATGGAGCGATGTGATTTATTCAAGGTCGTTCACAATGTCAGATGCAGAGCTGGGAAACAGCCCTTGTATCACCAACCTCCCTGTTAGGATTTCAAACACTGAGTGATGCTTCCCCTCCTCAAAACACAGAGACTCTCTTTCTTCCCTCACACAAGCTCAGTGTAAATCAGGAACAAACACCTCACAAGTCCCCAGAGTTATTTCATGAGTGACTGGGGAGTTGGGCTGTGCCTAATGCTCAGATTCTCCAGGGATTTCAGCAGGAGTCAGATGCCTAAGTACCTTTGTGAATTAAGTCTTGAGTGTCTTCATTCATTAATGAAGAAAAAGCAGGGAAAAGCACAGCTGTAATTAGAGCAAAAGGAATGCCAGGGAGTAGCTGCATGAATAGTCTCTGATATTAAAAAGGATTGGCTCCAAGCTCACTGGTGCTCATTGGCATGAAAGAGAGTTCTGCTCACTGGAGTGTGCAGCAGTGCTCTGTAAATATGAGAACCAACATATTCAGTCCTGCAGCCATTTGGAGGGTGAACATTTCAAACTGGAAAGCGTGAAAGGAAAGCCAAGTGTCCATGCTCTGGGAGAGCATGTGCAGTGGCAGTGTCCACTTCAAGGGTCACCCTCCCACGGCAGGGAACAGGCAACTCCATCCACCACGTGTGAATGACCCCAGGATTTTAAATTCTAAATGTTTAGGACTCAGGTGTGGTGCTTAGGAGTCACATTCTGCCCACGTGCAAGGGAAGAGTCTGCATACAGCTGAGCAGACAGGAAAGAGGTGGCACCCTGTGAGCAGCTTATGGGTGGGAGGAAAGGATAGTTGTTGAAAATTGCTCATGGTGAGAGTGCAAAGTAAAGGCTGCAGCTCCCCTCATCCATATCTGGAGCCAAAGAACTTTCAAGCCAAAGAACTCCAAGAGACCAGACCTTGTCTGAAGAGTTTTTGCACACCTTCCTCCTTGGCCATGGTCCTTGTAACAGGTAAATCTTGGAGTTCCTGGGCAATGATCTCCAACATGATGATTGTGTGCAGCAGACCCCCTCACCACCTGAAAGGTGTTGGGGAATCACATCCTGCCAGCTCACATCTAACCAGTTTGGCCTGTTTGGGAAACCATAAGGAAATACATTTTGGGTCAAAGCACCTCTGTGGCTGTGGGCACAGTGCTGGTTGATGCCTCCTGTTTGCTCTCAGAGCCAGCTCTGTGCACACACAGCAGTACTGATCAGCTGAAGTGCTCTGGCAATTTTGGGGAGATGAGGAGAAAGATATTAGGCACCCAAGGGGCTTCATCAGGCAAGAGCTTTGCTGAGTGTAAAGGATGTGGGAGCAGAATGATTTGCTCTGGACTCAGAAGCCACCAGTTTATTTTTATTTGTGTGTATTTATTTGTGAGATGGGCTGAGACTGAATGTTAAGATTATTTTGAATAATGCCTCCAATGCCTTGACCCTGGCAATGGAGATAAATTATTTGTAAAATTACTGTGATCTTGGATAATCTGATTGTCATTTAACCAATACAACAAACATCTCAAACACATGGCACAGCTTTATATATAAATCAGATGGCTTCAGTAAAAACTTGTTCAGGAGTGGTTTTTTCAGCTATCCCAGGAGAGCACCAGCCTTGCTGGAGCTGGTGTGGGTGCAAAAGGGTCACCCCTGCCAGCAGGACCAGCCTTTGGGGTTGAGGTACAGCTTTCCTCTGAACCTCTGACACAGTTGAATATCCAACTGAACCTTTGAAATCCCAGTCCTTGTTTGCTTATGAAATAGCAATAGCACTGCACAATGGTAAAAGATGTGTAGGAACAAATTCTCTAAATTTAGTGTAATTGCTTAATTTGATCTTTGAAACTAATAATAAGCAATGCTAATTTAGCTTCCTGTTATCTTCTGAATAGAAACTGTGAATTTCTGAGGGAATTGGAATCTGCCTGGTGAGATCTAAATTTAGCTCAAGTAACAAGTGGCAGCCTCTATCTAATCCAACTTTAATCTGACACCTAATCCTTGCATTTTTGCAAAAATTAACACCTTCTGCTGAATTCCCTCCTGCCAATGTGCGTGGGATTGTTTGGGCACTCGAGGCTCTCAGGTACAAGCCTAATTTGTGGATGAAATAGATAATATTATAAATATTCTGGGTGAGAGCATCTGTTTTATAAACTTGTCACCAGGAAAACTTTTACAGCTTTTTAACCCGTGCTTTGAGAGATTCAAGCAGCCTCTCTATAAACCTCACTCTACTAGCTGGAAATTGTGGGGGTTTTGCCATGGCAGACAAGTGACCTCATAGACACAGAAGACATCCTGGGCAGGGTACACAGAGCAGAGCTGGGCACTTCAGCTGCCTTCTGGCTGCACAGAGGGGTGAGAGCTGGTTCTGCTGCCTCCCACCGAGCCCGTGTCCCTCTGGAGGAAGCAGCAGCAGTTTGTCCCACTGGGATGGCCCCTGGCCAGTGTCTGGGGACAGCAGGGGCCGTGTCTGCCCTGCCATCCCCGAGCTGGCACAGGCTGAGGTGCAGACAGCAAAGGCTCCACTTTGTCTTTTAGACTGAAGCCCTGTCCACTGCAGAGTAAGTGGCTGATGAGGGAGACAGAGGAGCAGGAATGCCTTAGCATCCCTAAGTGTTTGCACAGAAACACAAAGCAGCCAGCCCTGCTTATAGGCAAAAAGGTTAACTCCCCCACCCCTCAAAAATGATAAAAAATATAATAGAGTATAAACACATACCTTGGATAGAGTGGGTTTTTTCCCCTCTTGCCTACACAGTAGATTATAGTTAATTAAACCTCTGCTCATATAAACAGAACAAGAAAGGATGTAAAAGTAATGAGCTGACAACATGGTCTGTGTTATGCTGGGCTACTAAGAGAATTTAATTTGGAGAAGAATTATGCACAGGCTGAAAGACAGTCCATTAAACTGAGCCAACTGTCTGGAAAGAGATAGAACAAAAAATAGAAGCGTTCTGCCTCTTGTGAAACAAATACCAGACTGCACCATCCTCTTATTTTGAGCGTGGCAGGGCTGCCAGGCAGGGACAAGGAACCAGGTTACCATGAGTTCCTCCACGGGGTGAGAGACAAATTCTACACAAACATTGGTAATACTGACTCTGGAAAAGCCCATTTCACTTAAGCCTCTGGGGGATGATGTTGATGAGAGCTGAGAATTTAAAGGATTTGTTACCTTCAATTTTGACAAAAATAATTTGGAGTAGAATGAAACTTTTAATTGTCTAAGCAATTTTAAGGAAAAAAAAAATCTCCAGCTACTGTTCACTTTGAATTTAATAAAGCTTTACATATAACCTCTTCTCCAGCCACTCCTAAGGGGAAGAATTATTTATAAGTTAAAAATATTTAAATTATTTATAAGAGGGGCCACCTCAGTTTAGCTCTGATGTACAATGCTCATTTGTTGACTGTTTATCTTTGAGATTAAAATAAACATTAGTTAATGTAAGAAGCAAAAAATAAAAGCACAATACAAACAGGGCTATTTTCTCTTCAGTAGCCTTGAAGACATTCACCTTAAAGAGCTTTTCATCATTTATTCCAGCATTGGCTCTGAACAGGTTCATTGATTTCAGGGCAGGCACTCTAGGTGCACTGAAGTAAGTGAAAACATTGAGTTATTTTCGTTTGTCCCTATTGCTTTGGTCAGCACTTTTGCCTCTCCTGTGTTTGTGGCAAACTTCAGGAGGTGCAGGCTGCAGCTTTGTATCAGCACTTAGAAAGGAAGGAAGACTCTGAAAGGAAAATGTGAGGGAACATTTCAATTTGCCTTGTTTTTGCCAGCTGGCCAGGTGCCGAAGGAAAGCATCAGGGGAGAGTGCAGCACTGGGCTGGTGAATGGAGAACTTCTATCTGCTCCCCTGCACATCCCTCAGCCTTTGTTTGCTGCCCCTTTGGGTGGCCAGCAGTGATTACCACTGCAGGAGCATTGTCTCCCTGCTTCCAAAGGGATGAAACCTGGCAGAGTCCATTTGGTTTGTATATTGACAATAATCCTTTCTTTTCCAAGAACCACAAAGGCCCTTGAAATAAATACCAAAGCTGAGCAAAACAAAACTGTCCACATTTCAACTGAAATGAAGTTGGGCTCTCACTCAGCAAAACATTTACAACAAAGGCAGAAAGGGCTGCTGGAAGTGCTGCCCCAGCAGCCCACAGATGCTGTTTGCTCCCCCAGCTGCACGTGGGAGGTTTGGGGACACAGCTGTGACTGCACCCTGGGCTGTCACTGCACCCAGCTCTGTCAGCAGCACTGGCTCCAGACAGATCTCCCAGTTTCTCAAATAAATAAACCTCAGTGGTGTCTGGGCATTTGGGACTGTCCCTTGTAGGTGCCTGGATGTTGGAGGGGTGTGTAGTAATTACATACCCTCTGAACAGAGAGAGACATGGTTCTCCCAGCAAAATCCTGGGAAGCTGTGAGAAACTTAGAGGAAAGAATTCCAACAGTTATTCTCTCTCTTTCTGTAACCATTGTTTATAGCTATGGTTCTCCAGAGTGTGCTATTCATAGTTCACCAGTGGTGTGAGAGAAGATTCCTAAAGGCCAATCAGGTCTAGGTCCACCACTGTTTCCATAAGAGCTGTGAATTTCTAATAATAAAGTGCCTTTTCATGCTTCTGATGATGGAGTCTCTGCATCACCTCTGTCTGTCCCCTGTGCCCCTTTGGTGATAGGGGTGTGCCCTTCCCCATGTGGGCTCTGAGGAAGGATGTGGGGCTGCAGCAAAGGAGGCTGAGTGTGGCTGTGTGAGGGACCAAGGGACACATGGCAGATCTCCAAGGGCTTTTCTCTCCTTCTGGGCATACTCTGCCCCTCAGCCCCAGCTGCACCAAGTCCCAGCAGCCCTGGAGAGGGAGAGAAGCTGGAGCAGTGGGTGGCAGAAGAGGTTGGGTGCTGCTCCAGTGAGCTGCACTCCTCTGCCCACCACATCCAGAGCCAAGGGAACAAAGCTGAGAGATGTGAATGACTTTTCTTGTGGGACTGAACCCTATTTCAGGCTCCAGAGTTTGCAGATAAGCTATTCCAGTGAGATGGAGACCAGCTGTATCAAAGGAATTTGTTAAGCCACATCCATGAGCACGTTCACACACTTGCAGTTTCTGGAAACTGAGCTGGGATTGATCAGCTCTTTGGCATGACCTGTCTACTCTACTCTGTATTAAAGGTGCTATAGGAAGAAGCTGACGTAGCTCCCCAGCCCTGCAAGCACTCCCTCAAAGCCAGATGTCTTCTGCTCATTTCTTTAGACACTCCTTAGCCCCCTTTCCCATCCATCTCAGAAGTGCATTGCCATTAATGCTTTCCTGTGTTTTGTCTCCATCCAGGGTGCATGGCCAGGACTCGGCTCCTTCCAACATCCCTTTTTTACAGTCCTGCCTTACACTAAGCTCAGGGTTTCTTTACAGCTGGGTGTGCTGAACTACAAAGTGATGGTGTTTGAATGGCCCTGCAGCCCTTGAGCTGCTGGGGCCCACAGTGCTGCACATCTCTGCCTGAGGGAGACTGAAAACAGAAAAAAATTCTTTTTTGTGGTTATTTTAACAAAATCCATGCTCAGAGAGATCCTGCAAAAATGGTGTCCCATGCTTCTGGTGCTAACTGGAAACCAGAGTGGAATTCTTGCCAACAAACCCTGCTTTGCAGTTGACCTCTGAGCAGGATCTGAGTCCTCCTGGGAGTTTTGTTCCCACTCTGTGTGTCTGGGCTCCCATGGTTGCTCCCAGGTGCTGGCACCCTCTCCAGCTGTTGGACATCCATTACATCCTGAGCTTGCCTGGCATTGTCTTGTTGTTATTAGTGGGGGATTAGAAGTTTAAGGCCTTGGAGCTTAATGGCCTCAACGGGTGGAGAGCGTGGCACTGGCTGTGAAAATGACAAAAATCAATAGCTAATCCAGTGCAGTCAGTCAACCTTTTCAAAGCCTCATCCCTATTGATTTCCAGGAGCTGCTCTTCCTGTCCCTTGACGTAATCAGCCTGTTTGCTCAGCAGACAGACTCGCTCTCTTCCATTCTCCCCCTCACTTTTTTAGGCTTTTTACACTTAGAAATGGATTACTTAGATCCCCCCAGCTTTTCATCTCTGTAGCTGTTGTCAGAGGAATGATTAAAGGGGAGGCAGACTGGGCAACCATCTCTGACAAATCAAGGGAGAGTTGACCCACGGTGTGATGGATGTTTCAGGGAAGGAGCAGGCAGGCTTTGACGTGGGAGAAATGGAGAACATCTGGTCAGGTTAGATAGCTACAATTCAGGTGGTGAACACAGGAGAAAAAGATCACTCCCATCTCCTTTCCCCATCGCTTTGAAGATGCATCAGAGTCACCACACTGACAGAAAAGCCCCTGTGGCTCTGTATGAAATCAGGGGCTGAGCTGCAATACCTTGGAGGAACATTTCCTTTTGCAGAGGGGATAACAGAGTTTTTCTTTCACCCACACTGCTCTGGCTGTCTGAAGCACAGATTTTAGGGGCATCTAGACATCTTTTAAAAAACCACCCGTGTAAGGAGAGCTGCTGCTAGAACCCAATGCAGTGGTGCTGAGCTGGGTCACCCCTGGGCAGAACGCTGGAGTCTCTTCTGGATGTGTGACTTTCCCAGTGCTGTGCATAACCACCTCCACATCATCCATCCCCAAAACACAAAGCACCAAGAAAGCAGCAAGGTGGACAGGAAACTTTGGCTGCAGGCTTGGAGCAGGCTTAGCAAGGGATAGTCCAATCTTTCCAGATTGACTCATGGCCATCCACTGCTCTTGAATAAGGCTCAGTTCATAGCAAACTGAGTGTGTTTGAGATAAAAACACCCATTAACAGGTGTGCTTAGTGATGCTTTAAGCCAACTCTAAGAACTGAACTAACCTAAAAGGTAATAGGAGAATAAACATATTTTGTATTGGAAAATTAAAAAAAAACCAACCCATAACTGTGATGGCCACACAGATGCTGAGGCATGTGGGTGTCTGCACAGGATGGATTTGCAGTGTGAGAGTGCTCCAAAACCACTGAAAAATGCTGCAAGCTATATGGGAGAGCCTTTCCCTGCCCTGGCAGAGAGGGACAGTGCAGTCACACAGGGCTGCAGCAGCCAGCAGTGGCCACAGCTCAGAGCAAGACCCCAGGTGGGAAACAATCCCTTGCCCCAAACTTGCAAACCAAGCACAGAAGGGAGACCAGAAAGGGAAAACAGATTGCCTGGGACTTCCCAGCAGCTTCCCCAGGCCTGGAGTCAGAGCAGAGCAGGGCTGCTGCTCGAGCTGGGTGGGTGCTGTCCTTTCAAAGGCTTGTTCCCTGCTCCGAGCTGACCTGGCACTGTTAGCATACAGAGATAAGGAAGCATAATTTGCTGTAATGTTTTTCTCCCCAGGCTGTTTTGTCGTGCCTCAAACACAGCAGATTAATTTTGCCTGTCAAATCCAGTTACATTTTATTCCATCTCCTGTAGCTGGGATCAGAGGGCAGACATTTATCAGGCGAGCAATTGAATTACCAAATTGCATTCCTAAACCAACTGAACAAAAAAGCCCCTTTGTGACTCTTTTCTTGAGGGGGAAACCCAAACACCCAGTATTTTTCCTTGGGAGTTGTATGAAACATCTGCTGTCATTAGACCCACCAGAACGACTCCAGAAAGCAGCAGCTATGGAAGAGCAAGATCTGCTCAGCAGAGGCCCATTTCTCAACAACACTCTTAATGCTGTTTCCTCTGATAGAAACTCTGCCATCCACACAAACAAATCCTTTCCTGAGCTACAGCTTTCAGCAGCAAAAGCTCCTCTGAGCCTGTTGGTCCCTTTTGCCCCAGGCTAGCACCCTGTCCAGCACAACAGGCTGTGGGGTTTGTGCAGTTTTATTTCCAAATTATCACCGTGCTGCACCACAGCCAGGCCCAGGCTCTTCATCCCTGGGGATGTCACTCCTCCTGGATCAGGAATGACATCCTGATCCCTGGGGATGTCCTGGTGAGTGTTTCAGGCTGGTGGCTCCATGTGGGCTCTCAAGGTTGCTCTGTCCCGTTTGCTGAAGTGACACAGAACTGTGTTTTCTGGTGGCAATTCCTTCAGTACAAAGGGTGCTGTGTTTGCCAAGAAGAGCAGAAGGGTGGCTGCAAGGCACAGTGAGATGTAGCTGACCCTGTTCTGCTCCTGAAGGCTGGCAGCTCCCTCAGGTGCTGGTTTCACTTGTCCATGGAGTCCTGCATTGCCTGAGGAACCCAAGGGTTTCCAGCTCTCCATCCGCCAGCCTGCCCCATCTGCCAGCCTCCCTGCCCACTCTCTGTCATCTGCAAGGGTTACTATCCCACTCTGACCCTCAGCTTAGCTTTGCCAGACCCTGCTCTACCAGCAAGGAGGGCGAAGCAGAAGAATTTTCCCATTTTGTTCTCGTAGGTGTCTACCTGCTGGTTTGACTTGGCTTTTGAACAGCCCTTTTGATCTCCCTGCCACTCAAATAACTCCTCTGGGAGGGAAGGGAGATGTGTGAACAGCACCCATGGGAAATAAAACTGCTTCCTTTAACTGTGAGGCCAACACAGAGGTGCCTTTTCCTTGGGACACATCTGCTCTGACATGGGCACTGCTCCTCCTCCCACCTCACCCACCCTGCACAGGTTTCTGTTTCAAAGGCTCTCAGAGCCCCTCTGGTATCCCCTGGGGCAAACAGAGGGTCTGGCAGCCACCAGAGCCTGTTTGGGAGCTGTCCTGAGCTCTCCAAGGACCAGGCAAAGAGAAGAGGTCAGCAGCAAAGGCAGCAGAGATTGATAAGTGAAGCAGGCAATGTGATCTCTGCAGTGCTCCTAAAGGTGCCATTTTTCAGCTCAGATGCCAAAGCAAAGTCTTCACTACTTGTAATAAATAAAAATCCTGTTTTTAATATTCTGCAAGGGGAAAGTTCTTATCCCCAAGGGCAATGACTACATTTTCCTGTGAGTGGAGGTGTTAACCTTGTTGTACTGACTCCATTTAAACCTAAGTTATTGTTAAAAAGAATGACTTTTCTGTGTGATGACGACCTTTTCCAGGAAAGCTCAAGGCTTTATAGATGCTGCACAATGCTTAAACTCTTTAGTAAGGAGCAACTTAGCAAGTCTTGACTAGACCACACTGAAAATAACTTCACAGCCTAACAGGACAAAATACTCCTGCTGAAATGCTGAAAATTAGATTCCCCAATCTATATTTAGGCACTACATAGAAATGCACCTGATTAATGAATGATGCATTTCAGACCCCATATCAGGCACTCAGTTTTGCAAATTCAGTGTTAATTTTCCAGTGGCCATAACTAACAGTGATGGGATTAGCCTGCTGCTACATAAACAGTAAACAGGTAATTACTTTCTCATGCATTCATTAAACATTTAACCAGCATTTGTACATGTAAGTGACATATAACAAGGTAGCTTTAACAAGTTCATTTGGGATTCAGATGGCAAAGATGTTAATTGACATTTAATAGGTTTGTAATTGATCTCTGTCATCTTACATTGTGGGAAAATGCTAAAACATAATTCAGAACAATGGAAAATTGTACAATGTAATGCAATATTCAACATATCACCAAGATGCACTATTATTGCAGCTACATAAAACTAAACTAAGCTACACAAGAAGTAATTTACTAGTTCAAAACTGTATTAATCTTCAATATTTTGCTTCACACCACCCACAGAATTTTAAGAGGCAGCAGTTTCACATGGCAATTAAGAAAATGTGCTTATATGTAGCAATGGGGGGCTATACAGTTATATCCTGTGCACACATACCCAGCCCATTGCTGCTTTTAATAATTAGATATGGATCAGAATATTTGCAGAAGGCCAGACACTGACTTCTGTGAGTGGTGATGTGCCCAAAATGATTCTGTTTAGTTATTATCATTGCCTGGTGCTTATACATTTATAGCTCTTTCCAGCGACCCAGAATTACACCAGCCTATAAACCAAAACCCTGCATTTTGCTTGTGTGGCTGTTTCTGAACAAATATATATGGATTTTGTCCAGGTAAAACATTTCTGGTACCTTGGAGCAGGACACTGAGATTTATCATGGGTCAGCTTTTATAACAAGGATCCATCATTTGTTGTTTTATGGCACTTGAGCACAATTCAGGCCATGAGGGGCACAGAGACCCAGGGGAGATGGAGAGCCTGTTCCAGTCTACTATAAAAATAGGGAAGAAGGAGAATTAGGAGGCCTTGGCTGCATTAATTATTCCAAAGAGCTCTGCTTGCATAAAAGGGTGCTGGGCAGTGCCCAGGCTCCCCAGGGAATGGGCAGAGCCCCGAGGCTGCCAGAGCTCCAGGAGCTGCCAGGGATGCCCAGGGTGGAGCTGTTGGGATGTCTGGGCAGGGGCAGGAGCTGCCCTGGATGATCCTTGTGCCCTCCCAGGATTTCTGTGACATGGTGAGCTAACAGGCAGGATGGCCATTCCTGATCTAGGTGCAGTGTTTGCATTTGCAGCCTTCCCCTCAACGACTCAAAGTTTTAGAAATTGCTATTAGTATACTTGTAACCTCTGCTGTTTCTGTTTTCTGTAAGTAATACTAATAAATAGTAACTATTGTTAATATTACATAAGTATTTTTAAAAATGTTGTCTTAACCCCTTTAAACATTTATTGTTAATGTATTAATTGTATCACTGATTTAGCAATTAATCACTGATTTTACAATTAATGTATTGATTGTATCACTGTATTAATTGCTTATCACTGATTTTTGTGATAAGCATTATTAATGAAACATTATTATAGTATTTGCACCCGACTTGCACATGTTTTACCATCTCTTTGTGAGATCACCCACACCCTGGAGCCAAGGATTGGATGTGAGAAGGAATTACCTGTAGGAGGGCAAGGAACTGCTTTGTGCAGAGCACTGGCTCTGCAGGAAGGGCTTGCAATAACTTGGCTGCCTCCAGAGGATGCCCTCTGGAGCTTTCTCACCCGTGGACACAGGGCCTGATTTATCCAGAGGGTGTGAGCTGGATCTGGATGGCTGCTCTGGGGCTGGAACTCCTGCCAGCCTCACAGCATCAGCTGCACCCAGCTGTCAGGGGCATCTCTGTCCACATCAAACCATCTGCAGAGGCTTCTTATAACTTCACTCCCTGGATTGAGCTGCAGGCTGATTATATAAACTTTTCTCCCCAGTATCAGTAATCTGTTTCTGATGACCTTGATGTGGATTTTCCCTCACTGACTTTGGGTCCTGAAAAATGAGTAGCCAGTACTGATCAAGTAGGGTTTTAATCTGAAAAGCCACAGGACAAGGGTGCCACTCAGAACTCAGAATATTCTTTCTCAGGGATTTATAAGGGATACTGTCAAGCTGAATCTGTACCCACTGAACTTGATGCCTTTAGCACGTGTTCTGAAATTCCCATTATCTGCCAGAGGAAATACTAGCAGAAAAGATTGTTAAAGGTCAGTAGAAGGCAGGGAGACTGATTTGTCTGAGTCCTTGGCTTCCATCTGCCCTATGTGGGTGCTTTGCTGATTATTTGGTAGAGAAAGCACCTCATGTAATCTGAGCTCAACTTGATACAAACATGTTTGAGATTTCAGCATTTCCACATGCCTAGGCCTGATTTTGGAGCCTCTGAAGCAAATGTATTCAGTCTGTCACACACATGCAACCTACCTGAGCAAGCAATTCTGCAAAACAAACACAGAAGTGCTTACCCACCGGTGGCCATTTGTTTACTTTCAAGAGCCGCTGAACATGTGAAAATATTGACAAGGCTGGCAAGTCCCAGGGGTAGCTTGGGAATGCTGGAAGACTTGAAACTTAATTATCATTTGTGCTTGTTTGTTCTGGAGTTGTTTAATTTTTATGAGTTATGAAACTCACGTGTTTAGATCTAGGCACAGAGAAGAGTTTTTATGCAAACAAATTATTGTTATTAACTGTTCCCATAATACCACTGTAAATGAACAGTTATCCAGGGCAGTACAAATACACAGACATCCAGCCAGGATACCTGTTCTCTCAGCAATGTTCTTTGTGGAAACCTCTGAAGATGAGCAGACTGTTTTCAGCTCCAGAATGGTCCCACACCTTGTCTTGGATTGCAGGCTGGACAAACTAGAAATAGGCAGGAGAAGGCACCAATCCCCTCATTGTCCTTCTCCTGCTCTAGTTCATACCATTTCCATGCCAGAACTGGAATACAGCTGCTCTCTGCTCACCTCAGGCCTATATTGATTATTCAAGATGAAAAGGAGGAATAGAATCCAAAGCTAGTGTTGTGGATATAATGGAGCCAACTGGAGCATCCCCGAGTTCCAGGGACCAGCAAGAACCAGGCAAAGTCATTGAGGAGGAGATGGTGGCACTGATAGTTTAAGGTGTAAACTGAGCCTGTGCAGGGCTCTCCCTCCCTTTATTTAAGTTTCCCAGGTAGGGACTGAAGGAACTAACGAGAAGGAGCTAATTAAGCTGTGGGTTTAAGAGCTGGAGCACAGGAATGGGCTCTGATGCTGCCTGCCAGCTCCCTGGAAGGCAGGGGGAGGCCAGGAGCAGCCTTCTGTTCTGGCACCTTTTGGGTGGGAGCAATCACTGGATGTTTTCAGTGATTTAGGAGTTTGGGCTCCAAAATCAGGAGGAAATAGTCTCTTTCCTTGATAAGGAAAGCACCTAGCCCCAGTGTTGGTGGTGCAGATGATGGGCTTCCAGGTGAAGTCAAGCCAGCAACAGCTTTCTCTCCTGGGGTAGCAATTTCTGGACATTTTCAGTTTTGATGCTGTGGACATTGAAGTCATTCAGGTTCCTGTGAGCTCCCAAGGCTTGGGAGCAGGAACTTTTGTGCTATAAATGTGTGAGCTCATGGCCAAAATGAAGGCTGTGCACAGCATCCCTGAGGTTATGTATTTAATTCATTTTGGCAAGGTCTTGCTGCTGGGTCATGAGATGTCCTGCACATTGGTGAGGGTTTGTAGGAAACAATGAAGTGATCCCTTAAGCTACAAATTTACAAAAATGGGAGCCCAATCCTTCAGCCAACCTGGCAGTGAAGTTCTTCCTGCAGAGATCTGGATTTAGAGTTCTGCCTGGCTGTGTTTTATACATATTTATACCTACTTATAGAGGGAAGCACCTCTACTGACATGCACACAGTCAGAGTGGAGCAGTGATGTGCTTTTGGGGTGTAAGTAATGCCAGCACCATTTCTCCCACTGACCAGGCTGTGTTGGGCAGTGCAATGCACACTACACTGGCCATCTTCTGCCTGCCCTGGGGGACAGAATGGTTTTGCAGATCAGAGGAAATGCTTATCCTGCTGCAAAACTGTGCAGTGATATTTGTGCTAATGCACTGTGTACCTGCAAGAGCTTACTCTGAACCAGACTATTTCGTTGACTTAACTGAGATGAAAGATGCAGAGCCTGGGCAAGGCACTAACAGGCTCATGGCTGAGACAAAGAATTACACAGCTCTACAGGCTCCAGGAACAAAGTCAGACAGTCATTTACTCCCACTGATGGAGACTGGTTCATTCTCATGGGCAAACAATTTGCTCATGATATTTTTTCCTTGTGCTGATCTGTGAGATTTTCGTTCCTGCTGTGACATTTCTCAGCAGTGTTTGCTGCTTCATGGGCTGTGTGGGCTTGAGTGTCTGCCAGTCAGGTGGGTGCTACAGAGGAGAGACTCACTGTAACAGGAGTGATCTGTACTGGAGGTGGGGAACAAAGCCATGCACTGCTGTTCTTGTCAGAGCCACAGAAAGAATCACTCCTGTGCACGTTCCTGCTAAACAAATAGGAAAGTTCATTGCTCACAGAGGTAAAAATTTGAGCTTTTGGATTAAAATTTGCTGCTTTGGATTCATCTTCTGGGTTTAAGCCATTCCTCAAGATTTCTGCACAGAACACCTATCAAAAGGAAAAAAAAAAAAAAGCATAAAAAATATTATCTGCTGGTCAGGGGGGTCATTTTCTTACACATTGTCCTGTGTTGGCTTCCAGTGTTCCACATCCTTGCTCAAGCAGCTGTCCCAGGATGCCACTGCACAAGAGCACCTTCCTTGGGAGAAGACCCAGGTCCAGTGAGCTGAGCCCATTCCCAGAGTGCTGTGCAGCAAATCAAGCAGCAGGACCCCCAGGAGTGATCTGCTGCCCACTGCT
Source organism: Euphonia xanthogaster (assembly GCA_034509185.1). NCBI lineage: Eukaryota > Metazoa > Chordata > Aves > Passeriformes > Fringillidae > Euphonia > Euphonia xanthogaster. The sequence continues at coordinate 3,587,685 of JAYDZK010000070.1, read as the reverse complement.
TTGGTGCTTCTGCTTGTGGATCTTTACTTCTTGCTGTTTGAGGCCAACCTCCCAATCATCCATCTTGCCTCCCTGAAGCCCAAACCCGAGGATTTAGCAGAGCTCTGCCCAAAGAAGGATCATTCAGCAGCACACAACTGTAGCAGCAGGGGATCATTAAATACTTGGCTTAAATGAAAACTTAAGAAAGTTGCTTTGAATACCAAATTTCTCCTCACTGCCTCACCAAGTGCCTGTGGTGTTACCTCCTTGTGCAGAACATGTTCACTCCTCTCATTTTTGCTACCTCTGTATTTCAACTGTGACCAAAATGACTGTAGATGGATGTGACACAGCAAGTAATATTTTTATTCTGACATGATTTGAAATGTAGACAAGTAGTCTGGCAGAATTTAAATATTCACTGTGACTTTGTCCTTAATAAACACCGCTGTGAAATGCTCCAGTGCTGCCTTCTAAAGGACACACCACAAGTTTTACAAGGTGCACAGGCTAAATGTAAATAATTATCAGTTCTCAGATTCTCATCCAGGCAGGAGAGATGCCAAGAGCTTGTGTGTTTATCCTCAGATCTATTGGGAAATTTCCCAGGAGCACGAGCTCCCAGACATTTAGTCAAAACATCTAGTGGTAACTGTCTCCAGAACATTCAGCAGCTCTTTGATTGACATATTTCTCATCAACAAGTTGGCTTTGTTTACATAGCTCTGAGAAGTACATAGGCAATGATGGAAAAAAATACAACCAGACTTTTCTGTTCTTAGACTTTCTTCTTCTGGCAAGATGGGTTTTATTTCAGGAGTGTTACCAGCCCAGATTTGCTATCATTAACCAGCTGGGCTGTGCTGAAATGGCCATGCAGAGCAGCTTGCAAATACTCCTTGAGGAGCTTTCCAGCAGCTCAGATCTGAAGCAGCATCAGCAGAAGGCAAAGAAAGTTGGTTTGTTTTGTTTTTTTCCTTCAGCCCATCTCTGCTTTCTGGGCTGAGCAGGTTTTTGTCACCTCTGTCAATCACACTTTTAGGAAGCAGATCCCATGTCTCTGCAAAACACAGGTACAAATCCTGGAATCACAGAATGGCTTGGAAGGAACCCTAAAGTTCACCTCATTCCAACTCCCTGCCATGGGCAGGGACACCTTCCCCTGGACCAGGTTCCTCCAAGCCTCCTGATGCACCTCCAGAGCTGTCAGATCTCATTTTAATTTGCTTAATTACATAGAATTGTTTCTTATCGAACTGACCAACTCGAACAAATCCTCTTCTTCCTCAGCAGCCTTGACACTTCTAAAATCCCAGCAGGGCTTGCCCAGGTTCTACTTCTGACATGGTGCTGAGACAATTCATCACCACCTGCATCTCCAGGAATCTTCCAGTCTTTGAGTTTATCCACCTCAAAAATATCTGTAATACTGACTTACCTCCTGGGGTTGCTGCAGAATTTAATTTATTTATGGACACATGGAATTATTTTAATGGATCATCTCACAGGCCCTCATCTATCTGTGTTTTCTTGTAACACCTCTCATTAGGAGACCTAAATATGCACACACCAAGCTGCAAGAGGGGAGAATTTGGTGCTTCTTTTCCTACCACATTAATTCATGCAGTGGGACCCACAGCAGCCTAAGGGGAATAGAAGGAGGAGGTGAGGTAACTTAATCACTTACCTGCTCCTCAGTCTGCAAGCACACTGTGACATTTTTTTGCCCCACACCATATGGGTTTCCAGCTGCTGCCACTCTCCCAGGTGAGGAGCCTTGGATTGGAGCTGGTGGCTGGTATCCCAGAGGAAGGCAGCACTTCTTGTTCAACCCACACTCCTGAGAGCTGTACTCAATCTAGCAATGAGAGCACCAGAAACTTCTTTATCAGTTATTCTACTTGCCCTCGGCCACCTCTGGGAGCACCTCACCTGCAGCCTGAGCAACTGCTCAAGCCAAGGTGCCTGTCCCTCAGAATAAATCAAGAACACCTCAGAGTTAATGACTGTGAAACACTGGAGCAAAGTCTGCCATATTATCCAGCAATTAGGAAGATTTCTGTTTTTAAATCCACAGCTACTGAGAGTTCTCAAAAAAAGAAAAAATAACGGTTTTGGAACAGAAAGAAGGACAAGCTGTTTCAGTCATCATTTTATTACTGGCTCACAAGGGAAATCAGTGAATCTACCAGTGGTTCATGCAATTCTGTTGCCAGCTTCCCAGAAAGGAAATGTCATGTATAGCAACTTGTTTTTCTATTGCAGCAATTAAAGTACATAGGAGGCCGCAACAAAATCAATACAAAACTGGTAAATCCGTAATGAATGACAGCGAAATACTGATCGTCTTGCCTAAAGAAACATCTGTCTAAATGCCACCAAAGGGTTAGGCAGTAGAAGGCTTTTATGGGTTGTTTTTGTAGGATCTGGCATTTTTTATCCCTTTCTTTGTGTAAGCATCACAAATATCCTCCTGCTTCCTGTGTTTGAGTTTCCCCTGAGGAGAGCGTGTGCGAGTGCAAATTCTCAAGGCTTGAGCTATCCCTGAGGAGAGTGCAGTTTGTGCTCCATGAGACCTGTGCTGCTGGTGAGGCCCCTCAGAGGCTCCCCTGGAGCCCATGGGACAGAATTCTGAGAGCCGTGGGGCTGCCTGGGCAAGGGAGAATTCATCCTTTTGCTGCAGGCTTTGGGATCCCACCATCCACAGCCTCTGTCAGGCTGACTCCCATTCCCATCCATTCATCCAGATGAGAGCTTGGCAAGATCAGCAGTCCTGAGGTGAATATCAACTACTGACCTCACAGCAAGAATATGGCAATTTTTTAATATAATAATGTGTTTTCAGCCTGGTTTTTTCACGGTTTCAGCACATGACTTTTCTGTGTCTTGCCACCATTTTGAAGGGCTGACTGCTGCACCTTCTGCATGGGGGCTGTCTCCATGTCCTGTCCTTTCTGAGACAGACTTGGTCCTATTTTTGCCCTCTGCAGTTACTTTCAAATAACTTTTTTGCTTCTTTTCAAAAAACCCAGGCTGAGTCTCTTTTCTGCTTCTTGTTCTCCAGAGAAATCATCACAATTAATTGTGCACATGTAATTTTCTCCCTCCCCATGGCATCTGTAGGTAATTTACTGAGGTAGAGGCCAGCCAGTGCCTCTGACAGCCTCCTCACTGCCCAGCAAGGCAACACTCAGGGAGAGGTGCAGAAAGCATCATCTCAGTACCCAGGTCACATACAGTGCTCATAAATAATTGCAGATCAGCCCTATAACCTTCACAGATGTAACCTCATCTGTTGCTGGGGTGTTTATTTTCTTTTTCTTTTTTTTTTCTTTTTAATTTCCACCTTCCCTTCCAGCAAAACTGTGTCCCAATGCTTTTCTAAGCAGAACCAGATAATGCTTTTGATTGTAGCCAGGATGTTTGGTTATTCATGATATTGCTTTTGTGTCTGCTGGGGGGGGGTGTTGCTTATAATTTTTATCAAGCAAGTTGTTTTCTAGTGCTGGAATGGCTCGCTCTGCTGTGCTAAACACTCATTGTGTCTGTCACATGCTAATCCTATTTCAGCAGGGAGAAATCAATAGGAATTGATTTGAGAATGTCCAATCTTATCAAGTATTGAGCAGGGTGCTGGGACAAAGGCCGAGCTGGTGGTGCAACATCTAACAAGGCACGGAGTATGACAACCTTGTTTAGGAGGATGGTTGGACTCCAAGGTGTTAAGTGCTTTTGTTCCTCCCAGTGCCCTCGGCTTTCAGATGGAGCCAATTTCCACAGCAACTCCCTCCCAGCTAAAAGCAGTGTAAGCACACTTTCTAGTCCTAGCAGAAGATTACATTCGGGAGAGAGAAAGTGTTGCATTTAGAAACAGAAACGCTGCCAGCAAATGCTATTTCAGCAATTACCTATGTTTAGTAATTATGCTAATGTTGATTCTCAAAAGGCTGTTATTTGCTCAGCATGTTCTTCATACTTTATCTCTCTACCTGCCTAACCCTTTATTTTCACTCTAGCTATTACTGGTTGTTTGTCAAGTTAAGTGATGTTTGCAGTGCCAAGTGTTGTCAAGGTACTGTTGCTTTAGCTGAATTCCTATTTTTCCCATACAGGCTGCTGTGATTTTCTGCACATCACTACTACAAGGCTTTAGGGATTGGATTTCACTGCTTACAAGGAACCTTGGGTGCTGCAGGTGTTCTTGGGCTGTGGGATGAATGAGCAGCTCCTGGGGCCTGTAAAAACATGCTTGATGAAGTGTGATGGGCATCCATTTGTGAGTGTTGAACTGACACACGTGGGGGACTTGCGTGTGCTCCTGTCCTGCTGCAGCTCCAGCCAGTGTGCTGGCAAACAAAAAGAGCCCAGCACACAATCCTGTGGACGTGGCCCTGACAGAAACACCACACTGGAGCTCCCTGCTGGGTTAGGTTTTAGGAGAACCCTATGGAAATGTCAGCATGTAACTGATGGACAGCCTGCATCCTGCACAGAGGGGTCTGTGTGTAAGAGGATGTGGGGGATGTGTGTCTTGTATTAGCAGAGCAAGAGGAAAGTGTTCAGTTACTTGGAGCAAAGCAAAATTGCCCCAAGACCTGCACAATTCCAAGTGGATGAGGCCAATGGATCATTTGGGCCAGCACCAAAGCCATGCCCTCAGGAATGTGCACAGTGGCCTCAGCATTGCTCCCCAGGAACACCCCGTGACAGGAGAGAAACAGGGGCTGTTGTGCATGGAACGGGGAAAGAGAAACTGATCTGGGGCAGGAAAAGGGAAAAGCCCTGCTCCAGAAAGGGATTCTGCATGCACAAGGCTGGGACTTGGCTCTTCAAAAAGAGGCAGCTTTGGAGGCAGGTCAGAACAGCATGACACAGCGTGTCTGAGCCTGGAGACGCTGGGAATCTATCAGGACTCAGTGCTCCCAGGCAGCCCTCCAGGATGGTCCAGGTCCCAGGCAGCCCTCCAGGATGGTCCCGGTCCCAGCCAGCCCTCCAGGATGGTCCAGGTCCCAGCCAGCCCTCCAGGATGGTCCCGGTCCCAGCCAGCCCTCCAGGATGGTCCAGGCCCCAGCCAGCCCTCCAGCACAGCTCAGCCCAAGGTCACTTCTGTCCCCTCTCCCCCCTCCCCAAGCACTCATGGCAGGTACCTGCTGGTTAAATTTTTTTGCAACAGTTCCCAAATTTGACCCAGGGTAACAAACCTGTTTCTAGACAATTCCCAAGGAAGATTCATGATTTAATATGCTCGAGCTATTTCAACAAGCATCCTGCAAACAGCAGCCTACAGTGCAGGAGGAGGGAGCTGGAGATGAGCCTGCCAGCCCCAGTGTCAGACAGCCATACTGGGAATATTTAATTTGCCAGCACAGGCACAGCTTGGAGAGCTTGACTCCTCATTGCAGCTCCTCCCTAACATGCAACAGCCTCAAACACACGGTGCAGCATTACACATTGATGAATTAATTTGCTCTGCACTTGCTGTCAAGTGACATTTGCACCTTTAACTTTTTGGGCTCCATCGATTTTATTTTTCCTTACAATTCAACACCCTGTTCCTGCAGTTCAGGGAACACATCACAAGCCCTCCCGTGGTTAATTTAGCATCCATTAGCTTTTTATCAACTTATCTGTAAATTAATTGTTAGGATTTATTTAGGAGGAAGAAATTGCATGTGATCCTGCTCAGGCTGTGCGGAGCGAGCCCTCCATCCCTGCTCCCGCTCAGGGATGTGCGGGCCGGGAACAGCAGCGTTAGCAGAGTTGTTTAATGGCCAAGGTGAGCCAGGTACAATCGGGCTGACTCGGCACACGAGTTTATTAGCTGGCGTGGGGGAGCTGTGAGCTGCAGAAAGCGGCAATTAAGCGCTAATTGTATCTTCTTTAAGGGGGCATTTTGAACAGCTCGCCCTTTTGTTGGGCGGATCTTCTCACACACATCACGTCTCCCCACGGATAAACAGCCCTTTATCTCACTTGACTCGTCTGTTTTCCTTTCCCCGTGAAATGCTGGATCTGATTTAAGTTCCGACTCAAAATTCAATAGATCTTCCTTGTTACCTCTTTCCTTTCGGAAAGTCTTCATCAACGAAACCCTCGAAGATGATTTAAATGACCAACAGGTAGTAGTGCTCTTTAACAGTGCAATCAGAGATGATTTACTGAATGCATTTCGGGATGATTGAAGCCCTGTTAAGGGATTGCTCAGGAAAAAGAGGGGAAGTGGCTGAGGTGTTCTGCCTCCCCTCAAAGGGCAATGCAGGCGGCAGGAGCACGGGCTGCATATGTCACTGTTATTATGGAACATGGAGCATCCATTAAAAGGCAGAAAAGCCAATATGTCACGTATTTGGAAACCTTCCACCCGCTGCAGAGCCATCACAGAGAGCAGGCCACAGAGATAGATCATGCTGACCTACTTCCTAGACTGCAAACTGAACCTCATGTGCTGTTTGCACGCTCATTATTTTCACCAGAGGCAGCTGCAGATGCAGTTATCCCTGTTATCCTCCTTGCACCTTCCCTGGAAGCTCAGTTTAAGTGCTGAAACCTGCATCTATCTCACGTTAAAAACGCGTTCTTCCTCCACCTTAAGTTATGCTTTTGTCTCAGGACCAGCTGTCACACTTTGCACATATAGAATGCATTCAGGATAACAAAAAGGAACAACAAAACATAAAGATCAGTGGCAGACCTCACTGCTGTGCTGCAGATTTACCCCACCTGCCTTTGCTCACTACAATTGTGCCAGTTTAAACAAACTGTGTAAGTTTAAATTTACCTTCTTCCCAGCCTGTGAGAGCCCCTCAGAGCAGGATCTCACATCTCAGATCAAGAGATTGCTGTGTTCACTTTCTCTTTGCTGTTGACTTTGTGTATCTCAATCAGCCCCGGAACATTACACACTTGAACCTTCCTTCAGCTTAATCAGTTTCAAATATTTATTTGTCTTTCTACCCTAAAAGTCTTTCTCTGCCTACTGATCAGCTGAACTGAAGCCAAGATCAGGCTCTCAGCAGTCTGTAACTCACAAATGGCCTCGTGTAAACAAAAATAAAAGAGAATTTCAGTGGTCTGTGTGAGGATTTGAGATTGCTATAATGACATGGAATTTACAGGAGCTTGAAAACATAGGGAAGGTCTGCTTCAGAGAAGAAATATGGTAATTTGTGGCCAGAGGGAATAAGGGAGGGTTTAGCCAAAATGGAAATTACCTTTTGGTACTCCTTTACTATAACCCCTATAACTCCAATTATAGCAATAGGCTGGGTTGTTTTACTCTTGTCCTGAAACTCCAGCCCTTATGCAAGAATTAATCCATACAGCACCTCCTAATGAACTCATTACTCTCCTGATGCTGAATTATTAAGGAGATTTTGCTCTTGTTTAAAGGGAAATGTTGGACAAACATATATTTAGGAAGGAAAGGAAGACATCATGGATATCAAACCATTCCAACCCTTTTGGGGATCCTGTGTGGCAACACCCAAGTCAAGAAGAAGATTTGAAACTGGGGTGAGAAACTGATTTGGGGGTTCTGGGTGTGAGACAAAACTGCTGGGCTGATCTGGAAGTCCTCAGGGCACCCTCAAACACAGAGCTCACACAGATCATATTAATCTCTCTGGGACTATTTAATATTTTTCTGAGCTTGAGACAATGAGGCAATAAAGCAGTTTGTAAAACTTTGGGGTTCTTCTTCCTGTGCTATTTTTATTTAATTTTTGTTGGGTTTGTGAAGCCATCTCTGGTCCTGCAGGAGCACTGGCCTGTGTGCATGGATGTTGAATTCGATTCTGAGGTAAGGTTCATTTTTTTTCAATGAAAACTGAGAGTTTCTACATAAATCAGATTCTTTTATCAAAGCCCTTATTAAAATAACAAAATTCTCTTCTGGAGAATGACCCACCCAACCCACCTTGGTCTCCAGGAATTAGAAGATGGCTTAGGGACTTTGGTTTTTCTTTTGCTTTAGTATGACTTGTGGGTTTTCTTCTTTATACACAGAATCCACATTAGACCCTTCCATAAATGCACTTTCTCATTTATTTTCTGTTTCCTCAGCAAAAGGATTTCTGTAGCTCAGAAGTTACCTCTCTGAGCCTTCCCACCTCATCTCCTGGGAGGTATTCTCACACTCTCCTTCCCATCAGCACTGTTAGATTTCCAAAGCAGTTCAAAACAGTAAAAACCCCTCCTTTGTTCTGCAGCTTCAGTGTTTTCTTTCGGATCCTTCCCAGCCTCAGCAGTCAGCCGGGACAGCTCCACCTTACCCTCACACTCTGCTTTGCTTTCAGCCATCTCAGGCTTTGTTTTATTTTTATTTTTATTTGTTTTTAAAGCCTCTTTGCTGCTGGATGGCAGCAGAACAGATGCTACAGGATTATGTTTCATTTCTATCTTTACTCTCAGGCAAAATTCAATGTTCAGGGGCATGGTCAAAATTATTTCTTGATGGCCTTTGGATATTTGTTAAATACACACAGCTCTGGTGCATGATGTCTTTTCAGTGATGTTATATTGCTTTCAGTAATAGCTACAATTTAGCAATTGCACATACACTAAAGCAAAAACACACTACAAAAGCCTAAAGCTAACCTGTAAATCCATGAATTCAAGGGCTAAAGAAGGCAGAGAATTTATGGTGATATTAAGCTACTTGGTAGCTGGAAGTTCCAGCACACAGGTCCTGATTCTGAAAGTATTCAGCCTGTAGGAGTTCACAATCCAATGGAGAATTTATCTTTTTCTCTTGTTGAAGCCTATTAAATGCCATGTGTTAAACTCAAGCATTTTCAGGATAAGGATGCTTAGGATATAACTAAAAATACATTTGAAATGGCCAAAGTGCCCAGCTTTGCAACACAGGGACAAAACCCAGCAAGGTGAAGTCATTAAAACACTCTAAGCATTCCCTCTCCTCTTTGAGTATAATCGATATCCCTTAAAAGCTGTGAAATCTGATGTAAAATCTTGCAGTGAACTTCTGAATTTCCCATTCTGGAGTGGGTGTCCAGACACCCCAGTGATTAATGCTTCCATGACTGCCCAGCCAGATGGAATCCTGATAGAAGACAGAAACATAATGGCCATGTAAATAAAAATGTCTTTACTAAAGGCTCTGCCAAAGCACTGAAATCTCTGGGCCTGAAAGCAAACAGCAGAGCTGGGGGTGATGCAGTAATTGTCATATGGGTGTTCCCAGAGAGGGAGCTCAGTGCAGACACTGAGCAGGCAGAAAGAGGTGGGAGGCTTTGTTATGCAGCTAATATATTGTTGTTTCATATTAATTGAAAATCGGACTTTTTATATGGAGCTGCTGGAAAAGCACCTGTGAAACAAACAAGCTGATCACCTTGGCAGAGCTAAGGAGGCACCAGATAAGCTACTCCTTAATGTTACTTAAAGGAAATTTGTCAGTTTACTGTAATTGTCCTTTAACTGTTATAAGTTCAGAGGCTGCTTCCCCAGATTTCCTGACATTGTCATGTAATTTTTATTATTTTGGGGTCTGCTTCAGCCCCTGCCCGGGCTCAGTTACCCCTATGGGCACATACTAATCTTCCAGGGAGAAACTGAGCCTTTCTTTTTTTTACAATTCAACAAAGCTGAGTTATTTTCATTGAATTGAGAGTACTCCCAATAAGGATCCTGCCTGTCATCTTCAAAAGTTCACTTCATTAATTTCAGCAGAGCTCTGAAGCTCAGTCCTGGCTGAGTTATTCATAAGCAGACAGGACAGGACTGAGTGTGCAACCCAGGGAATAGCAGCAGCACCAGGCAGTGCTGGAATCCTCCCCCACGGGCTGAACAACCCACTGTTAATATGCATAAGTGTGATTTTGCAAGTCAGGCCGTGGGCTAAAATATGTGTGAGAGAGCACAGATGGACTTGAGAATTACCAGGCAGTCGTGAGGGATGAGCAGCTGAACAGCCCCAGAGAAAACCTGCTTGCAGACAGGTAGAAGCCACCAAGCCCACGTCCTGCTCTGATAATAACACCAGCTTTTCTTGCCCATCAATTATATTCCCTAACAGGTTTTTTTTGCTTTTTTTTTTTTTTTTAGATGTTACCATGCAGACCATGGGAGGAATAAAAATGTTGTCCACCTCCAAATAACTCATTAAGATTTACCTGTGACAGACGCCTACAAAACATTTGCAGAGCAGGTTGCACTGTGACAGTCACTACACCAAACATGATTATTCCCCTGCCTGTCCTGCCCCACACCTGCCTGCTTTATATCCTTAACTAAACATTGCTTCAGTGCTGCTGTGGGCAAAGCTCAACCCCGTGGAGCCCCAGCCTGGAAGGACTCCTTAGGGGCTACAGCAACATAAACAATAGATAAATAATCAATAGATAAATCATTAATAACAATCAATAGCTGTATTCCCCATATGATTCGTTTCCAGTGAATAATCCCATCAGTTCAAGTTGTCAGGCGTGGCAGCAGGCAAAAAAGCTGCAAGCACCTCTGAAAAATGCCCAAATTAAGGCTTCCTGCAGTTCTTTTGAAGGGCTTTAAAAGGTGGGGGGAGGATGCAGGAAACCCACAGGCAGAGTGACTTGGGTGTGGTGCTGGCAGCCCAGCCTGCAGCCAGGACTGGCATAAATTGTGGGGAAAAGGAGTTGGCAAAGATTAAAGGATTTCCCCAAAACTGAAGAGGAGATACAGACAGAAAAAGGTGGATTAGAGGGGAGTGACACAGCCAGTGTAAACCTAGAATCACTGAATGGTTTGGATTGGAAGGACCTTAAAAATCATCCAGTGCCACCCCCTGCCATGGGCAGGGACACCCTCCACCATCCCAGGCTGCTCCCAGCCCTGTCCAGCAGAACCAGGACCCAAGGGTGGCACTCCCAGCAGCCATGCACAAGATGACACTCAGCCCGAGGTCGCAGCATGATGCACAGACCCTGCTGCACCCAGCAAGAGCACCTGCCTTCCACTTACCTTTTTTAACCACTTATCCACAATTTCTGTGTAATTGCAGCTGCCTAATGGCCTTCTGTCAGGTTCCTGCCATTCATCCATCACACATTAACAGTCTATTCTGATTTCTGAGGTATATTTCATCTTCTCTGACACCCATAATTTTCATGTAACCCCTTTATTGAGGCAATTAAATCTGCTTTCCATCCACGCTTTTCGGTTTCAAATTTACATTTTTAGTACAACTTTTGCAACAGCCCTTGCTCCTTCACAGTTGCAGGGTTTAATTCATGTTTATGTTCAGTTCATGTGGCACCTTCACCACATGGTTTATTTCTGTCAACTATGAAATTTAGATTGCAACCCAGTCTCACTTTGCATTTTCACATTTCACCACAAGAGACATGAAAACACAAGATTCAAAATGGGATGTTTCCTTCTAATTTTGACAATTTGCTTATGTCCAATGATATTTTTTGGGTGAGGATTTAAAAAAAAAATATCATTATTGTAGCTATTCTCCTTATAATGCATTCAAATGCATAGTCCTCTGTGTGTGGAAAACATAGAGACAGGGGAGAAAAATCCTAATGAAAAACTCAACAGAGCATGCAGTGCTTCTCTCTAGCATTTCTAACAAGTTGTCCAGCTTTATGGACTTCAGGACCATTTAGAGTTTTTGGAACAGGTCAGTGAATGCTTGTCCTTGCATGAGTTTGTGAACACAAGAAGTTAATAGCAAAGTTTATTGCTGTTTGCTGAAGAGGATAAATGCAAGGAAGTCTGGATGCAGGCAGCCTCACCTGGCTGCTTCTCTTCCCACAGCAGCCCTGGGAATGCTGGATATGGGCACAGACCTTTCAAAAGTCCTGAATGGAAGAGGGAACCTGCAGAAAAACTTTCATTTCCCACCAATTCTGCAAATAGGTGCTAAACCTGGCTTTTGGAAGGGCTTTGCTGCCCACCCCTGCCCTGCTGGCTCGCTGTGGGATGGCAGCAGCAGCTCCCTGGCCTTGGCCATCCCTCAGCACTGACACCACCAGATCTGGCAACAGCCAGTGGCTTCCACAAGCAGGGTGTGATGGTTCATTGGGAAGGAAGGGTCAGACTTCCCCAGGATTAGTTTGGAGCAGTGTCAGAGGGTCCCTGTGCTGCCAGCTCCCAACTGAGCAGTTATTTTTCCATCTGTAAGACAGTGACCAAACCCCTCAGGGAATAATTCTGAAGTCACTTTCACACCTGGGTTAAAGGAACATTAATAAAAATGCCTTTGACATTTAGGCACTGCTGGATCCCAAAGCTGTGTAAGAATTTGCACAAGCCACGGTAAGGACTAGAACCAGCCAAGCTGCAGCACCTCAGTCTCCAATCCATCCCAGATCCTAACACAACCCACAGGGTCCTGGAAACAAAGAGAAAACCTTGGAAACCTTGCTTGTGTCAGAGCACATTTCCCCTGATAAGATGCAGCACTGTCAATTCACAAAACAAGTAAAAACCAAGCAGAAAATAAATCAAGAAAAAGAGCAGAATTAATTCTTCTTCAATTTAATTGTCTCAGTCTTTCAAAGGCATCACCCTTGTGAGATGGATCTTTGTTACAAAGCGATGTTGGGGCTGCTCCATTGAGCAGGTTTGGGTGCCAGGTGTGGATTTCCAGCAAGGAGCTCCCACAGGAGCATGGTGAGGAGCCTGCTGTTCAGTATAACAGGACCCCTGATGCCTGGGAATGATTGGCATCTGACTCCAAGGCTTTGGAATGCTGAACACTCGCTTTATTAAAATGATATTATATTACATTACAGCTAAATTAAAGAGAGATACTATACTATATCATACTTAGCAGTAACTAACTGACTGACTAGAAAACCTGTGACCCTCTGCCCGACAGTCCCAGCACACACACGTGGATCCAATTGGTCAATGAATCCAAAACACCTTGTGAAAAATGCCAATCACTTGTTTTTAAAATTTTAAAAGTTTAATAGTAATAAAATGGTTATAAGAATAGCAATATAATTAGAGTAATAATAATTTGGACGATTTGGATTAGGACAATGAGACAATAAAAACAAAGAGTTATGGATGTCCGGGTACCTTTTTCTCAGCAAAATAAGCCCAAAAAAGGACCCATGTTAACAGAGGATTAACCCTTAAAAGCAGCAGCCTGATGCATATTCATACACCTCACACATGATGCATCAATTCCATTCAAACACAGGATTCTGTCTGGGCAGTGTCAGCTTCTTCCTCTGAATCCTGACGGCGTCTCCAAGGCTGAGCGAGGCGGGAAGAAGTTCATTTTTTCCGATAATGGGGCAATAAATTCTCTTTCTCTGAAAGATTTAGGTGTCCTGTGCCTGCTATCTCGCTGCGAGTCCTTTCTTTTAAAAAGTATCTTACACAGCATAGTTTCCATTTTAACATTTTGTTACAACCTAAAACTATATTTAACACACTACTTAAGAAAATTAATACTGCATAACTTTCTGACATAACGCATATAATATTCATTTTAATATTCGCGAAAAGCCAATCATAAAATACGCATTTTTCACAGTCGGAAACCACACGGAGTGCGGTGCGAGGAGGGGCCGGAGGAGGGCAGGGATGCTGTGCGGCGGCCAGGGAGCAGCACTGCCCGCAGGACTGCTTGCGACAAGAAAGGCACCACACATCCCAGGGGAGCTGGCTTTTCTCCCTGTCAGAAACCCATGCGCGCCTCTAAAAAGTCGAGACAAAACCAAGCTGGTTTTTAAAACGCCCTTTGTTCCTGCTGCTTTGTTGTTTTGTCGGTTAAGGGAAAAAATAAATAAATAAATAAATAAATAATCTTTTTGTTCTCCTTAACTCCTCTTCTGAGGAGGGACTAATGGAAATAATTATCTGTAGAAATCAATGCTGGGAGCGGCTCGTACCCCTGAGTATTTAGTGCTGCGTGTTGTTTCAGGAGGCAGTGATTTCCATCTGTGAGAGCACATGTTCCCTTTCACTGAGCCCGTGAGGAGGAAGAGAAAAGGAGCATTTCGTGTCATTCATGGATCTTTGCTTGCAGGGAGCTGATACTGAGCAGAGCTGGCAAGAGCTGCGTGAGGGAACTGGGTAAAGAAACTCGTGGATACTGAGGAATATCACAGAGCAGTGTCTGAGCAGGAAAAGATTTCTCCCACATACAAGGTTTTATCAAATTTTTCTCTTAATTTGAAAAAAAAAAAATATTAAATTTAAAAGTACAAAACCTTTTGTCCAGGATGGTGCATGCTGTGCCTCGTGGGACTGAATAATCCAGACAAACCACAGTGATTGCCATCAAAGATCTGTTTGCCTTCCTCTGCATGTTGAATTTGGGATCTGCGTGTGTCACAACCAGGATAATATACAGTTAAACACTTGCAAAGCTTAATATCTCATAATTAGGCTAATCATTTTCCACATTAAAATGGTGCTTCCTTCTTAAGTGGCTGCTTTTTCTTCTTCTTCTTCTTTTTTTTTTTTTTTTTTTTACT
>JAYDZK010000070.1:3558412-3569845 GCA_034509185.1 Euphonia xanthogaster | reverse complement strand
CCCCTGGATCCCTGGCAGTGCCCAAGGCCAGGCTGGACAGGGCTTGAAGCAGCCTGGGACAGTGGAAGGTGTCCCTGCCCATGGCAGGGAGTTTGGAATGAGATGATCTTGAAGGTCCCTTCCAATCAAAATAATTGTGAGACTTCCATTCTGGAGCTCCTTTGAGTGCCTCTCCCACTCCCAAAATTTATAAGCACATCCCAAAGACTGAAGGTATCAGTGGTTACATGCAGTGCCTGGCCTGGGGGAGCTGGGAAGGGGAAGAAACAGCAGCACCTCATATCCAGGGACAAGACCTTTGATCCCATGTTGTTGATAAGAGCATTGTCACTGTGAGGACAGCAGAGCTTGTTTGATGTCTGATGTGTGGGAGTGCTGGAAGCACACTCACTCCAGAAGGGAAGCATGCCTTGGGAAAAGGCACAGTGGGAAACCAAACACCCCAGTGTACTCGTGGTAGATGAACAAGCCTTTTCCATCAGTGGGTCTGGATTTGAACTTGCATCCCTTAGATAGAATGGCACATTTGCTTCTGAGATCAATGGGGCAGGTGCAGCCCTAGACATGAAAAGCAGGGAAGGAGGCATTTGAGAAGTAAGAAACTAAAAATATTGCAGCCCTTCTGAGGGTCAAGATGAAGGTAACACAAGTAGACACGAGAAGAAGAGGAGGAAAAGGAATAAAACTTACAAACCATTTCCTACTGCTGCTTTCCAAAACATGTGAGAGGTTTTAGTCTCCAAGAGTGTGTTGGAAAGAAGTTCTCAGCTCTGCTTCTGCTTCTACAAATAGCTTTCTAAAAATACCAGAACTCAGAAATTATCACAGGAATTATTTGATATTTATCATCATTCAAATGCCTATGTAGACAAAATGAAAATATAGATGTCAGCCAAACCCTGGGCCTCTTCTTCCCTCCTTCTGTGCTCTGGGTGAGTTGAGCAAATGGAAATTCCTGTCCCTGGCTGTGTCCCTTCTATTGGTTAGACTTGGGAGGTACCAGACAAAGTCCACAGCACACTTGCTCCAAATTTTACTTTTCCCTGATGAGTCCATTCTGACAACCTGGAAACTCACAGAACAGTTTTGTTCCCAGATACACAGCATCATTACAAGCTAGGAAAAACAGATCCACTTTTTACACATTACATGCTATCCACAGAGTCCAAGTGGCAGGGACAAGCCTTGCAGCAGTGGGGCTCTGCTCTTCAATCTCAGCCCGAGGTTGTGCCCCTTTGCACAGCCATGTCATGCCAAATGAGCCTCTGAGTGCTCAGCAAAGTGAGACCCAATGGACAGCAGAGAGAACAAGGCCATAAATCCAGGCTGGAGCCTCCAGAGCCCAGGGAAGAGGAAAGAGGGAGTCAGAAAATCCTGCTCCTACCTTGCAACATTTCCTGAGGTCCAGAGCAAGCTCAGAGGTGCCGCCTCACTTCTGTCCCTTTGCAGAACACAAATGGGAAAGAAAGCAAAGCTCAGATAGAACTGAGATTTATCACACACAGGGGCTGGGGATGGGCATGAGCCAAGGAGTGCTGAATAGAGAGGGAGAGAGAGGGAGAGAGAGGTGATCGGGCTGTTCCCAGCCAGGCTGGCCTTTCACAGTCCGGAGTAAAAGCAAATTGCATTCATGTCCACCTTCTAAGCTGGACCTGCCACAGATTCACACCCGGCAGCGTTTCCCACCTGCTTTCCCATGCACTGAGGTGAATGGAAACGTGGTGGATACACACCGGACTGCTCCCTGAGAAGCAAAAACACAGCTTGAGAACCATTTTTCTCAGGTTTAACGGAGTGGGGAAGCGATTTTCGCCTAGCTGGCAGTGAGTTCACGAGACCATCAGTCACTGCAGCCCCCGGGGCAGCGTGAGAGGGATTAACCAGGAGATGGCACAAGGCAGAGCAGCGCGGGGTGCAGCAGCAGCAGCCCTGCTGCACGGCAGTGCAGGAGCGTGTTGTGACCCTCAGCATGAGGAATTGAGGGATCCTGCAGGTTTTTGCAGGGTGCAAATTGCTGCAAAGAGCAAAGAGCTCTCTGCTTCCTCTGCAGCTTGGAGTATTCCACATACACACAAGGCAGAGCAAGGAGAGAGTCGCTGAAATGCAAAGGGAGGTGGATACCTGTGAAACACGTCATTTTCTCTGGCACACTGGGTTACTTGCATGGATTTACTTTATTAAATCACCTTTTTGCCTCTGTGGCCACCCTCCAACAGAACAAACTCACCCCATGGGAAAGCTGCCCCCACCCCATGCCATGCACAGATTGCAGGGGAATCCAAATGCCTGTGCCATACAAACTCTCCTAAGTCAGTTTTCTTCAAATCCAGCCACTATGGAAGCACTCAGTCGTTTCATAATCTGCAGGTCCTAACAAATCCATCCCTCCAACTTCATTAAAGAAAATCCCACGTGTCCCTGCATGAAAACCCAGTCCCTGCATTGTGTCCTGGTGGGGTTTGACAGCCAGTCATGCCAGGACACAGCTTGGTGATCCACAGGGAGCTGGAGCACAGCCAAGAGCAGGGACTGAAGGGCAGACAGAGCTGGGAACAGAAATTCCCTGGGGATTCACCTGGGCTGGTTGTTTTTACCATGACCTGCAGTAACAGGGGGAGCCACATCCCCTCAAATATTATTTTACACTAAAAAATGAGGGTCAAATTCCTGAGCTTCACTTGAACCCTGCCTAGAGATAAGGGTCAGAATATGGTGGGATCCAAAGGGAGGTTCAGGTTTGTGAGATGTGGCTCACTTCCCTCTCTGCAAGAGCGAGGAACACATAAGAAAAAGTATGGTTTAATCTGTCTTCTGTCTTGTGTTTTGCTGACAGCTCCATGGGGTACCTCAGGAGCAGAGCAGCCGAGATATTGCAGGTGCAGCTGTGAGTGTAATGGGTTTTTCAGTTCATTTGGAAAACAAAACAAGAGCTGTTCTGTGTTGACCTGAAATATTTTTCCACCATAATGAGAGAAAAGGAGCAAATACTCACCTTCAATCAACCGATTGGTCATTCTGTTTGACCCAAAATGAAAGCTGTCATTTTGTTTCCACAGTACTCAACCACTTATTAATTCATGCTAAATTCAAAACAAGAAATACCAATCAAGCAAAATGCTTTGTGTCGAGCTGAATAGTTTTTCTTACCTTCCTGCCCTCACCTGGGGAACTCTGCTCTAATGCAAGGCGGGTTTGCAAATTATTTTGTGTTGTTTTTTAATTACATGGAAGAGTGGAGGGAAACCTTTCTGCAGGTTGAGCCCTGCTGCCCTGGTCTGTGGCCAGGCTAGTGGAGCATTAACAGCACTGCAGGAATTCACTCCTGCCTCCCTGGGCACGGCTGTAATAACAGCACCAGCTCCCTCAAATTAGCAGCTTGGAGTTCCTTTCTGCCCTATCCAAATGTGTGTAATAAAGGCAATTCCCAGCTCGGGAAAGGTGCACCCTGCCTCCCCACTGATGGCTACCTGCTAATCAAGGCAGCCATCCCCCCTCCATCCTAAAAGGTGTCATTAATAGGGTTGGCATCCCCCGGAGAGCAGCAGGGGAACTGAAAGTAAACCATCAGGTTATGTCAGGATTTGAGTCACAGAGCAGCTCTAATTGAAACTTCTCTGTCATTTACTCATCAGGAATGCAGAGCTCCTTCTTTGAATGAAACATTAGACACCGGCCTGACAGCTCCAGGTGGAAGATTATCCGGCAGCTTAATCGCTCCCTGACAGCCCTGGTTACTCCCACATCAGCATCTATTAACCTTCCTTTTATTCAGACCCTTTTATGCCTTTTTAATCAGTGGCTCTGGGTGCTTTGGATCAAAAGCCAGCCAGATCTCAGGCGGGATGTGAGAGCTGCATCTCGCCATCGAAGCTCTGCTGTTTGAGGGTGCCAGGGCTGCCTGCCAGGGCACCTCCTCTTGGGTGGAAATCTTCAGAAAAGGGGTTGCCTTCTGAAACCACTAATCCAGTTTATCTCTGGGAAGGAGATAGGTGTTTTGTCAGAAGTTGAGCTCTTATCAGAAGCTTCAAATTTTGGGGTATACTGTTTAAAGCCCCAAGTCATGGATGTGAAAGAAAAAGCACTGTGAAAAATTCAGCTTTAATTTAATTTATTTTTTGATAAGTCAGTATCGAGCCTTTAGGTTTTCAGAGAGAGCTCAAAGCCAGATGTGAGTGCACCCTCAAGGCTCAGACATTGGGAGACAGATAAAAAGAACCCAAAGTTTATCCTGCCTAAATCAAGACTGGATGTCTCTTGAAAACTGGTGCTATAACTCAAACAGAAGTTATGGTCTTGATGCAGAAATTATGAGCTGAATCTTCCTGAGCTGTGTTATGCAGGAAGTCAGACTAGATGATAATAGTTCCTCTTGGCCCTCAAGTCCATGAATCCTTCTCCTGTGTTGTCCCAAATTGTCCTTTCTTGGATGATGTGTTTGGGTCCAGATTCTCAATGGCATTTGGACAGACAGCACCGGGCGTGCATTTTCAGGGGGAAATAAAGGAATTTTAGCACCCCTGTAACATCTTGCACCAGTTCTTTCTGCGTGCTCTGAGCCCCCAGTGCAGCCCTGGGGAGGCAGAAAGTCTGTGGTGACGAGCAGCCCGAGGCACTTTGGGCTCCACATTGTCCCAGGCTGGTGGCACAGGGCTGTCCCACAGTGCGTGGGTGGCTCAGCCTCTCCTTGCTGACACCAAGGGTGTGACATTCCCAGCTCAGCACCTCTGGCCCAGGTGGCCCTGCTGAGCTCACCAGGCATTTGCTGAGCAGGTGGGGAGTGGAACAGCCACCTCAAGCTGTGTGCTGGAGAAAAGGCTCTTCCCTTTGTCTGCCACCCTCACCCCTTCCAGCTCCATTTGCTGCTGCTCCCAGCTATGTCCCTGGAGCACCCTGAGCTGGCTGGCTGCTGGCTCCTCCTGGTTATCTGTGTGCTGCTCCTTGCTCCATCCACGGGCACAGATGCCCAAAGACTCCTTTCCCAAGCCATCCTGGCAGATCTTGCTTCAGCCTTGGGCCAGATTGCCTTTGCTGGCTGCAGTTGGCTTGGCAATACCGTGGTGGAGCCATTTCTGGAATAAATAAATAAATAACCCTCTCATGAACGGACACTTCTGCTGCTCTAAGGGATGCTCAGGACCAATGAAACACATCCTAAGTTGTCTCACTGGGGAGAAAAAACAACCTTCAAGTGGTGATCCTGTATTTCTGCAAGGCAGCCCTGGAAACCCGAAGTTCATCCTCCCACCTGGGCTTCCCAACCCCATTAATAATCTGAAATAAGAGTGGGTCTGTGCCCAGCAGAGCTCCCAGCAAAGTCAGACCAGCCAAAGCAGCCTGCTAGATAATAGCTGAGGGTTGGAGGGAGTGGGGACACCTGGGTCAGGAGAAAGAAATCGAAAGGACTGGAAAGGTGAAGGGAACGTGGGGAAAGACGGACTTGACAGAGGAGAGGAAAGGCTGTGTGGGGAAAAGGAGAGGAATGTGTCCAAACGAGTGGCAGTATGGCTGAAGGAATAACAGAGAGACTGAAGGAATTGGAGAATAAAAGGGCTGTGAAATATAAAATCTGGACATACCTGAGGAGATTTGGAAAGGTCTTTTCTGGAGACCACGCGGAGCTAACTAGGTAAAAGAAGGAAAAAGTCCAATGGTTGCTCTCAGAATGGTGCCAGTAAAAGACAATAAAATAGAATTGATGATCTGGGAGCAGAGACAGAGGTGTAAAATGTCAAAAGACAGAAAATGCTAATTCTTATTAAATGAGGACCAAAGTTACTTTGTGGCTTATGAGCTTTTTCATACTGTGAATGAGGTCAACGGGGGATCAATTGAGTAAATGAGTGAGAAGTCTCAGTTTAAGTAAGTATGTACACATTGATAGACATTCCACCATCAAAACAAAAGGATGAAAGCACACCAGGGAGAAGTTGCTGCCTTGCCAGAGCATCTCTGGTGTGACAGGGAACCAAAACCATCCACACAGACACTGGGAGAGCTGAGCTGTTTGATGTGTCAGGGTCAGGAGAACAGGAGAGTGGCTGACCCTCAATCCAACCCACTACCAAAACAAAAAACCACCCCAAACCAAAAAACAATACAAAACAAACAAACAAACAACATTAAAAAAAAACCAAACCCTTGGAGAGAAACTCCCAGACAAGAGAAATGCAACCACACGCCTTCCTCCCCTGAGCTTGGCCACTTCTTTTGTTTTTCTTAAGTACCCCAGTTATGTTTCCCAGCACCTTATGGGCAAAAAATTCCCTAAGTAAAAAGGAACAAAAGGAAAGAAAACTAACCCCCAACAAGAAAAAGAGGAGTTAATCTATCCCTTCTTTGACACCATCATATCATATATTTGCATCAGCTGATTCATGGGAAATATTCAGATTTTACACTGTTAATGTCTCAGCAAGTTCGTGCGAGGTACCCAGAGACATTTAATCATTGGGTTTGTCTTTATTTAATAGAGGTTGTTTAATGGAGTCTGCAAAGCTGTTCAAACCACACGGGATCAGCACATAATAAACCACAAGGGCACTTGGGGGTTTCCATGCCAATTAAGCATCGATAGCCCTGCATTTGGAGGGCTTTCACCTCAGAGTTTGATTTTGGCTCCGCTAGTGAGCAACAGCATTAACACACACAGCCTGCCTCAGCAGTAAATCAAATGAGGCCTGAGCCATCACAGGCTGGTAGGGATCCAAACCTTCCTGACTGTCGGCGCTGATTCTATGCTCAAATTTAATTCAACCCTACTCCTAACAAGAAAAGAGATGGTGTTAGAGGAGTGCTCCTGGATTTAGGCATGACAGCAGCTGGAGAAGGATGAAGACCTTCCTGAGAACAATGAAAGAAGGTCAAGCCCACATATGAAGCGTGTGCTGATAGCAGGGGATAATTTACTTGCCTACAGTGCTGGTGATCCCAGCTCTACCCCTGCATATGGTCTGAGAAAGGAAGAATACGTTTGCTGGCAGTGGATGTGGAGATCTGAATTTTGGGAGTTTGACAGGCTGGGAACCCCTGCTGAACAGCAAGCCTGGGAACAGGGTCAGGACTGTGGCCTCTGAGATGACTTTAGCACAGCCAACTCTATCTGCATAATAATTGTTCTGATTCTAATCATTATTTATAACCCCCACCTGAGCAGCACAAAAAAAACAACTTTAAAAGATGGTTGCAGCTTATTTACAACAGCTCCATTGGCTCGTAGCACTCTCCAGATGCATGTTAAAGCAGCAATAAGGGAAGCAAAAGCATTTTTAAAATCTGCTTTTAGAGCTGTGCATTGGTGACATGTATTTAAATCATCTGCACGCCATCAAGCACGGGCTCAAATTTAAATGTCACTGTGAATCTCCTTCTCCTATTCCTTCACAGGGTTATTTGTCATCTTCCAATTCATGCAATGAAAGGAAGTGAACAGAAAATTAGACAAACAAATAAAAATCTAAGTTTTTAATGCAAAATGCAACCCTGGAAACCTCTTACTGTAAGTTTTTTTTTTAAAATACCTTTCAAGAAGAAGAGAGAAAACAAAGCAAAACTGCTCCTAAAAGAAACAACAGACAAAGCAAAAGTCTTTCTCTTTGCTTAAATGCTAGAAGTAATAATGAAATGAAATAATCATTATTGTTGATCATCTGGCTGCCAAAGTGGATGTTTACCTTCCTGCTTATTACCCATCTTGTTGTGATAAATTTGAATAAGCACTGGGGGGACAGGAATTAAGTGGTAGGGGTTTTATCCCAGTCTTTAATTCTAAAGTCATGTGAGGAGCTTCATTCCCAGATCACTGAAATGTCTTTTTTTCTTGTCAATCTGACAAAGTGATTTACATATTCTGATATATGTATTATATATTCCAATTGTTTTTTCAAGAATTCCCAGTTTATGCTTCCTTAAATTGTTATATTGCTCTGAATATGAAAACCTCTGTCTCTCTAATGCTTCTTTTGACCAGTAATCTCACTTTTTTATTAGACAAAATATTGAGAAGAATCCATAAGAAATATAACATGGATTCCATAGCTATCAACACTATTAAAGCATTATTTCAGTTTTCCCTTGCAATGGAATCTATAGAACAGACACAGATTATATGATATCAGTGATAAAATAATGATTGTCTGCAGTAGGGCCAAGTGTTTGACTTCTAAGACACAAAACACTGGTGCTGATGGCAGAATGAAAACTGCTTTTTCCCCTTCAGGCAAAAATATTTCCACTCAATTTTAATGTTAGTTGATGGTAAGCAAGAGATTTCTGATTATGGTCCTTTATTATTGAATATTTGCTGTGTCTTATCAGAGTGAAAATTTGAATTTTCCCCCAAAAAGTGAAGCTTCTGCTGTCTTGGGCTTGAGATGAGGATCACTATTCCTCTATACAAAGAATCAAGGCTGTAAGTTAGACCCAAAAGTAAAGAAAAATACCAACATTTAAAAAATATACATCTCAGGTTATAATATCAAAAGAAGGATGAAAAGGACTCAGAGTGTTCTTTCCAGAGGTCTCATCATTCAGTGGCAGACCCAGGCTTTGAGGAAACCTTGAGTAATAGATGTACACATAAAATCCATAAGCTTCAATCAAATTAGTTATGAGATTGAATTCCATAGCCTCTCAAACTGGGATATTTGGTTTTTCTGTGGGGTTTCAGTCAGCATTTATTTGTACTCCAAATAAAATATCACCAGAATAAGTCCCAAAATGAACACCAGTACGGGAAAAGGGACCTGGAGAATCCCATCCACTGCCCAAATCCTGCCTCTGGCACAGAGGTAGAGGTAGGACCAGGAGAGCTGTGAGGAAAAATGGCAATTATTTCAGACTGAAAGGAAGTAGGTTTAGATTGGATATTGGGGATAAATTCTTCCCTGTGGGGTGGTGAGGATCTGGCACAGATTGCCCAGAGCTGTGGCTGCCCCTGGAAGTGTCCAAGGCCAACAGAATAGGAAAGAGAACTGAACAGCAAATGTAAGAAAATGTTTTTCCAGGGTTCATGAATGAAAAAGCCTCACAAGGAACCTGAATGGGTGTGTAAACACATTGGTTAACTAAAGAACACAGGTTTATGTGCCTGTAATCAGCTGAGGTGCTCAGGAGTTAATTCAGCATTCAGGGAAGTAGAAGATTATTTGATCTAGAAAAAAGAATAGTATGAACAGCTCCATTCAGCATTCCTAACAGAGCTGGAGAAATAATCTGCTCTGTGAATTTGGCCTCTAGTTCTGTTTTCCAATTATCCTCAGGCAGATGGTGATTTTGTTTTATTTATTCACTATTGGAATTCTTTGCTGGATAGCCTCAGTAAACAATTCTCACTTGATACATTGCCAGTGAGCAGCTTCCTTGGGATCTTCAGTGCTTGCTCTGCTTCAATAAGATGCAAAGACTACCTGGAATCACTGTGGTCTCTTCTGGGATGAGCAGATGCCTTAGAATCAGGTTTCCAGAGAAAAAAGGGTGTGATTTTGGTTTCAACATTCCCTTTCTAGGAATGTTTCTGTAAATGGAGCTGTTTCCCATGTCTAAGAGTCATCCCCCTGCCCAGAATTAGCCCAGGTACACAAAACAGCCCCTGAGCCCCCAGCCCAGCCACACACCCGGTCCCTCAGGTGTCTGCTTTCATTTCCCTGCTCAGAGCTGCAGCTTCTGGCTCTTCCTTCATGTGACAGACACTCATCAGCATGATGGCCAACGTGGAGGAAATTTCAAGCAGCCTCTGTCTGCATACTCAGTCTTTTCAAATATTTTACCGTCCATTAAAATAAAAGCTTGTCAGAGAAAAGTGACATTAAAAGTAATAAGCTGCTGCATACAAGGCTGCTTCTCTCCTCTGCCTGGGTCCTTCAGGCTGTTCCCAGCCTCTGTGGTGACCCATTTTCTATCCACATCCCTCCTGCTCCCCCATCTCTTCCTTCTGCTGGGAGAGGCTTTTAGATGCTGAATTCCTTTGACCCTGAGGTTCCCCTCTTTGGAATACCCACACTCGCCACCCACCACTTAGCAGAGCTAAAAGGCATCCTTGGATGGGGAAGGTTGTCCTCTGTCTGTCAGGAAGATGGATAAATACTTAATATTGGAGAAGCTGTTTAGCTTCATGTTTGGATTCCACTGCATCTGAGCAGCACTGAGATATTATAAATACTCCAGAACAATCCAAATCAATAAAGCATAGGGAAATTCCCATCAGATATCTTATATAACAACTGCATCTGTCTGAGCAGGCAACCTAAAATATCCACATTCCAGTTCTGTTTTGAGGGATTATTTACCTACCTAAAAATTTGCAGTTTGAGTTCATCCTATATAAGTTGCCAATGAATTGTGAGCCTGCTCCACTTTCCCACATACAGATTTCCACCAGGCAGAAATAAAGTACAAAATTACTTTTCTTATTTTATGGGCCATGAGAAAAATCACTGATCTCAGGACTAAAAAGCTGGCCAGCAAAGCAAATGACCATTCAAAGGAGAATTATAGAAGTACAAAGAATTGCTAATAAATAACATACCAATACTGAAAGCAAGGGGTGAGCTATTTAGCACATCAGGAGAAAAACCAATGCTCTTAATGCTGAGATCCTAAACAACCCTGGCAGCAGCTCCCAAGAGGACAAACCTCTATATTCCAGTGACTCTGAAAAGGTCATTGGGTTTTCTTAATGGACAGCCTGGGAATCAGCATCTGTACGTAGATGAAGAAATATAGAAAGCCAGGAGCTGGGGCTTGTGACAAGCGTGTTGGGCTTTGAAGTAACTTTGAACTGGCATTTTCCAGTCTAGAACAGGGCAGGAACTGAGATTGTTGTATCAGTGAAAACTCAGGGGGTTGTAACTCAGTGTTCACAGAATGCCAGAATGGCTTGGGTTGAAAAAGACCTTAAAGCTCATCTTGTTCCACCCCCTGCCATGGGCAGGGACACCTTCCACTGTCCCGGGGTGCTCAAGGTCCTGTGCAACTTGGCCTTATGTTGCCTAAATGTGGATGTTAAAACTGAGAAGGACAAAGTTACTTCACTTGGGAGGCTGGCTTGGGAGCTGTGAAGGCCTGGACATCTGTGGAGAGCCCCCAGCACGTCCTCCTGATCAGGCTGTGCAATGGATTTTTGAGAATAACTTCATTTTTAAACAGGGGCTTCTCACAGCATCACACTCTCCTGCTTTGGCTGATGGAGCAGGTCACAGAGCAACCTGGAGTGTGTTTATGGAAGGACTGAAGAATTGAGATCTCTCATTTGGATGCTGCAGGTAACTATGGAAAGGGCCAGTCTGAGATGATGAGGTGGGCTAATTTGACTCTCTGAAATTAAAGGAGAAGCAGCCTGAATGCTGTGAAGCAGCATTTCAACCAGGAACCTAATTTAGCTGCTCCAAGTCCCACTCTGGGAGCTCTCCCTGCTCCCCATTGATTACAGAGGGAAGT
>JAYDZK010000070.1:3528745-3544991 GCA_034509185.1 Euphonia xanthogaster | reverse complement strand
TGACTGCCAGACAGGGGACCAGAAAGCTTTGGACAGGACTTTTCATCCTCATTTTGTGCTCAGCTGTGTAAGTGCCAGGTAAAACCTGGAGCCACACAGCCTGTGCTCATCTGAGCTGTGCCACACCGTGTACCTGATCACACCCAGAAGTAAAAGCTCACTTAAAAGGCCTGCTGAGGCAGCTTGGAGATCTCTGCATAATTGAGAGGATCCCAGTTAGTGTGGAAATGTGTATTCCACACTGACAGCTCCACGGGGACATGAAAAGCAAAAATTCACACACTGTTGGTAGACGAAATGGCACAGAATAGGAAATAGGATTAGCAAGAAGGACAATTCATAAAGCAGAGCAGCCCCATGTTATCTTTCCACTCTTGATCTCCTAAAGCAGCTCTAGGACCCTTTTTCCCCCCCAGCATTATTGGTTTTTTGCAGCATTTCTGGGTTTTGCAGCATTTTCTGCAGCATTACTGGGCTCCTCCTCAGCTCTGCTGGGCCACAGAGGTTGTGAGCACCACCCTGGGCCCTGCTCTTCCTCTGCCTGCACTAAGAGAGGCTCAGTCCCAGCGAGGGAAAAGCAGGAGAAAAATGGGAAATAGGGCAGTTCCTGGGCTCTAGGAAGGATTATGCCTGATTAGCTTAAAAAATAATTAAATAAATAAAAAAAGGGGCCTAACACAGACTTATGCAACACTTGGCCAGCTCCTAATTTTGATTTCAGGGGCATGTAATGATTCACATCAGCTGGATGTCTATCTCTATATCCATATATTAAGATCTGACACAATTACCAGTTTGCCAGTGCTAGAATAGTCTGGGCATGAGGAGGAATTCAGATGTTACAGAACTAAACCACTGAACTGAGCTGCCTCAGACTGCCTCTCTGAACCCCCAGGATAGGAAGCCACCCTCCAGGCACAGAGCTGCATGTTATATGGGGAGCAGCTGAGTGAAGCACCCCTGAGATCTCCTTGGGGTCAGACCACCAACAAAGGAGAGAGTGATCTATCAAATCCTTGTCTTTATCAAGGAAATGGGGGCTGCTTGCTGTACTGAGAGGGAGACACCATTGTCTGAGCTCAGGGCAGGGAGGGAAGGAAAGAAGGGACATCATTTCCCATGCACAGGCATGAAGGAGACAGAGCAAGCCAGAGCAGGCATGTTAATATTTATTGACACATCCATGAATGAGAGAAAAGCAAGGCCTGCTGTTGCAGACAGGTAGAGATACTATAAAAGAAAGGCTTTATAAAATATGGTTTAGGCCCTGTTTAGAAGCTAGACTAGCTTGTAACTTCCCACAAAGAAAAATCATAAGAATGAAGGCAGTTAACACAACAACCTATTCTAGTAAGAAAAGTGACTTTGCACCTGCATAAACAATAGATCTGTCCCATGAGAATCAGTGAAGAAGATAAGTAAACAATCCAAGAATGGAGAGATTTGGTGCAAAGGTAAAATGCCAGTTACTATCCAATGGATTGAATGGAAAGAAAACTAGTGGCCAATTGGGGTTGAACATGAGGTCTGTAAAAACTGCATAAAAATGAATAAAGAATTGGCTTTTCTGCAGGAAGAAACTGAGTCCTGTCAGCTTAGTAATGCAGCAGCCTGCTTTACATGGGGTTAAACACACTCAGAGGATGCAGGAGACTAAAAAACTGGAAGGGGTTGCCTATGCCCATCCCCATGGACACAAGGGAAAGTTTAAATGTGACCAACATGTCAACGAGACAGTGGCACCACTCAGGTCAACCAGCAGCCACAAAACAGCTCTGAGGGGCACAGAGGAGCTTCTCCCTGGGGAACCCGAGGGTTGGTGAAGTTACTGGAAGTGCTTGGCTGCAGGTAGCACCTGTCAGGGTAGGCTGAGGTGGGAATGTGCAGATTGACTGCGTTCCCTGCCCATGTCAGACCCCAGAGGCACTCATGCCTGAGGCTGGAAAGGGGAGCAGAAGGTGCACCCTGCTTCCCTGGGGCCTCTCAGCCACACAGTCTCACTCTCCTCCAGGGTTGTCACCCTGTTTGACCCCCCTAAACCATCCCTTCCACCCTCTGGCACAGCTCAGGACATTCTGGGATGTGCTCCTGGAGCCAACTTCCCTGCAGCCCTCTGCTTTGGTGCAGCACCAAGGCTACAGAGGGACCCAGAGTCCCAAGCTCAGTGTCAGTCTGACTCATCTAATGACTGACAAGAAGGATGCATTCCCTCTGCACAAACCCTTTTATTTATTTTTTGAAGGCAATCAATAAGCCCCTGATTACAATGTTCCCTTCCTTGCCCTTGCTCAGATCTGTGGAAGCCTGGTAACGTCACTGAGTGGAGCAGATAAAAGTTTTACTGGTCCTTCAGGGCTATTATGCCAAATGAGGCATTGCTACATATTCACCCACAAACAGCTGTTAATGTTTAATTTTTCACATAAAATGCTCTGGAAATGAACCTGCATTGGGCTGAGCAGCTGGTAATGCTCAGTTTTGCCTTGCAGTGGCTGCAGTGTGGAGGGCAGCACTGCTCTCCAGCATCACCTCTGCCACACTGGGTTCAATACACCAGCAAAGGGTGAGAGCTCAGCTAAAGCCTTGTTCATATCAGCTCCAGCTGCTGGGCTTGCACAGGGCCCTGGAACTTGGGCTCACATTGCAGAGAACATTCAGACCTAAATCCACCAGCTGAAAGAAGAAAAAATCCTCACTTCTGAGCAGGGAATGCTTTTTCCCTTCTTTTGTTTCTGCACATCCAAAAGAGTTGGAGTTTGTTGCCCGTATCACAGGGAGCCAAACTGGTTTTTCTGCTTGCCTTCAGGATGTCTGATTTCTCCTGATTTCACTTTACAGCTTTTTAGATGGGGGCCAGTGGCTGAATGAAGCTGGACCTTGCCAGCAGCCTCCTGGCACAATGGACTTTCACCTACTCCTCCAACAGCACATATGAAATGAAACCTGCAAATGGAGGAGAAGGAAACTACTAGAAGGTCTCAAGAGGTGAGAGGAAGTGGAATTAATCACCCTGTGAAATATGAAGGCCATAGCAAATGAGAATAGATGAGGTTTGATGTCAGGAGGAGAAGCTGGCAGTGGGGCTCAAGCTCTGATAGCTCCTTCTCAGAACATGGCTCAGCCTGGCTTTCATCTCCCAAGGTCTGGAGCAGCTCTGTGCTTCAAAAAAAGCCTTTGAGGGATCTCTCTGTTGAAAAGGGAAGGAAATTGAGCAAGGCAATCACATCAACAAATCCAGCAGTGCTCAGCCTGTGGGACTGATGCCACCCAAACCCCCCCATGTTCTCTCAGGAAATCCGTGCATTAGACCTGGAATTAGGAAACTCAGGATTGAGAAAAGGCTGCTGATGCCCTTTCTCTAAGAAGCGACTCCTACTGTTCTCTTGACATTATTTGAGCACACCTCATCTCAAAGGACATGGCAAACAGATTAATTAAGCCTCCACTAAATAAACCTCTAGGGAAAGTTTATCAAAGCAATAAACACAGAGCCACAAAGTGATTTATGCAAGGCTGTGGCTAAGGCTGATTCCCAAATCCATTTCCTGCACACCACTAGACAGTGTTTTTCTTTCACTGCCACCAGTGCTTTTGTACCACAAAGCTCAGCCAGCCCATAAAACTGAATAAAACAGGTCACTTAACACACAAGCACTCTGGACAACTTCCTGCTGGGTTTCTTTAACGAGGAGAGCAGAGTTTGGCTTTGAAGCCTCAGGGCAGAAGTCGTGGAGTGTGTGCATGTGAGTGTGCATGACACCAGATAAATGTGATCAGATCTGGTGTGACAAAACTACCAGGGAGACATTTGCATTGCCATTCCTGCAGCAGGGCTGCCCGTGCAGGGCAGAAAGGGAACATGTTCCGGGTGTCAGGCATGGCACAGAGTAATGGGAGGTGATGTGAGAGCCAGAGAATGATCACTTTCATTAGCAGAGACATCCCAAACTCACAGGGACAGTGCCTGCTCACCAGCTCTGGAGCTCCTCTGACTCCAGCTGGGGGCATTGGAACGTTGTGGGTTTGTCCTGACATCCTCCCTTTCCTGGGCAGTGCCCTCATGCCCAGCTCACCTCTCCCAGACAGGAGGCTGAGGGACACCACAGTGCCCCAGGGAGAGCCAGAGGCTTTTCTCCTCTGTGTGTGCTCCAGAGCAGGGCAGCACAAAGGGATCTGCAGCCCATTTATTCCCTGAGCAGCTCCAAATTCACCTGGAAGTCAGAATAACAGATTTAACCCCCCTGTGAGCAGGCATGCACTGAGATCAAGGGTGATTATTTTAGGATGTGATATGCACCAACAGTTCTAGGAAATTTTAAGTGTATTGCCTTTTTCCTTCCACTTTTGCACCCGATTATGTGACTGGGGAGAGTGGTTTATATTACACCCAAGAGACTTTCTGAATGGAGGAAAGCTGGAGAATCAATTCATTCTGCACACCTCCACCTCAGCTAGTTTGTGGTGCATGAGCTCTCATCAAGGAAAAAAACTGTCAGACACTCAAACCTGAGCAGTTTACATGTCTTTAACCAGTTCTTCCTTTTTATTTATTCCTATAAATACAGTAGGATTTGGCAGGGAGAACTGCACAGGTGGAACTGAGTAATGGCTCTCAGAGTTTCTATAAATTAAGAACACCCAAGCTGACAATGTACATGTCATCCTTACCAATTCACTCCCCAAGCCCGTGCCAGGCTCTCTGCAATAACCTTCCCCTCTGTTTCACAGCTAATCACGTGCAGCATAAATCCCACAGATCACAGCCTGCTCACAGGGCTGAGCAAGGATCAGTCTGGGGGGTTTATCCTCAAACGTGATCCAGCTGAGACAACTTTTCTCCCCTGCCCACCCTCCACCACGGCAAAGGAACCTCGGTGAGGGGAATAATGAGAGTTCAGCTGATTTTCTAATTCAAATGCAAAGCACCTGGACATCCCCACTTGCTATGCTGCCCACCACCTCTCCCCTTTCTGTTTCCCTTGTAAACAAGCTGCAGGTGAATCGTGCTGCTCAGCACTTTTCAGACTTTATCCCTCTATTTTTAAATACAGCACAAATGTGATTAGCACATCAGCCTGATTATCTCCACAAGGATTCAAGAAGAAGACTGCCAGCCAGCTTCAAGTCTTTGGAAATCCTATTAAGGTTAAAGGCAGCGTTCACAGGAGTGAGGGGTGGTGCAGAGGGTGCTGCTGTGCTTCTGGAGAGGTGAGAAAGGGAAAAGCTGCACCATCACACTCTGCCTCTTTGTGTCACCCCAGCAGCACGAGTCATGCAGAGAGCTGTTCACTCTGCCCTTTCTTTTATCACAAAGGTAAATATTGTACTAGAAGCTCACCAAAATGCCCTCTCTTGGCCTCGTGTGCCACATTTCATCCTTTGCTCTCAAATTACATTTTCCCCATGTTGCTGGCTTCCTTTCTGCTCTTTTGGACACTTGCCCAGCTTCTCAGACACTGATATTCTCAGTATGGACAAACAGGCACGTGGGTGTCTTGTGAGAGCACACACCAACACTTTCAGAGGTATTTGGCTTTGCAGGGGCCCAAAAGATGCCTTTTTTGGATTCAGTGG
Organism: Euphonia xanthogaster; assembly: GCA_034509185.1. Taxonomy (NCBI): domain Eukaryota; kingdom Metazoa; phylum Chordata; class Aves; order Passeriformes; family Fringillidae; genus Euphonia; species Euphonia xanthogaster. The sequence continues at coordinate 3,539,417 of JAYDZK010000070.1, read as the reverse complement.
GCTGACTCTGGAAACACAGCACAGCATCTGCATTTCCATCTGGGAAATGGGGAGGAAATCTGGACAGACATATGGGAGTCACTGTTTTTATATTTCCAACATTGGTGCATAAGCATCTGAATTTTCAACAGCCATCTCCTTAGCTCAGAGCCAACAGAGTTTGCTCCTTGTTGGGTAAAAGAACAAGTATGTCAGACCCAAACTCCACTGATGAGGAGTCAGAGCTCCTGTATGTCAAGAAGAGCTGCACTCCCTCTTGGGAAGCCTGTTCAGATCACTGGATGCCTGGATTCAGCACAAAGGCTATGAGTGCTTCAGTCACACTTGAATCTAAAAAGTCAGCCCCAAGTGTTGACAGAGATGGGAAAATATTTATTCTCAAATCAGTTCCTCTTTGCAGACCTTAAAAAAAGCTTTTTCCTCTTGCTGTTAGTGAGATGTGGTGCTAAACACACATATATGCACATGCAGGTGTACATATATCCCTGTGCAATTTTCCCACAACCTTGCAATCTCCTGGAAAATTCCCCAGCAGGCATTAAACCCCAGAAATCTCCAGAAAGGCTAATAAATCATTCTAAGTATGATGTTTGCAGGGGAAGGCATTTTGGAGAAGATGATAAAAGAAGCCCATTTTCCAAATGTCAATGAACCCACAGCAATGGTGAGTGGCTTTTCAGATGTCTGCCCACTTATTAGAGATGTGCAAAGTCAGGCGCTACAAAATTCGACTCGAAAAAGTTAGAGTATAAATGAGTGTAGCCTTTCCAAGCCTATAAAAAGGGAGGAAGGGATCAGAAATGATTGGGGGGAAAAGAATGAATCTGCCACAAGCCTATTTTTCAGAAAGCAGAGTTCAGCTTGCTCCTGAGAGCAGCAGGAAGCACAGCATGGAAAGGTAATTGCCCATGAGAAATTCTCTTTGAATACACAGGACAACATTACTGGGCAGAGAGGCAGGAGGAGGAACAACCCAGAGCTCTGTGTGTGCTACACAGGAAGATGTTTGTACCAATTCCTACATATCCACATATTTCTGATGTATTAATTAATACCTGGGAGGAAAGCCACCCAGGCCAGGGGCTTGCTGTGTCTGTGGTGACCTGCCAAATCCCAGCACCTGCCACGGGAGACATGAGGAATGGTAAACACAAACACCAATGCCATGTCCAACTGCAGCAATGAGATGTGAGGGTTACTGTGGTGGGTCATACATTCATTATGTTCCTGCTTTTGAGGCACTACTTTTGAGAATAGGATGCCAAATTCCCTCCTTGCCATCACAATCACAGAGCATTTTACAATAGGATCTTACCTCCTTATTTTTTTGTCATTGGTAAAGGAACCATTTGGAAGTGAAACTCCTGCAACCTTTCATTAAAGAAGATGGGAAGCCAAGAAAGTGGAGGGGAGAGATGGCATTTTAATGAAACATTAGACACAAAGTGATGGCCACACTATTGTGTGTTAGAAAGCTCTGAAGGATGCTCAGCCAACTTGATAGCTTGATGGAATGAACATTTAAATGCTTCTTGTTGGGAAGGAGGTGTGGGATAATGGAACAGGGCCATGCTGCTGGCAGCTCAGGGGTTGATTTTTTGCAGCACAGCTATGGCTGATAATTTAAGTGTCCTACAATGTATGTTAGTATTGTAAGACAATTGAAATTAAAATGCCCAGGACCTGATTCTTCTCCCACATGCAGCACCAGTTTCAGGGAATTTGTGCCTCATTCATATCAGTACAAATGAAGAGAAATTCCAGCTGGGTATTTCTGTGTATGAGCCTCCTTCCACCAGGTATTTAAGGACAAGTTTAAATCAATCCCTATTCAGCCAAGACTGATGCAGATCTTTGCCTTTCAGTAAAGAAGCGTGCTTAAAACCTTTGTCTAACAGGAATGAACTACAAGCCAGGGCTTTAGGTTAGTTCTTGTACCTTTCCTGATGAACCTTGTTACAGAGGAAAGGCATTATTTGAAAAAGAAGGTACCAGTGGTGTGAAGCCAGATTATCTTGAGTCTGCAGGGATGTTTATTACTTGGGTGCAGCACCTCAGCAGAAAAATGTTTGATATTGATACCCATCTACCAAATGCAAAAGAAAAAGAATAAAAAAGAGAAACTAAACACCAAGAAACGAAACAGCACAATGGACTAAATGACTTTTAATGGTGCTTTTCAACACAAACTATTTATGATTCTGTAATTCTATAAATATTAGATTGCATTTTTAGTGTTTTGCTACTTATATCTGTCAAAACCTGCAAGCCTGCCTGTTCTCTGAGGGGACAGCCCTCACTGCAGCAGGAGTGCACCAGTGTGAGCTCCAGAGCCTACAGACCCTCAGTAGCCCCCCCATGAGCATACCCAGCTTTTGCACAGCCAAAATGTGAATTTTATAGATGCAGCTAAAAAAAGCCATCTAGATTTTTTTTTCCACTGTGTTTGCCATTAAGTGCTTGTTGCCTGTAATTAAAATTTACATTTCACGAGGGCAGTTTCGTCCCGCCCTCCCTTCCACGCAGGGCCACGAACTGCAGCAGCAATTAGTGAGACATGAGTGATGGAAGTCATGGTTTCAGAAGGTCAGAGATGGCTTTCCTTGCTCACAGCAGCTGCACAAAGCACCAGACCTGAAAGGAGCTAAAACCTCCACCAAGGGTTCATGTTTGTAGCAGGCATGTTGCACCCAGGAAGATGTAGGTGGTACCAACAGAGCCAAAATTCTATAAAATACCCAGCCCCTGATTCCATAAAAAATCCAGTCCTGGCTCCCTGGGAGCAGCAAATGGATCCAGGGGAGGATGAGGTCTGGGGAAATTCAGTCTCCAACACAGCACAAGGTGGGAGGTTTCCCTTGACCCCGCATTAAAATGGAGTTTTCTCCAATGCCATCTGCCAAAAGTGCACCAGAGAAACAGCTGCAAATACACACATAAAGAGTTTTCTAAGAATAAGAAAACTTGAAGAATAATGGAATTTTCTGTGCTGATAAGGGTTAGAAAATCTTACATTATACTCCTCCTTGTTCTGTTGAGAGCAGCAGCAGAGAAAATCAGCACAAGAAGTCCTTGCTTTTTCTTGTGTTTTCATTTATTTTTATTTGCAGCAAAGTTTTCCCCATTTGGATCTCAATTTCCTTTGCCCTGCTGCAATGGGGTCACCCTGGCAGGGGTGAAGGCAGCGTGTGCCTGGCTGCACCCAGCAGCCACCAGCCCAGCAGAGAGAACACAGAGCCTCCACCACATCTCTGTAATTGTTAGTGCAGAATGCACCGACCTAAATGGAATTTCACGTTGGGAGCTGGGGCTGAATTGAGTCTGAATAGAGGTGAAATTCCCCAGGCAGATGGTGAGTCCTCTGGCTGGTGCAGTCACAGCCCTGGAGCGCTTCATCAGGCCTTGGGAGCCCCCCATTAGCTCCACAGAGGGCTGGGATCAGGGGAGGAGAGCAGCTGCAAGTGTCTCTTCATGCCAGTGGGGAGCTGCAGAGCGCTGAACTACTGCCTGTGCAATAAAAAACAGGAATACAGCTCCTCTGAATTAGTTTAGATCACCGAGGTCTCTTTGTTTCAATTATCACTGGTACAGTCAAGTCTCCTGAAAGATCCCATTAGCTCCCATCTAGTTCTTTTACACACAGGCACCTTTTCTAATACCTTCTGCTTTAATGAAGATGCTTTTTTTAATAGCTCACACTGGAGCAGATACCAAAAAGAGAGTGGGAGCACTTAAAAATAAATGGGTCAAATGTGTCCCTGGTGTAACCCAGTGGGGTGTATTGATAGTTTGTTTAGATCTAAGCTGTTGGGCAAGTGAAATGGTGGGAAAAAAGGGAAAAGAAAAAAGAACTGAATCTAAATAAAGACCTGTCTTGTCCTCCTTTTCCTGGTTTCCCTTCTACAGGTCAGTATGTGGTGCTTCCACTTTGCAGTGAGGTTTTGTGGATAAGGAGTCACATCCATCATCTTCTACCTGCTAATGCTATTTACAAAGCCCCTTCCAGGGAAATGGTTAAATCCTGGTGCCTCCATTCATGCCTGCACTTCTGTAGTTGGGAGAGAAGCTACTCTCAAAAGAGGAACATGGTTTTCTGTTTCTTTTCCCTGGCTGCTGCGCCTGCATAAGGAAAGGTTCAAATTTGTTTAAAATGCCCAGGACTGCTGCTCAATTAAAGTTTAAAAAACATCAAATAAAGGCAAGAAGGCAGAGGTCAGATGTCCTGGTCCCTTGGTGCCTGTGACAGTTCTCCAGCACGCTGCTCCTTGCCCTGGGGAGGACAGACTGCGAGTTTATCCCCGAAGGCAGCAGAGAAGGGATGGTGCTGTGGGGCTGTGCCTCAGAGGCTTTGACAGCAGCACGAGCACCCCAGCAATCTTGGCTGCTGCCAGGACAAGGAGGAGAGGTTCTCACCAAAATTGGATGGGAATCCTTTTCTTTTAAGAGACCAAATCTCATTATACACAATCTGCTTGCAAGCCCACTGCCAGTTCTGCTCGGTGATTTTCTGCTGGGAAATGCTGCTGCATTTCAAGGCTGACTTTCTCCACACTCATTTTCCAGCCCTCTTGTTAGGCTCTGTTTTGCAGGGTCAAAAGGCCCTTTGCTCTCAAGACTCTTCTCCATGTAGATACTCTTAAAACCAACGATAAAAATCTCCTCTCCATCTTTTAATAAGATAATGAACAGAGTTCTTGGTGCTTCAGGTCATGTAACTCATTCCCCATGCCCTGGATCATTTTCCTAGCCTTCCTCTGAGGTCTGTGTAACACCTTCCAGTCACTCCTGAGGAGTCAGCAGTGTCAGAAGTGGCTGAGGTCTCCAGCAGCCATCACTCAGTCCTCAGGACAGAGATGAGCTTACTCCTCTGATTCCACCTGGTTCTTTCCATGTGCACGGGCTGTCCTTGTGCTGCAGAGCTCAGAGCTCCCTTTGAGGCTGCTGCCCCACTGTGACCCCAGAGCCACCACCTTCCCAGACAGGATCTCCCAGTCTGTGCCTCCATCAGCACTTTCCCTCCCCAGGTGCAGCAGCTGACTGTGTTTAACTCCAATTGCTGTGACTGTGCCCCTGCACACAGCACTGATGAAGCCACACCTCAGATCCTGCCTTTGCTTTTGGGCTCCTCACTGCAAGAAGGTCCAGAGCGTGTCCAGAGGAAGGAATGGAGCTGGGGAAGGTCTGGAGCACAAGGTGGGTGAGGAGCAGCTGAGGGAGCTGGAGGAGGCTCAGCCTGGAGAAAAGGAGGCTCAGGGGAGAAATTACAGAGCTCTGACAGGAGGGGGTTGGCCCCCTCTGCAAGTAACAAGCTACAGAACCAGAAAGAATGGCCTTGAGTTGCACCAGAAGTTTAGATTGGATATCAGGGAAAACTTCTTCATGGAAAGGCTTGTCAAGCACTAGAAAAGTGAGAGAGCTTGTGGCTATTATTGATCTGTCCTTTTTAACTGAAAGGTGAGGAGCCCTCAATGCCCCAAGGGCTGGAGGAAGGGGAAAGTGAACCACAAACCAATACAAACACACATACAGCAAGGCTGAAGGGAATTTTAGCAAAAATTTCCCTTCTTCTGAGGTTTTTTTTTTCCTTAAGAGCAATGAAGAATAATCCTGTCCTTCAGAGGAGATATATTCCACTGGATGGACTATTTTTTACAATAGCTGATGCCCCTGCCAGCCCAGAGGAAAGCAAACTGAGTGATTAGAAGAGTCTAAAACTATTGCTGGAAGTGAAAAAGGACGTGGAGCAAGGACAGTTATTTTTAAGCTGTGCAGCAGCATTGCATGATGATTTAACAGCACAAAAGTTACAATTTCTTGTTGATCACACTTTTTCCCCCCCTCTTTCCAAACCTATAGCCAAACTGTGCCTTACAAATTACTACAGTGGTTACCAAAGAGAAAGAAGAGACCAATTTATTACAAAATTCATTTGTTGGCACTTGAGCTCCTGGGAATTGCACCTGAGTGCAATTTGTATTTGCAGATGTTAATGATGAACGAAAGGAAGCCCCAGATGAGGGCAGGAAAGGGCAGATAACTTTGGCTGTACAAGGAATCTGGAGAAGGGGTGAGTGTGTTTGTGAGCTGCAGTTAATGGCAGTGCATTCCATGGATGGCAGAGCCAAGACTTTCTCTTTATCACCCCAGATCCTCCAGCCAAGGGCAGTGGCCAGAAACAACCTCGAAACAGGTTTCAGGAGATGATAAAAGTTTAAAAGGAGGGGGAGGCAAGGGAAGATATATCCATTGGTGCTAAATGGAGTAAAGAATTATACACAGAGCGAGCCTGCAGCAGCTGCAGTCAAGAAAACAAATCAACCATTTATTACTTCTCCTTCAGTGTTTTTAAATATTTATGGAATGCCATCCATAACCAAGTTAATTGTGAATGGCTGATGGTGTATTTGCAGAGCCTTCTTTCACCTGCAAGCAGCAGAACTGCTGTGAAAGGGACTTTTCATCAATGACAATAATTATATGGCCCCTTAACAGCTCTCTGTGTGCCTTGTGGCATAATGCAGTGCAGCTACTCCCACAGGGCTGGTGAGTGGAGCCAAGGAATGCCAAGGGGATGGGAAGAACACAGTTCCATGTGTCTGTGCATGTAGGGTGAGCGTCCTCTTGTAGAAAGAAACCAGCCCCACTTTGCCAGGCAGGGACTCGTGAACATCCACAGCTGAGAAAATAAAACAGCTCTGTGTTCCCTGCCATTTACAAGGGAGGAATTAATCCAGAGTGCCCTCATTACTGCTGCTAACACCTTGCTTAACTCAGTAATTAAATAAAAATAAACAAAGAACGAAACCCAACCTGCTACTTGTGCAGTGACCTGGTGTCAGAAATGAAGAATTTGTCTCCACAATGATTTAATCATATCAGAAAGATGGATGCCAGGATTCATTACTGTGACAAAATGTTTATTGTTTAATCACATTATCTGCCAGCTCTCGGGGAGGCTGAGAGAGCTTCATGTGACACAGAGCTGCCACAGGCATCACAGGAGCTGCCTCCTGGCTGCTGCTCTCTACACACGTGGCTCTGGGATGTTCCTGCTGTCCCCAGGTGAGGCTCAGCACCTGGAAGTGGCACCACACCCCTCCCTTCACTGCTAATCTGGCTGTGTGTTTTACCTACTCCCTTCCTTTCACCATGTGGACACGGTCTGTTCACCCAGGTGCACGGGAAAAGGGCATCAGCAACCAGCTACCACATTGAAAGAGGGTTTCTGATTCCTTTCCACGTTTGTATGTGAAATCTGTTGCTTTCTGGAGTTGAAATCCAAAGAAGTTTTTATTTTTGCCAATTCACAGCTTTTCCAGGCTAACCCCCACCAAGGTTTGCCAGACTTCCTTCAGTCAAAATAAGCATGAGAATAAAAAAATCTGCTTAAGGTATTTCTGAAGCATTTTCCATTTTGGTGACATCCAACAGATTTTTGTGTTCTGCTCAGCTCAGATGGGAAATGCAGCGAGCAAAGCAAGCTCAGGCTCTGGTCAGCTGGTTTTACTGGGGGGAACACAGAACCACAGAAGGGTTTGGTTGGAAGGGACCTTGAAACTCATCCAGTGCCACCTCTGCCATGGCAGGGACACCTGCCACTGTCCCAGGCTGCTCCAAGCCCTGTCCAGCCTGGCCTTGGGCACTTCCAGGCATCCAGGGGCAGCCCCAGCTGCTCTGGGCACCCTGTGCCAGGGCCTGCCCACCCTGCCAGGGAAGGATTCCTTCCAGAATCTTCCAGAGAACAGGTAAAATATTGGCTCCTGCTCCCAGCTGGCAGCGGAGCTGTGTCCCACCAGGAATTCCTGCAGCTGGGGTGCAGAACAGGGATTAGACTCCTACAATCCCTGCTCAACAGAGTTGTAAATACACAATCATGTCCTCACAGCCCCAGGCTTACAGCTCCTGTTGTTAGCACACATCTTTCACAAAGACAATCAGCCTCGAGCTAAGGGCTTCAAATGATGGAGAATCCACCTTGCTGCTGGGTAATTTATTTCAGTGGTTAATTACTCTCTACTAAAAATGTGCTCCATATTTCTAGTCTGCACTTCTGCAGCAACTGCTTTAAAGCAAGTTTTTAAATGAGTTCAAATACATGCTGGAGCAGGACTTAGGGAGTTAATTAATACTGTTTGGATAGCCAGACAGTGGAGACATGTTCAATAAAGCTGACATTTATGTATCACTATCAATTCACAAAGATGAAACACTGAATTCACTTGCAAAGCAACAGGCTTGTGGATTTTTAGACATCTTAGTAGAATTTCAATAAAGCTGTAAAGAATAATCTACTTAATTTCCACCAAACCATCTCTCTATGATGTAAGGGTAGAGCAGTTTTATTTCTCATAATTTAGGGGAAAATATTCTACTCTGTAGTCTCTTGCAAGCCTGAGCTGAGAAATATTTATCTTACTATTTTAATTTTTTCCCCATGATTTATAAATGCTGCTGGCTTTCCCCAGAGATGGGCATGAGGCTCAGATTCCTGACATTGATTGATTCAAGGGGGAAAAGTTTGTCACATTTGATCTGACAAGGCGAGCACATGCAATCCTTGGACAGATGTACCAGGGAGAGAAGTCATATTTTTATCTTGAACAGGGCTCTGCTCAGATGTTATCTGAGTTCAGATCCTGCAAGAAATTATTGTGAATAGGTAAAGAGAAATAATCTGCTGGGAGAAAAAGTCTTCCCAAGTTTTGCACAGACTGAATAGCTCTGGACAACTCATTTATACCAATTCTCTTTGAGAGTCACACCTTGCCTGAAGTGAATGGACAGAACTTTTCCATGGTTTCCAAATCAGTCAGACCAACAAATCCGAGGCATTTCCTGAAAAATGCCAAGACATGCAAACATTTCTGCTATCATTGCAAAGAAGATCCCTTCTTCCTCCCCCCCACCAACACGCAGCCATCAGAAAAAGCAAGATTTAAAAGGATTTCACACCTCCATTAAAAATAACCCACAAATCAGTCCTGTGAGCTGCCAAACTGAGCTGACCACTAAGAAAGGCCAAGAACTGAGATTTTTCTATCCCATGAAGAATGATGGGAGATATTGGCATTAAAATCAATATAAAGCTTATAGCTCACATCCGTTTTGAAAACTCAAGATTTTTGCCTTTCGTGGTTTGGGTCTTTTCAAATATTTCAGTTCAATTTAATTTGAATCAGCTCAGTTCACTCTTTTCTGCTGGTTTGTTTCGCTTTTTTAACCATATTATTATTAAGGACAAATGAATAAAACCAAGATATTTTATCCTGGAAAAAAGCAATAACCGAAGCCTAGAAATTTACACTTGGATTATTAAAAAACATAAATCAATAACAATTTTTCTTGTGAATAACTTCATTCCCTTTTCATGAACTGAGAATTCCATTCCAAATGAAATGGAATTTTGTTTTAAAAAATTCCCAACCAGCCCCAGCAAATATTTCTTTTTGTATTTGTAAATCCTTCCTGCCTCCCTCTACGTGTACCTGTAGTGCTTCGATGAAGACCTCCTATCTCACCCAATAAATTCAATGTACCTGTCTCCAGATGTGGGAAAACTGCAGCATACCAATATGTATTCAAGTAAAAATTACTTCAGCAAGCATTTCTCCTTTGTTTTACTGAGAACAACCTGGCAAGCCTTCCAGGGAGCTGACCCTGAAGCAAAACAGATGCACAGAGTCTTGCAACACCTACATCTTCATTTCCTATGTTTTGCTTTCCAGAAGAAGTGTAGGTGTCTAATGGAGCTTGGGAAAGCCACATTTCCCTTCAACTACACAGTCAAAGTAAATCAAGAGTGTCGAGTAAAGAGAAACTAATTCTATTTTTCTTGCTTCCAGTAGGAAGGAGAATTGTCTGTCCTCCCCTTCTTGCCCCAAGCAACAGTCTTGGCAGCAAAGAATATTTTTTCATAAAGCATAATGCAGAAGCAGCTCTCATTCACTCCAGCAAATCCTGTTTAATCCTTGGATTTGTATCGTTTGCTGACTAGACTGAGAAATTTGGCTGCATCTAATCCTTTGGCTTCTGAAGAAAAATGGCTTATTTAAATATTTAGCTGCACTTTGTCAATAGCAGCAGGCTGGGGGTGATGGATGACAGCAATTATGCTGGGTGCATCTCCATTAACGTGCCACTTTCCCCAGGTATGGAGTCTGCCTCCTGTATGCTTTGTTTAATGATCATGACTGAGGAGGAATTTTAATGACCCCTCAGCAGCCTGTGCTGACTTGAGGTTGGATATTATTCAGTGGTGTGGGAGTAGCTGGTGAGCTGGGATGATCAGAGCAGTGGATTAGACACATCCTCTGCAAACAAGTTGACTCAGGCTTCGTGACACCCTGAGCTGCAGCAGGTGGAGCACACCAGGAGACAGCCTCAGCTCCAGCCAGGACAGCACAGGCAGCTCCCAGTGCTCTGCCATGCAGTTTTCAATCCATCACGTGATGAAAGCATTCTGCACTGCTCACCAAATTTCTGTCAGCCATGTACCTCTCTCATAAGCCATTTTTTATGGATCTGTTTCTATGGATCTACAGGGAGACAGAGATAGAGACAGCAAGAGTGAAGGCAGACTGTAGGAATGTGGCCTTTGTTGATGGAGTGACAAAACTCTCCTTTGTCCCCTCAAAAAGGAAAGAAGCCCAGAAGTTTCTCTCCTCAATTAGGT
>JAYDZK010000070.1:3472620-3486319 GCA_034509185.1 Euphonia xanthogaster | reverse complement strand
AATGCCTATTTTTAACACTATAAAGGTGTGCCGGACACTTCAGACTTGTATTTGTGTATTGTGTATTATAATCTATATTGTGATTATAAGATATTGGCACATAATGATTCAGCCTTGTGGGTCAGGAGTGTGGATATTTCTAAGGGAAACAGAATAAAGAGCAAAGTTTGGGAGAAAATTCCCAACACATCACAATGTAGCTTTTGTCATGATGAAGAAACCCCCCCACACACCCCCTTTCCACCAGCTATCACTCCAGTGAGCATCCTGCCTGGATAACACCTTTCCAAGATAACACCCAGCTTGCTGGATAACCCCACAGGAAGCAGCATAACAGTATTTACATTTATATACACACATTTATGTGTGTAAATAGAGCTTACAAGTTGTATGTAGATATATATGGTATGCTGTATAACAAGTTGCAGGTTTAGGTTAAGTTACAAGTAACATAAAATCTATTTACACACACATATCTATCTATCTATCTATCTACATATATATACACACATATATTTACATATATAAGTAGTGTTTTTAAGTTATTTATATATATATATATATATATATGTAGGACATACAGCTGTAGAGGACATAAAGATACACATCCTGACACAAGCCAGTATTTACACAACTTGTAAATAAAAAGTAAGCCTGAATTGCCCCAAAGTGGAGGTGCAAAAAGCCAGCAAGATCAAAGTGCTATTTAATCCAAATTCCCAGGAATGTCCCAGGCTGCTGGAACATCCAGTGCTATTGCCTGTCCCACCACCTGGGCAAGCACAAGGACATAATGACCAAAGAAAATTGCTCTCCAGTGAGGACCACCAAACCAGGGAAGGGGAAAAGCACCAGAAAGTGATTTCAGCACTTAGGTTGTTTCAAATTGGATGGAACGTGTTAGGAAAACATTTCATTTCCATCTTTCCACTGCATTTGCCAAAGAGGTTAAATCCATCTGCAATACCCTTTTTTTCAGGTTGTCCCTCAGGTTCAAAGGGTGCAGTGTGTTCTTATCAACCCCTCAGAGCTGGCTTTGGGACTGATAACTTCTAAGCCTCTCCTTTTCTCATAAGTCTGTGAAAGAGCGAGAAAATTGCAAATAATTACATCCTGAAGTGATGGAGTTATCTCCCTAAAAATCCAGTACAATTCCCAGGAAGAAACATTCCTCTCTGATCTCCTCATGGACCCTGCTTTCCAATGCTTGCCACTGCTCCCACACTCTCACACATGGACCACAGCAGGAAAATTACTTTAAAAGCTGCAGACAAAAAAAGAAAACATAGCAGAATCCAAGAAAGGGAATTTTTTTTCCCACATTCTGATGCAGGTACATCATTGTGACATTATTCAACATCCTTTCAGCCCAAAATTGTTAAAAGAACAGGTACTGACAGAGTTCATTTCTCTTCCAGGCAGCTACTCTCTGCTTTGTATTTCTGCAGTGTTAATCTGTCTTTTTAGCCTGGTCCTATGGTTTTCCAGCTGCAATTTGCACAAATTAAATCTCCAGACTTGCAAAGTTGATTCATGTAATCAGCAGCAGCAGCAGGAGTTTGTCAAAGAGAATTATTTGCATGTTTACAGCCCAAATTGAGTTTTGACTTAACACTAGTCCAGTGTACAATGAAAGTTTTTGCAGCTGTTCTGTCCCAAAAAGGGGTGGGAGAATGGAAGTAGGGGACAATTTGCCTTGGACCCACAGTTGAGGGTGGGAGGATGGTGAGAGGCTGCACCTTATCTGAGAGGTGTGGAGGCAGCCTTGGGCCCCCTTGCTTGTCATTTTCCATCCCTGGACCAAGCCCTGGATTCACACTTCAGTCCTGCAGGGTGATTGGAATTCTAGAGGGAGGGGGTTTTTTTTGCAACACCTGGTAGGAAAATGGCATTTTTAGACAGTGAAGCCTGAATTGAGCCGTATTCAAACAAAAGGATCACGTCCCAGTAACACATCAAGCAGTGAGCACACATAGCAGGTCTCATTCATTATAAATTACTTTCAGGCTCTAGAATTTGGTGTAAAAATGTTACTAAACCAGAATAGTGGCAGTTGGCTCTTTTTTCAGCAACACAAGAGGAAGCAGCAGCTCTCAGTGTTGTGCAGATGGGTTACAGGATGACTGGAAGGAATAAATCCCTCCCCAAACATCAAACCAACCTTTCTCCTGTACCACTCAAAATTCTTCAGCAAAGTTTCTGTCTGCAGCAATGGAGACAGTGCTACAACTGGTATGGAATAAGCAAAAAACAAATCCATAAAAAGCAACATCATTTCTGCACACAGCTTCTGGAAAAAAAAAAACAAAAAACCAATTTCCTTAGGATCCAGAGCAGACACAAAGCAAACCAAGTGCTTATTTGGGATTTTGATATTAATTTTGACTCAGGCCACAGCTAATTCCTCACATCCCAAGTGACTCAGGAGCCAGTACCACGTGTTGTGATGTTCTCCTGTTACAGGCTGATTTTACAAGTGGTGAATGTGCACGTCCAGCCACGTGGTGCAATTATAATTCAACTGCGTGTACACACAGGCACAGAGAACTGGGGTTGCTCATTACCTCCTTTGTCAGAGCCTATTTTTCTTTGCAAGATCGTTCCTATAGCACCAGAATAAACAATAATTTTGGATCTTTGCACATCCACCAGCATTTTCCTAGACAATCCATTCTTTCATTGTCAGCACTCTGGGCTGTGCAATCTCTGCTGATAAAGCTTTGCAGTCATGCTAGGTTTAGATGCTCAGCTTTTGGGAGGAGGCAACAGAATTATAGAATAGTTTGGGCTGGAAGTGACCTTTAAAGGCCACCTAATCCAATGCCCCTGCCTAAAGTGGGGTCCACTAGGCCAGGTTGGTGAGAAGACACAGGTGAGTGCACACACACACACACACACAGAGACACACACACAATTGCTTCCCTGATCAAACAGGTTCATCTCCAAGACTGATGCACAGAACTGGGCTGTGTCAGTCCTGAATGGAGATTCTTCCTGTCTGTGCTCTTGGAGGTTACAAGTCCTACAAGGACTGTATGGATGGAAAAAGTCTGAGCCAAGTTCAAATTCAGGTTGTTCCTTGGAAGAAAAATCCATCCAGGTTTCACCTCACAATTGTGATATCTCATGCTCAGGACCAGGAAAGGACATTGCAAACTCATCATTTTGTGTACCACCAACACGACTTTCTCACAAGCAGTGGTAAATCCATAGTGAATCTGAGAGCTGTGAACTCAGTGTTTCCAACCAGACTCAGGAAATAACTGCTGCCTTCTCCCACCTTCCCAGCACACTCAGCCATGATACATAAGGGAAAGGATGCTCCCAGGAACACTTCTGGAAATTTCAAATAAAAGGGTACAAGCTCTTTCTTTCAAGTACAAGCTCTTCAGTCTCCTGATCCTACACAGACCAAGGTTCACATTCATCCTGCTAAGAAGATTATTGCTGGAAACTTCTGGGTTTTTCCATCTCCAGAATCAGGTTCTGTATGTTTCACTGAGTTTTCTATGCAAGCCAGGCTGTCTCTCACAGTTGTTTTAGAGACAACCATTTATATATGCAATAAAAAAGCTATTTCACCACATTGCTGAAAATTCCACCAGGTTATAGTTTATCTTAACAGTCTGTCATTTACAATGTACTAATAAAGGGCCATAAATATTATATTGGTTTTGGCATAAAGAGTACATTATCAGTGTTTATAAACACATCAGTAAATGTTACAGACTTTTAAGTAACCCCATTGACCTGTAACACAAAAGCCCTGTAGCTACTGATTCACTATATATATATATATATAAACACTTTATGGATAAACCTTTACAAGCCATTTATAAAACCATTCTTAGTGAGAAATATGACACACTCCCAAATAGACACAGAAATAACTCACAAGGAAACAAGGTCATTATGAGGAAGACTAAAAGTCTTTTTATTTGGTTCAGCTTCTGCAAATTAAAGTTCTACCTCAGTAAAATTAACACAGAGTAGAATTTTAGGTTGATATAATCAAATAAATAGAAAATAATATAAATAAAGAGATTTTTCATTTGTTTTTCAAATATGTGACCCAAGAAAAGAAGAAGAGAACCTGAAATGGCCAAGATAGATAGATCAGAAGAATTTCCAATACAAACTAGAAGCATTAAATCTGTTCCTTCTGTCTTTATGCCATCTAATTTATGGCAGAGCTCATTTTCCTGCAGGAATCTATTGATAAGGGAACACCTCACATCTCACTGCAGCCATCTCACAATTAATTGCCCAAATTGGTGTTTGTCCCTGAGCTAACTCAAACAGTGGAGCAAAACAGGCCCATTCAAGGGACAATCCAACCCTTGTGCCTCAGGCTGCCTTATCCAAGACAGACTCACCCTCTGGAGAGGCCTTTTCTCACCATCAAGGTCATTTTTGGGGTTCTTTCTCTAGGGCTGGGCAACTTGGTGTCTTCTCCTGTGTAACAAGTGATAGGACAAGAGGAAATGGCCTCAAGGTTGTGCCAGGGGAGGTTTAGGTTGGAAATTAGGAAAAATTGCTCCAGGAAAAGGGTTGTCTAACCCAGTAAAAGGCTGCCCAGAGTGGTGGTGGAGTCACCATGCCTGGAGGGATTTAAAAGCCATGTGGATGTGGCACTTGGGGACATGGGTTAGTGGTGGCCTTGGCAGTGCTGTGGGAATGGTTGGACTTGAGGGTCTTAAAGGTCTTTTTCAATCGAAACAATTTTGTGATTCCAACTATCGTGTGAGCAACCAAGCCTGAGTAAGTCCCAGCTTTGGAGTCTGCTGGAAAGCAGCAGCTGCATGCTCAGCTCAGTGTGGGAGCCGACATTTAAAGGTTCAGCTTGTGAGACAGAGATCTGCAGCTCAGGCAGAGAGTGTTTGTCAAACCTGACAGACCTTGCAGCAGGAGCAGGACAGGATCCTGGCTGCCAAGGGGATGGATGGAAAGGCAGCTGCTGGCTGCAGGCAGGGGCTGACCTGGGTGAAATACCTGTGCAGTCACACCCTGGCACATGTCAGCCAGCAACAGGAACACAGAGGGGAGCACTTTGAACCCCAGTGGGGTTTGGGCTTTTCCATCTGTCCCGTCTTCCCCAGCAGCTTTATCCCATTGTTATCCTTGTGCTGGGCAGATGAGGGGACAGAAAGGTGAATCTGGGGCTGGTTCTCAGTGCTGGTGCTTCAGCAGGTCTAAGACCATCTGGAATATGGCAGAGCTGTCTCTGCTGTTTACCTTCCCTAAATGCAACCTGTTGTTAATATCAAGTGTCAGCAAAATATTTTGGATGAAGCGCCAAGCTGAACTGTAATTAATCACTGTGCTTCTGTTACACAGTTGGGACTCTCAGTAAAACCTCCCCTCAGTCTGACAGTTCAGTGAGGAGTTTTTTTGGTTTTTTTTTGGTATCAACTTCTTTTAACCTCTTCTTGGTATAACAATAACTCTGAAGGGTGTTTCTTATAGTCTGACCTCATTATGATGAACTCTTCAAACAAACAGTTGTATCTGAATGTTCACCACAGTTAAGATGGGAAATTTCCTTCATCAGGCCAATAAAAAAAAGCAAAATACCCATATCTGAGCCAAACACCCGGAGCAGAAATAACTTTTTTCATACCAGTGAAGAATTAAAATGAAATATTTTCAAAAGAAAATAATGATACAGAAAGGAATAATAAATTAAAATTCCAAGGTACATGTAGAGTGCTTTAATCATATATAAGCCTGAGTTGGAAGGGGCCCACAAGGATCACTTACTCCAACTCCTCTGACAAAATCAGGAACTATGTATTCTTAGTTAATAAGACTTATTTTAATTTTTTTTTCAGTACTGGACAATGTCTAAAAGAGCAGTTCTTACCACAGCTGGGTTCTACAGGGTTATACATGGCTATAGTCTCCTGTTTTGACACCCTAAGCTGTGAATCTCAGTGCACTCCTACTTGTGTTCTTGGAATAAAGAGATCTTCAGAGCAGGGCAGCCTCATCTGCTGCCTTTGCTACAATCTCCGGCTTGGCACTGACTGAAGGGGCCAAGCACTGCCTTGGGTAGCTGTTGATGAACACGTGTGGAAGACCAGAAGGTGGGAAACGTGTGCTAGGAAACGTGTGAAAACACTGCTGACACCCATATCCACTGTTTGGGTCTGGCAGCCCAAAATCCCTTCCATGTCTGTGTCCCTCGGTTTGTTCAGCCTGGAGAGGAGGAGATGAGGGGAGACCTCACTGAGGTCTTCAACATCCTCACAAGGAGCAGAGGAGGGACAGCTCCGAGCTCTTCAGCCCTGTCACCAGAAGCAGGACTCAAGGAAATGGCACAGAACTGTTTGGGGGAGGCTCAGGCTGGAGATCAGGGAAAGGCTCTTCCCCAGAGGTGCTGGCACTGCCCAGGCTGCCCAGGGAATGGGCACGGCCCCGAGGCTGCCGGAGCTCCAGGGGTGTTGGGACAGCGCTGCCAGGGATGCCCAGGGTGGGGTTGTTGGGGGGCCTGGGCAGGGCTGGGGATGCCCTGGGTGATCCTGTGGGTCCCTCCCAGCCCAGGACATTCCATGATTCTATGATTTCTGTGACTCTTTGTCATGGTTTAGCCCCAGCAACAGCCAAGCCCCACTTGGTCACTCACTCACCCCCCTCCAGCTGGATCAGGGAGGGAATGGGAAGGGTAAAAGCCAGAAAGACTCTGGGTTGGGATAAAGACAGGGAAATCAAAAGCTGTGCAGGCAAGGAGAAAGCAAAACAAGGAGTTCATTCCTCATTCCCATGGCTGGGGATGTTCAACTATCCTCAGGAGAGCAGGGCCTTGTCACACTAATTGGTTACATGGGATGAAAAACACCATCCCTCCAAATATTCCCCTTTTCTTTCTTCTTCCCCCATTTTATGCATGATGTCACATGGTCTGGGACTTGCTTTTGGTCATTTTGAGTCACCTGTCCTGGCTCTGTCTCCTCCCAGCCCCAACCCTTCTCCAGTTGACTGTATGAGGAAAACCCTTGGTTCTGCCCAGCAATAACAAAAATATCTGTATTATCAACCCTGTGTTCAGCACAAACCCAAACCCCAGCCCCAAACCAGCATCTGGGAAGGGAATTAACTCTACCGTAGCTGAACCAGCAGAGTCCATCTATAGAAACTACCAGAAAAATCTCAGGAACCTATCAGCAATTGTCATTCAGCACTGAGTACCAAGGAAACAATATAGTAATAACTGTTACAGAGAAAAAGCTGCAAAAACATGCTTTGCTCCAACCCATGCTGCTAAGACTGTAATTTTCAAAACTACTTAGCTCACATCCACAGGCTTTCTGAGAGGACTGACACAAAATCTGCAGCTAGGCTGAAGTGCCTGCTGAATTCTCTTTTCTGCTCCTCATCTCCTGAATGACAACCATGATGCAAAGCCCATCACTGTGACAAGATGCTGGTCTTATTTTTTGTCATGCAATCACCCCATCATTTCCAGCAGTGCTGCTCACAATGCCTCGCCTCCTCTAAGTCCAAAGAAAAGGCACAAGTACAAGAGTCTCTTAGTAAAACATTAATCTCAGATCACAGATTTATTTTATGGATTTGCAACACAGCCCATATTACAAACATTGTCTGGGAACATTTACAAGAATAAATAAGATGGACTCGCAGTTGTAAAAAAAAGATTACACTTCACTGTAATGTACAGTCAAAAAATATATCTGATATTCATTGACTTGACATTATTTACCTTCCTTCTTTTAAGCTAGAAAGAAAAGACACTGAATGCACAGTGTTGAGAGTTTTGTATTTATATTTTTTCCTTTTTTTTTTTCAGACGTGCTTTATCTATCAAACATCCAAACTGTACAAGTGAGTTTCACCAGTAATCCATAAAGGCCGAGGGGGAGGAGAGGGGGCGGCACCGCATCAGCAGAGACTCCTCTCATGCAGCACTCCTCCCTGCCCAAAAACACATCCAGGGAGCTGGGATGGCACTGCTCAGCCAGAGGCAGGCAAAGCACTGCCCTCTGGAGAGGTGACAAGGCTGGCAAGAAGCGATGCTGGCACATTTGGGTGCCCACAGGGTGGAGATTAAATCAGGGCGGTTAGTGGGGCTGGGTTAAGGGGGGTGTTAAGGATGCAGCTCAAACTTTTGGCATAGAAGTACAGTGTTGAAATGCTGGCAATGCAAGAAAGGGCTAGAAGGGCTATGAGAGGGGGTAATTCCAGTTCTGCTCCAGGTACATGGAAGTCCAGCACATGAAGTTTGGTTTGACTGTCAGCAATGTGAAACACTGAGCAGTGTTTGTCCTGGGGAGTCTCAGTGTACCTAAATTCATGAAAGCTTGTAAAGTGCTGGCCCCACTTCCTCCTCCATCCCCCAAAACACACTCCTTTCCATTATTTCACACAAAGAAGAGCTCCTGGGGATTTCCTCACTGAAAGATGATGTACTCACACAAGGAAATCCATCTCCACAGTGCAACACACTTGAGGTGTCTCACAGGGTGTCCCAAAGGGTGGCATTTCAGGGTAACAGATCTCCACTGAAACATTCCTGCTGTGACAATTGCCTCCACTAAAGGAACCACTAAGCTCTTGGGTACCTATATGTGAAATATCAGGATTGGTCCCTAAGGGACATCAACAGCATCTTCACCCTGTACCTCCAGAGTGCCATGGACTGGTTCATGTTTATGCTGCTCAGAAACAGCTCATCAAATTGAATTCCAAGAAAAACCAATTTATCTTGTTCTTTTCCCTTTTCATCCTTTTAAATTTTTTGCCCCCCTGCCAGGAAACACTATGGGAACACCAGTATCTGGCATTCAGTCTGCTGCATTAGTTTGTCTTTTAAGGCTCAGGTTGAAGACAGAATAGTGGTGGAAAATCTGCTGCATGAACTGGGATGAGGATGGAAAGACTGATTTAGATCCCTCGTGTTTTTATAAACTGGAAAAGCTGCCAGGTTTTCAAATTCTGCTAGTCCAACATTAAACTGTGGGATATTCTGAGCATAGTTTATTTTTTTTTTTTTTTACAAGGGAGAGTTCTAAAATATTTTAACACAGCAGTTAATGGTTATAGACTAGAGGTCACTGGAGGTCAGCAAGTTTTTGCCTCCTTTTTTTCTTTTTTTTCTTTCCATCACACTCTGTACCACCAGGATTTGGTGGTATATGAAAATGTATGATTCTGCTTGACAGTTTGAGCAAATTGTACATTCTTCAAGTATGCATATGAGGGAGATGATTGATACCTTTTCCAAGTCAATGAACAGATAATACTTGATGGATTTTCCTTGTGGTCCTTGCCAAATCGGCAGAAATTGGGCTTTGCTCGCTGTGCTGTTGGCTCACCCTCGAGGAAAAAGAGCTGGAGGTATTTTTGGGAACAGGGAAAGAAAGAGCACTTGCATTGAAATTGTATATTATGTATGTATGGCTATAGAAGACTGCAATCTAAATAAGCAGGAGCACGGGAGGGTTAACAGAATCCTCATTGCTCACATCTGTCTCTCTGACTTAGCTGGCTCCTCCTGTTCCTCTGTCTGGGCAGGGCAGCTGCAGTGCTTTGTTCTGCCCTCACACAGCAGGAATATGGAATTTTTGACCCAATGGCAGTGGTTATGCTGTATAAATGTAGCCACTTTTGCCACATGGCCCCCTTTATTTTCCCCCCCAAAAAATGGTGTTGACTGTCTTCTGTACACTTAATACAAATTAAAAATTGTCAAATGAAAATGCAGCAGTTTCACACCAAGGTCTTGACATGCTCCTTTCACTGGCTGGAGAGATCACAAAAATTAACTGTGCTGCCAACATCATGGAGTTGATTGTTCACATTTATTATAGGACAATGAAATTTTCCAAGGGGAACTTTTCCACGACATTGCCCATCCAGGACCATGCCAGGACTGTGCACTGCTCTGTGACTTTACTAAAAATTCTGCAAGTGTGACAGATAGAAGCACCTCATATTTGAAGATTCCTCTCTTGAGCAAATCTTCTTTTATCTTTGTCCCTCAGGATTTATTCCCTCTGTCACACTCCGAGTGCTCCATCTCCACAGCACGGAATGTGACATTATGTGTTTTTTATGATCCTGGCAGGAACTCAGAAGAGTGAGATGAGAGCAGCTGTGCAAGAATGAGAGAGAGAGCAAGGTGCAAATTTCCTACCTGTTTCAGGATCCATTCCATTTGCCTT
Source organism: Euphonia xanthogaster (assembly GCA_034509185.1). NCBI lineage: Eukaryota > Metazoa > Chordata > Aves > Passeriformes > Fringillidae > Euphonia > Euphonia xanthogaster. Next base: position 3,476,138 of record JAYDZK010000070.1, on the reverse strand, counting down.
CTCCTCCAATATTTGGTTTCTCCCAAAGGAGATTTCTTCTCCTTTCATTCTCTTCCAGATGGAAACTGGTTCAACTGCCTCCTGAACCACCTGCTGCAGGAGCCTCTCTCCTTCCTCTGACTCAACAGCACACCAAGAGCAGTGACCAGAAATCCCTGGCTTGAGATTCCCAAGGGAAATACCACAAACTGCTGCTAAAGGGCCTGTGGAATGTAAATAGAAAAGCCACTCTAGCACCCACAGGCTTAAATTTACTCTTGTGGGGTCCATGTGGCTACTGGACTTTTTTTTTTGGTTTGTTTTCCCAGGGAGTTTACAGCTGCAGAATAAAAGGCTAGAAACTCCTAATCATCAGTGGAATTCATTGCTGAAGTTACACCAATAATAATTTAAGATGTTGGTTACCCCCAGTATGAGATAGTGACCCCAAACCACCTGTTTCTCCTTCCTTGTATTCCAGACCAAACTTTACACCAACTCTGTGCTATCACAAACAGTTCCCCCCTTTCCTCTGAAGGATGTCTCCATGGGAATAAGTTCATCTTCATTATGTCCATTCAAATATTGTCAATATGATATTTTTTCCAGCCTAAAATTCAGACACTGAGGAATTCACCTTTTTTTACTGCACATTATTACTTCTCGTCCACAGCAGGGGATGCTCAGGCTGAAAAGCTCACACTGACTATTAATCCTTCCAGGAGTGAGAAAACCTCCTTTATCTCATCTCATAATTTCTTTCTTTCCCCATGAAAACAAACCTATCACCCATAATCTTGCTTCAAACACATTACCTACTTCACTATGGGCTGTTCTCTAGGGTTTAAACAACCTCAAGGTAATAAAGTGATTTAAAGTGAGCTTTTCCACACAATTCCCTTCATCATTAATTCACACTTGGCATATATGCACTGTGCAGGGAGGAACAGCATGAAGATCCCTGAGCCAACACAGACTGGAGCTGGGTCAGTCCCCCAAAAGTACTGTAACTGCAGGAATTTATAACAATTTGGCAACACAGTCTGCAGTGTCTGCTGAGCATCTTTCCATATGGGTTTTAGGCTGGACATTAGGAAGCTCAGACACATGGTTGAATGGCCACATAATAAGCTGTGACTAACAGTTGGGCTGTGGGAACCAACATTTGCATTGAGCTCCTGTAAAATGTAAAATTTAGCTTAAATTTCTTTCCCTGCAGTTTGTGCCAACATCACCTGGCTTTTGCAGAGGGCTGAGCACACAGGGAGTTGCTGTGGGCCAGCTGATACACCTACCTGACCCTTTAGTGGTGTTTTTCATACCATAAAACACATCCAAGCCCACCTCCAGACCCTAAAGCACTGCACTGCCAGTGCTGCTCTGCTCATCCCACACGTCCTTCCCCTCACTCACACACCCCTCCTGTGGGCTTAACTCTGGCATTTCAATCCACTTTCCTTTAAGTTAAGCCTAAATTACCTCCTACACTTCACACCTCAGTGATTCTGGCATTTCTTGAGCTCCCTGCTCTCTTATCCCAGCTGTCACCCTCTGTGCTGGCTTCACTCCCCTAAGTCACAAGGGAGACCTGTCACTGTGCTACCTTCTATGTAAAATTAACAGAATGCTAATTACTAATTAATATTTCTGTAGTATCCACAGGGAGTGGTTCCCTTTGGCTTTCTGAAGTCAGTGGAGTCAAAAACACTTTGCTGACTTGTAGTTTCTTCATACCTAGGCAGTTGTTGAAAAACCCCATCCAGGGATTAGAATTCCCTCTTCCTTTTTCTCTCCCAACACCTGACCTACCCTGTTCCATCCAGCCACCTGTAATCAAAACACCAATATTTTCCTTTACCTCTCACTTTTATCTCACAGTTTCACTTTGCCTTCTAGTTATTTTTCCTGCTGAATTGTGTTGTTGCATAAATAAAAAAAAACAAAACAATTCAGACCAGTCCCTTGACAGCCCCAACTGGAACTAAAGTTGATGTCATGATTTTTTTCCCAGGCAGCAGAAAGGACCAACCAGAATCAGCACAGAGGCTCCTGTGAGAAGGTGGTTCATGATCAGTTAAGTCCTTCATGATACTAAAGCCAAGAATCCAAAGCTCCTTAGAGAAACCCCAGGTGGTTCAGCATCCTTTCCTTGCCAAGAGGGGTATTAATGAAACTCCAAGCATCCTTCCCTAGGCTGGTGCAGGTCCTGGTGGATGGCAATGGTTTGGTTGGGTACTGGTGTGGCTGAGTTGAGGGCTGCTTTTGCCAGGTTTCATTTCCATCCCTCCTGGGCAAGGTGAGGGTGTGACTACTGAAGAAAGAATGACTGTGAAGCAGAGGTGCCTTTTGAATTCACAGACAGAATTAGCAAAACATTTTGAACTTCTGGCATGCTCTGTGCCAGGCAAGGGCAGGACAGAGCTCCCAGCAGCCTCTGAGGATTTACCTGAGGGTGGAAAACTACAGGGTGATAAGAAAATTGGAGTTTCCTTCAACTCTTACCTTCAGTCTATCTTTTAGCAAGTCTGAATTTAAAGAACCCTACACCTGAGAATCCATTTTACACACAGAGCAACCTCATATCCCTCACCCTCAAGATAAATAAATGGCTAAATTGAAATACTAATTATTGTAAAGCCTTGCTCATTCAATTATGTTTTTTTCCCCAAGATTACCCTGCAGACCTTAGTGATTAACTACTTAAACATACTTTTTCAGAAAAGCAATTTCTTAGTTGCTAAGAAGTCAGAATGAGGTCCACAACTGTGGCAAAACACATCTGGTGTTTGTTTCAGAGAAGGAGACTTGCACAGGCATTTTTGCAGAATAAAACAAAAGCTGTTTTGCTTAAGAAGAGAAGTTGCTGTGCTGGGCTAATACTTCTCTTTACAGGTGTCAGAACAGGTTTCTGTGTGTGTACATCACCTTTCCTACAGCTCCAATAGGTTACAATTTTGAAGCTTGCAGGGCCTGGAAATAGTGAGGAAATCTTGCCCAAACCCAGTTTTAAGAACCTTCAGACTATTAAACTCTTGAGCAGGGACTTTCTCTGCTGTCTGCCTGCACAGTGCCTGGTTCAGCAGGGTCCTGGCCTGACTAGGGGTCCTAAGTTCTACAGCAATACAAATAATAAATTAAAAATAGTCATACATAGTATATGAGCAATAATACCTACTTCATACCCTGTTTGTCAGAGACACTGCACCCCAGCTAATACCTGGGAAATGTGGTAACCAAGTCACCAGAGTTGCCAGATGAATGCCATTTGTTGGATGCAAATATTTAACCTTCAGGTTCAAGGGGCTGGGAAACTCCTCAACAGCTTCACCAGCAGCAAAAGGACACAGACCAGAGGGATGGAACTGGGTCATGCACAGCCCTGAAGTCGAGCAGAAACTGGGAGGAAATATTTCTATGGAGGCAGTGGATCCATGTACAGCTTCTCATCTCCACCATCTATTTTCATGCTTAAAGGGACTACATTTGGGAAGAGAATTCCAGCATAGTCTTTTTTTTTTTTTTTTTTTTTTTTTTGTTCT
>JAYDZK010000070.1:3430612-3456471 GCA_034509185.1 Euphonia xanthogaster | reverse complement strand
ACACTTCCAGGGATCCAGGGGCAGCCACAGCTTCTCTGGGCACCCTGTGCCAGGGCCTGCCCACCCTCACAGTAAAGAATTATAGATTCATGGGGAATAAGGATGGAAAAGTTAGTTCAGTGTTCAGAATTCTGGGTGAATTCTCCACTTTGTGAGAGGAACAACTGCACAGGGCCCATAGCTGCAGTGTCCCAAGCCCATTTACCAGGGTGAGATGAGCAACAGGGACAGGAAACAAAGGAGGGGCCCCTATTTTGTTGCTTGCTCTGGGCAAAAAGCACTAATGGAGCACTTGTGAGTTTTGCTGTCCATCATTTTGGGTCTCATCACCAGGTACCTGGCAGAACATCTGCAGCAAACTGAGGGATTCATTCACATTTAATTGAAAATTAGCAATAGCCAAAATAATGCTCACTGAGCTCCCACTCTCTCCTGTGTGGAAGGTTGTCAACAAGTTGATTGTCAAAGCTTGGAAGCACCATATGAGCCACAAGAATGGATAATAAGGCACCTTGAGGCATAAATGCTTCTGCATAAATTATGGAAGGAAACGAACAACACAATACTCATTAAAATAAGTACAACATTATGTGTGAAAATTAGTGCCCTTGCTCTACTGGAGTGATGGGGACAATTTTTTCCTTGCTGAAGGCTGCATAGTCCATGCTCAAAAACAAATCTCTGCCTGACCCAGTAGTACAACAACAAAAATCAACCTAAATCAGACCTTGGCTCTGTGTCCCCCTTGTCTGCTCTGCTGGAAATCACAAAGAAACACACAGAAATTGATTAAACACCTTCAGTAGACCAACTGCAGTGACTGAGACATATGAAATTACCTGAAACTCATCTTTTATCTGGCTGGAATTGGTCTGTGGATCCAGTCTGCTGATGTTGTAATATATGGATCTGAACTCACAGACTGGAATGGCTGTGTTGCCACAGAGACATGCCTCCAAAATGGCATCATGGACAAACACGTACTGCTCCTGCACAGGGGAGGAGATATTAAAATCACATTTTTAATACAGATCATGAAATATCACTCTTCATTTTTTCTTAAGTCATGCCCAATATGCATATTTGGCTCTGTTTCACGTGGTGACAAATTACACAGTGTGCTGTGTGACAGCTTTGTGAGCATATTTCATCCATCATTGAATGTGAGGTCTCACGTGTTCATTTCGGATTTACAAGGAAAATGGGGAATTGGCGCTCTCAGGAATGCTGGGACAAAATGGGGGTGGGCTGAGGAGGAGATCAGGGTGTAAAGCCTCTCTGTCCACAAGGCAATTGTCACCTCCAATAACACCAGAGAAGCACAGAATTGTGTAGGCTGGAAAAGATCTCTAAGATCACTGAGTCCAGCCCAGCACTGCCAAATTCACCACTGAGCATGTCCCCAAGTGCCACATCTGCAGGTCTGTTGGATCCTTGCAGGGATGGTGACTCCACCACTGCCCTGGGGAGCTGTGCCAGGGCTGGACAACCTTTTAAATGAAGAAGCTTTTCCTAATATACTATTTAACCTTCTCTGGCACAACTGTGCAGAACGAACAGGTTTCTTCTGGGTTCTGGGTATTTTGGGTAAAACTCTTTCCCTAAAGTAAATATGGAAGTCCAACAAAGTTAACAGCCCCTCTCTGTTCCAGGCTATTTTCCTGTCCCTCAGGAAGGGAAGGGGTTAAGGGACACACATAAAACCTGTGCAACAGGATAACAGTTCCACAGGAGTGTGTGCAGCTGCCAGACACTGTGTGATGGAGCACCCTGCTTAATCAGCACCCAGAGCTTGAACCAAAGATGTTTTGTTTGCTTAACTTGTAATTGATACACACTAGGTACTACTGGAGCCTGCAGTGTTCCTATGAATGAGTCATGAGAGGCTTCAGGAGCTCTTTTTTCCTACTATGAGAATAAAATTAATCAGCAATGCACAGACCTCAAGTCCAAGGTTTGCCCTCCTGTCTTGGAGGCCCCGAGTAGCTGCCAGTGAATTGATTCAGTGCAAATCCGGGCATGTTTGGCCACCAAAACTTCTGCATAATCAAGGCACAGAGCGAGCCAGTGCTGACTTCATGAATTGCTGGGCAGAGAAGCTGACAGGAAAGCAGCAGCTGGAGCAGGGAGAGCTGCTGGCACCCACCTCTGTCTGCACCAAATTGACCCTTTGGGAGCGCAGCTCTCGCACGCAGTTGAATATATCCACCACGCCCTCGTTCTCTGCCATGTCCAGCATGATGTCAATGGCAATAAAGCACCCCGTCCTCCCGGCCCCAGCACTGGAAAAGAAAAAAACAGGAGGATCTGTGTGACCAAGGGGCTCTGGAGAGGCAGGGCTCTGTGGAGGAGAGAATAACAGCAGCACACACGCTGCTGTCTCCTCCTGGGAGCTGCTCCTGTTCCCTGCATGATTCATTTTTCTGTTGTAGGATTTAAGAGAGTGAGGAGAAATAGTATTTCTTGAAAGGGAAGCAGAAACAAAAGCTTTGTGTTATTGAATATCAACAAAATATTGCAAAAATACTCATTATAATTTTACAGGTCACCTGCACACCTCTCATCACACAGGGGAGAGCAGCCTCCCGGTTGCAAACAGACACAATTCCAGATATTTTCTTCCCTGGGACTCTCTAGAAGGCATGCATGCATTTCCTCCAGTGGGCATGAAGAAAGGAGCTCAGTCCTCCACCTCAAACACTTCTTTCCCCTTTGGAATCCAGAGGAGTTTGGATCCTGAGGAGGGTGATTTGAAATTATGGATTGTAAATCTCAGAGAGAGGAGCTCGAGGCTGCTTGAACCCTTCAGTTCAGAGCTCCCCACTGCTTGTGAGAACTGGGCCATCTCCTGCAAAACTGTGTGGTCATCGTGTCCTCCTTCCCCTCTGGGAAATCATCCAAGCTGCTTAGGTGTGAAGGATGGAGAGAGGAGAACGTCTCTTCACATTTCTCTGAAGGAAGCAGAACTCTGCTCAGACCAGGGAAACTTCAGCTGCACTGAAAACTCCACCACAGCCAAAAGCAAGGAGATATGAATGACCATAAATTAATGGACCAGATTAATCAACTGCTGAATAGTGAGAAGATATTTTTCATTTGCAGAATTTTAATGAATAAGTGGCATTTCCTCTCCCTTTATCTCTCTGCTTTCAGAATTTTAACAAATAGTTTTAACAGTTCTATATTTAGAGGATCCTGGCACTTCATAAATATCGAACAGTGATATTATCCAGCCAGGCATCAGTGGGGAGAATTTGGTAATTACCACTTAAAGCAAGTCATTAAAATTCAAAAGCAGATAAATAACAGAGGAAATGGCATTTATTCATTAAAATGGGAAAGATGAAAAATCTCTCCTTGCTTTCTTGGTGACAATGAGTCAGGTTCAGACACCTTCCAGGACCAGCCCCATACCATGGCACCAAAGCAGCAAACTCAGGCCCTCAGCTGTAAATGAAATCTCTTCTGTCAACTCCTCAGGCTTAGCTTTACTTGATTATAAAACTGACTCACTGCTTGCTTAAAAAAAAAAAAAATTCAAACAAAACACCCACCCAATCCAAAACTGCTTAGAAAAAGATAAGATTTAATTGACTTTCCTTTTTAAAGTAGTTGTGAGATGTATTTTCTCTCTCTTTCTCAAGACACTGAGTGGGAACTAGAGGCAATTCCCTGTGGATGGATTAGGGGTGAGATATTGGGACAGCCAGCTCTGCTCTCTAGCCCTGTGCTCAAGCCACACCTTCTTTAGCACTCACATGCCCTGAGCCCTGCAGACTTAGCTGCTGCTACAAATCCAAACTCTGGTTTTGTAGCATTTGAAGACATTTAACTCCTTTTATTTGCCAGCTGGAAGCCACTGGAATTTTGCCAGCTGGAAGTTTTTAACCTGAGATTCCCACCCAAGTCCTGGGCTTTCAGGAAGCCAAGGTGCCCAAGGGCTGTCAGACTCAGCCAGACAAATATTTCAGACCATAAAAACATCAAATCATAGAACGGTCTGTGTTGGAATGGACCTAAAGGATGGGGTAGTTCCAACTCCCCTGCTGTGGGCAGGGACACCTTCCACCAGACCAGGTAAAGCCTTTAATGCTGGCACAAAGCTGAGCTGCAGCAGATGGGGGTACAGAGAAGCAAAGTTGCTTTAAAATTACCTTTGTGTGGGCATTGTCCATTCTGCCACATGAGGTTTGAGGGCTGGAATGGCTGTCCCAGATATTCACCACTTTCCCAGCTCTGCTATGGGCATCCAACAGAGCACAGACCACTGTGGGGGCCTCTACATTTGAAAGGCCCTCTCTGACCTACTCCCATCATCTCCAACTCATGCCAGCTTGGCTCCAGATTTGCCATTTTAGGGAAGAAAAACATTTGTTTCCTAGCAATGAGTCAAGGGGCTGAGCTAGGAACACAACTAAGACAGTGAAAACAATATATTTTAATTAAGAGCTTAAATGAATCAAAGGGTTAAGTTAGAAATGTAGTTAGCAAAGATCATACATTGTGATTAGAGCTTAACAAGGAAATTAATTGATACCAGGTGGGGAATGACAGGTGATACATGAAGGATTTTAAGAGTGCAGGAGCCATAAATACCACTGGCTTCTAAGAGTGAGAGGAGGCTTGCACTGTGACCAGCAAGCCAGGAGGCCCTGCCAGCTTGACACAGGTGAAGAGTTTACCGTGAGGAAGAGGTCTTACTTCCTCTTCAAAGAACCCACTGACCCATTTCAGAACCCACCGACCCAATTAAAGAGGACAATTGTGCAGCCCTAATGGCCATTCAGCTAATTATAATACAAAGCCAGAGAGTTAATGATTATGCATTAGGTGTCCTGGAAACCATCTGAATATGTAAAATTGTGGTTGTGACAACCTGGTGAGAGAGTGAGAACCAGAACTGGCCTGTGAGACTTTAGGGAGCTGGAGATAAAGAATGATAGCCAATTATTAAAAACAACCTGCAGGTGTTATTTTCCTAATGCCTGTTTTCTTGTTATTCTCATAAGGTTGTTTATAAATGGGCGTCTTGTTAATTAGCCAATCAGGTGAAATGTATTGATTAAATGACCAATCAGGCCCACCTGTACTGATCAGTGTAGAAGTGGTTCTGAGTAAAGACACGTGCTCATGCCACTTAGCCTTCTGATGACTTTGTGTTATCTCTTATGAAACAGTGACATCAAACCTGTTCTTGAAAAATACAGAGCAGGAGCATGTGACTCTTTGCACATCCTTTGGAAATGACTCTGCATGTGTCCAGGGCTGTAATAAATAAACCCTCTTTTCACCTTCAATTAGTGGAAGAGTCGTCCATCCGCGCTTCAGCGAGGCCCACAAACGCTACCCTGAAACAGCTGCTGGTTATAGCCAGGAGAGAAGAAAAGAGGGAAAAGCTGCTGGGGTGGGGAGCTGGCCTACCTGCAGTGCACCACGATGGGTCCTGCCTCGGGGGGGTTGAGGAACTTCACCTGGCGCACGAAGCCCAGCAGCCCCGTGGCGTAGCAGGGCACGCCGTGGTCCGGCCAGCTGGTGAAGTGGAACTGCCGAATCTCTCGGATCTCGTGGTAGCCTTTCTGAGGAGACAACACAGCCTCTATTTCTCTTCCACCAGACTCCAGTCAGCATAATCTGCTCCCTGCTGCCTTCCCTCGTGCAGAGGGATAACGAGCACTGAGCTCTCGCTATGTGTGCAAACGTGTCCCAATCTGCTTTTCACTCTAAAACATTTTCAGCCAAATTCCAGTTCCCAGTGAAGTGGGTAACACTCACCTGAGGGCTGGGAAGGTGGGTGCAGCTGTTCAGTTCCAACCTGTGGTCTCAGAGCTCATACCCACCTCATCAGGGTGACCTCAGCCCTAGCACTCCATGGCTGTGTTTACCCACAGCCATAAACCACCAAAAATTCACTCTTAAATCCTGTCTGAGTCATTGAAGCAAGAGCCTGGGGAATGAACATTTCAAGAGTGGGCATGCCCCAGGTAACAGCAGATTTTTTGCCACCTCCTGCCAAAAGTTCTCAGTTTGAGATGCTGCTGGCAGTGAAAAGGGCAGGAATTGGTACCCAGAACCATCTTTTCTGGAGAGAGCAAGTTGCTGGTATGTGAAAATCACATTTTTATCTGCCCTGCAGGGTGTAACCCACAGCCCTGGGTCAGCTGTGTTTCATTGTGCAGGAAATGTGGGTGGAATCCAGCAGCAGCTCCTCTAGCCTATCAGATTTTGGCATTAGCATTTCTCACCAGTGGTTTAATGAAATATGGAGTTGATGTATCAGAAAACTGAAACAATATTCCCAGTGTGGGTGAAGTTCATTGAGCAGGAATTTTGGAAAAGCTTTAAAACCACTTAATGAGTGTTTGGAAAGTAATTTGGACAGACCTGGAATACTCTGACACTTAGACTTCCAATTTCTAATTACAAGTAACAAAATCTTCCAAATCCTGCTGGTTTGGGGATAGCTTTTATACTCTTGCTCTTATTATATTCTCATTTCTTATGAAAGGGGACCCTATCTGGCATCAAGTTTAAGTGGTACCTTTTTTCCTCTGCCATTTGCCACTTTGAAACAAGGCAGTTATTATTCCTGGCATACCACCAGCTATCTGCTGCCTTTTGGATGCAGTTAAACTTTATGCACTGTGGATTCTACTTCCGTGGCTGCATCAAGATGTTCCTGTAAAATCATTTGTCCAAAAATGGAATCCCTGTCAAAAATTTAGTTTGCTGAAGTGAAGCCTGTCCAAATAGCACAGCTCCCATCTCCAAGAGCGTTCTGGATGTGTTTCCCAGAGTTTCTGAACACAAATAAGGTGCGTCACAGTCTCAGCTGCCTGAAGACCTCCTTACCTTTTGGACAGTGAAGGTACGTATGACATACTCTGCCAGTGGCTCTGTCTCAATTAATGTGACTTTAATATCTCCATAGACTTCTGTGTCATCTGGCCAGTATCGAACACACTTCACCTGGGGCAGAAGGAAAATGTTGAGAGGAACTAGTTCAAGTTGAGTCAGAGCTGACCTACATTTTCCTCCACTTTCAAGCTGGGGCCAGTGAAAACTGGGTTTTCTTCTGATGTGCAGTTGCCAAAATTAACTGTATAAATTAGATCAAAATTCCTTTACCATACATAGAAACCACAGGCAGGACTTTTTTAAAGTTCCCTTTGTTGTCCATACAAATGCAAAGGATGCATTTAGATTTTTTTTTTAAATCTTCTTTGGATTTCTACACATGCCTGGCCTGTATCAGATGTGCAGAACACCTGACAGTCACCACCACCATCCCTTTTGAGAAAAATCTTTGCTACTGCTCCTGTAATTCTCACCTCTCTCTATTTAGCCAAAGAATTTCAGTTCATGGGGATTGTGGGATACATGTTGAGACACTAAATTTGTTTGACTCTGAGCTTTCTTTATCAGATGTGGACACAAACTTGGCATTTTACCAGCTGTGACAGGCTTCAGCTAAGGCTCCTGAGAGAGATCTCCTGAGCAGGTAAACACATCCCAGCTTAGCCAGTTTTAGGAGCCATGTGCAAAACCACCAAAAGAAATAAAAGCAAGGCTTTGAAGCTCCAGAAGGGATATTTAGGCTAACAAAGACTATCAGGTTATTAAATGCTCTAGCATGAAGAGTGGAACAATACCTAAAGCTGAAGCAATTAGCTGCAGCAAAGCAGGCTTCATGTTCCAGTTCCAGTCATAATTGAAAGGGGTTTTATAAATATTAAATATGATTAATGTAGGTTTGTTGTGGCTTTTTTGTTGTTTGGGGTTTTTTTTCTTTTACACAGAGGCATTTATTTGGAACGGAAGTGTCAGTAGAAGGTAAAATAGAATAAATAGTAATAAATGAACAGAAGCAGCTGGCATTCAACCATGAGATCTAAGGGAAATCAAACACAAAGCATCTGAATTACTAATGGCTCTGAGTAAACGAGAATTCAAATTTTTCTTAGTATCAAAGCAATGGAAAGTGACAAACACCAGGACAAAATTTTTTTAAGAACTCCAGCTTCTGGCTGAGAACATCTCTAAAACAAAAACCATGCTGGGAAAAGCCACCCCAGACATTCTGCCTTATTTCCACCCTACACCTTTTGATTTATCCATGTTTGGTCCCCTGATGGGCTTTGGGAATTGCCTTGGGCTGACACAGGGATGTCTGGTCCAGGTCAATCCAGGAGGAGGAACTGATGGCTGTTTAGGAGGCCAACACTGCTGGGTGGTCCCAGGATCCACAAAAACCTCAACACCCAGGAACAGTGACCTCAGGAACTCCAGGCTTTGGACTCTCATGCAAAGAGGTCTTTTGGGAGTTGGAGCACCAGTCACACATCCTCCCTCCTCTGGATTTTTAGAGGAGTATTCAAATAATCAGATAAGGAATAACTATTACAGAAGTACATTTTTCTTTCTGTACAGAGGAAGGAGACAGCTTCTGAGCTAGCATAAATGTGTATAACTCTGCCAAAGCCCAGACTTAGAGCAGGAACACCATCCTTATTAGTCTAGAAGTGAAACAGCTAAGTATTACAAAATCCATCATTTTACAGAAAAAAAAAAAAAACAGAGTGGCTGAATTCATTCCCTTCCTGCAGGAAGCAAAAGGCATTTTGCTGCTGAGCTCTCCTGAGCAGCAGCTCTGTGTTAAACACAGCCCTGGTCTGGTTTCACACATTGGGAGTGGCACCTTACCCTGCCCACTTCCACCAGGTTGGTGACCATGACAACACTCGCAGAGTTTTCTTGCCAAATCATTCTCCAGAAGTCCTTCACTGTCTCCTGCATTGGCCCTGGGGCAGGAGAGAAGACAAAAAGGAATCTCAAGAGGTGCATGGAATGCCAATAACCCCTTCCAGCTGTTCCCCAGGCATTGTGCTGTTCCCACAGGATCCTGCTGTCTCTCAGAGCCATTCAGGGTTACAGACATGAACAGCCTGGAGCTCTCTGGAGGGTCAGACCCTTCCTCACAGCAGGTATTTGAGGGTCCAGCATGGTGGCAACAGAAGTGACAGCCCCAGTAGGGAGCCCTGTGTGCATGATGGGACAAGGGTGCACCCCAAACTGAAGCTGGATTAAGGCTGTGCTGTAATTCACACCTGATGTAGCACACCATTTCACGGTTCAATACTGATTGATTAATTATGAAGAAGGAAGGAAAAATGCAGAAATTCGCTCTTTCCTGAAGTTTCCCCCAGGAAAAATTCAGGTTCCAATAGCCAACCAACCAGTGCTCACAAGAGGTTTGTCAGTCTAGAGCCTCTCTCTGACCTTATTTCTAATCAGAAACTCTTCAGGTGACTTACAGAAGGTGGTGTTCAAATGCATTTCTTACTAGCCGCCCTCAAAGGCTCATCAGTCACAGCTTATTCACACTGCCCTCCTCAAGCAGGGTAAACCCAAGACCCACAGAGTCCCCTGTAGTTGTCCTTTCAGACTTCATGCACAAATGACACATTCTAGGCTGTGCTGCCATCTCTAAGTCTGTGGCACTTTCTATTCCTGCAGCTGAGGTTTTAAGTCTCAGTGCCATAAAGATCTTGGAAAATTCTATGTCCTTCCCTCTTTTGCCCATATGTAGTAATCACATATCCTTTGAGCAGAGAGAGACACAGCTCTCCCAGGATTTTCCTGGGAAGCTGTGAGAAAGCTCAGAGAGAGAATCAAAACAGTTATTATCTCAATCTCTGCACCTGGCAGGCAATCTCTGTTTGTCAAAGATGTTTACAAGAAGGAGTTTTCCCTTCTTGACCAACAGGTGAGAGAAGATTCCTAAAGGCCAATCAGGTCTTAGGTCCACCATTGTTTCTACAAGAACTGTGAATTTCTAATAATAAAGTGCCTTTTCATGCCTTCTGATGATGGAGTCTCTGTACCACCTGTATCTGACACCCCTTCAGTGATACCCATATAACAAATTTTCAGATGTTCCCCAAAACAGATTATGTCACCCCACAAAAAGCTCCTACAACAGTGCAAACCAGCAGTGGGTTTACCAATATTTAGACACACAAGAGTGAACTTGCCTTGAGTTGCAATGTAATGGCGAGGCCGATGGTACCCCTGGAAAAAAAAAAAAGAAAATAGATGAGTGTCGATGAAATCACAGCTCAGACAAAGCCCACCAGGGATTTGATACTTTCCAGGTGCCAACTGCTGCCCTCTGGACACTGTATAATTATGTAATATATTCTAATTAACTGGTTATGGAATGAATGAATGAATGAATGAATGAATGAATGAATGAATGAATGAATGAATGAATGGAATTAAGAGACTTTAAGTAAGGGCATCTCCCTCAGATAAATAACACAATCTCTTCATGCCAAAGATAAGACAGGAATGGGGCACTTTTAAACAATTTCCACAAAGAAACACAAATCCTGTGTTACCTGAGGGTAACACTGAAAACAGATAGGCAAAACACTGCATCTTCTTGTTTGAAAAGAAGAAAGGTATGAATTTGTGTCTGTGAAAATTCTAGGGCGTCTTTTATCCTTTCAAGAAACTACTCTAAACATTTCCTGTTGCTGTGACTTAAGAGCTGTGTTGAAGAAATGCACGTACGTTGGATCACTGTGTGTGAGACAGAGGCTGCTTTTCCAATGTCATTTTAGAACACTGAAAAAAAGTCAATCTGTTTACATACATGCCTCCTGCACCACAACTTTGTGAGTAGTTGGCAAGTCTCTGATATCAACTAATGCTATTGTGAGGGGCTGATATTGATTTCTGCATCCATCATCTAGCCCACGTCCCACTTATGCTGGTGGATCTGTCAAACACAGGAAATCTCCATCTGCCCAGATTGGTCAGACAAAATAAACTGGAGACTGAGAACCTTCTCCCTGTCACAACACAACGTTTGTACAACGTTCAGCTGTCACTCATATCAGATCCACAGCCTGTCCCTGTGTCAGAGGCACCAAATTCATAAGCAGGCTTGTCACAGGAGGGTTTGTCACAGGGGGATGTCTAGGAGCCTTACGTCGATGTAATTGGCGTTGATGTAGTCAGAGTGAGGGTCCCCATCCAGCAGCTGCAGCCTCACTCTTGAGTGATCATCTGAAGGAAGGAAAGGAAAAAAAGTGACAGTAACGATAAAGAGGAGTTTCCAAGTGGTCTGCTGTGTCTGCTGGCTCCTGCAAGGGTGGTGTGGTGGAATTATGGAATGCCCTGAGCTGAAAGGGACACACAAAGGGCAACTCCTGGCCTCAGGAATCCCACCATGGTAATTGAATAATTGAATATTTACAATAAGCAAAAATGGAATAGAATCACATGTATTCCTGTTGCTAAAAGCCCTTTGTTTTGTGTTTCAGATGTTCTGTTTAGATCCTTAAGTTAGTCATGCTCTGTGTTCTGTCACCATAATCCTTATGGAGGTTTGAGACAGGTCACAAATGGTGCCTGGTTTGGGAGGTTTGGGACAGATCTTTGCAAGGTGCATCTCCATGACAAAAACCATTTTCCTGCTTGGAAGCTCCAAACTCCCTTGGCTTCATCAGATCTATGGAAACTGAGGCAAGAGCTAAAACAGACAAGACCAGGACATAATTAAATAGATCACAACAGAGATATAAAAGATTAAAGAGGGTAAAAAGGCAAGGAAACCCTGCAAATTAGAAATGGAAAAATCCAGAAACTGGAAGGAAATACAAATTAAATCAGGGCAACATTCCTTTACGCAACCCACAGAACCCACAGCAGCAAAATGGCATCGAGGCAGTGTTGAAAAAAACCAACAAAATCAGAAATGTTCATCTTTTTGAGGAGATTCAAAGTTACTTTAGATAAGGCAATAAAATAGCAGAGATCAATCTTTTCATCTCCCAGCATGCTCCACAGTTCAGACGCAGAAAGGAACTACCCCAGCGGGCAGATTATGTCATGATTTTCCACCAGGGGAATATTTTGATCTTTCTGTGGAACAGCTGGTGCTGGGCTCTGTCACAGGAGATACTCCAGAGCCAGGCTGCTGATGTGATTTGCTCTGGCAATCCCAGCACTGGTGTGCAGTTAATTGCAGCACTGCTTCTAAGAGCCAGTTGCTTGGCAGAGGCTACGGGGTTATGGGGGTCACTGCTGGCCATGCTGTGCTCATTTTTAAATGATTTTTTAAAAGAAGTATAATATCGAGTCCATTAAGTTTATTTCCTCCCTACCAGCTCTATGGAGCATAGCTCTCAGTCAGAGCAGCATTAATGTTTAGCAGCACTTTGCAGAACACAGGCCTGAGCATGATTTACATTCAATTAAAAAGAATCATAGCAATGAAATATAAAAATATGAGGTGTGATTCTGCAATAACTCAGTCAAAAGGGGTTTGGTCATGTCTTAATTAAATGTAGAATCAGATAATAATTGTGAAGACAGATGTGTGAGCAGTTCTGAAAACCAAGACTTGGACATATATTAAATATTCATTTGGCTGGGTAAAGGAATGATTCTACTCTGTTCAGCCATTGGGTGAGATTTACACACCTAAAAAAACCACAACCACATTGCTGTGGTTATCAAATCCCATATCTACATTCAAAGAAGGTTCTGCACATGAATCCATCAAAAGCTCTGTTATATTTGTATTAATGAATATAACCTTTGTAGACACGGGGAAGGGGGGATATTTCTCTAAGTGCTGATGTTCCCAATTACCTGCACTCAAGGCAGCTGCAGGAGGAGTCGCAGTAAATCATTGGTCAGACAGGCAACAAAAGAATTTATACTTAGAGCAATTCACACAGACAGACAAAGAGCTGATTAAACCGGACAGGGGGGTGAAACACAGGGAAACTCCCGCAGACAATTTCACACGTGCAGTTCCAGGCAGCAAACTAAACCTGTAGGAGCCACATGGAACAAAAGCAAAGGAAAAGCAATCCCTGGAGCAAGTGCCTGGGAGGGGAACATTTACTGACTCCTCCCAAGAGAACACCACTGTGGAAGTCTCAACTCATTGCAGCAACAGAACCAAAAATGATGAGACCAAAAACGATGAGACCAAAAGTGTCCCCAGTGACAGGGAAAAGGATTTCAGGTTCATTTTTGAATGAGGGACACAGACAATGTCTGCAGCTGGAGTGCTCGGAATAGCCCTGGAGGAAGCACCTGCCTCTCTTCATTTAATGGAGCCAAACATCAAAATTAAGTTTCAGGGCTTTCAGCCACTCTTTGGACAGAAAGTTAAAGCAGGCAGGATGAGTACATCCAGAGGGAGCTGAAGGGGGAAGACCTGGGAAGCAGACTGAGAGCAGCTCCATGATTTCAGGCAATTATGGATAATTATGGCTAAGGAAAAAATGCTTAGTAGGTGCAAAAAAGTGTTGTTGGTTTGTTTTCCTTTTACCCCTTTTTTAAAGTCAAATATGGGGAAAAACATAAAGGATGAAGAAATTTAACTGAAGATTAATGCTATTTTTTTTTTAAAGGAGACATTCAGTTCTAATCATATTTTTGGGACCAAATGAAAAATGCTTTAGGCTGAACTTTGCTTTCTGAGGATAGAATTCAAAATATTTCATTGCGTATTTTACTAAAATGAGATTAATTCCTGAGGGAGATTTATTGCTCTTACAAGTGAGAACATTGCAGCAGAAAAAAAATCTGTGTATATGTGAAGCACAGGAAATATTAATGATGTCTTAATGGTTTCTTTAACCTTGTTCCAAAGTTTAGGAGAACAGTCTGGATAAAAGTTCATAAAATAAGTTCCCTTGTAAATATCTTTTTTCTACAAAAAAACTTTGGGATTTGACTAGAGAAAAAAAAAGGCAAATTATTATGCTCTTAGTAGTAAGGATCTTGTACTTAGGGTTTTTTGCCTACAGACTTTAAAGAGCTATTTAAGGAACAGCAAATGCATTTATTATCT
The DNA here is from genome assembly GCA_034509185.1 of Euphonia xanthogaster. Lineage (NCBI taxonomy): Eukaryota > Metazoa > Chordata > Aves > Passeriformes > Fringillidae > Euphonia > Euphonia xanthogaster. The sequence goes on along the minus strand of JAYDZK010000070.1, from coordinate 3,442,595 downwards.
CTTCTCCCATGGTTAAAACTTATTTCTGATTCTTCTCTTCATCCACTGGACTCCTCTAGCCAAGGACACAGAATTCTTGGCAGACTGAAATGAAAGTGTAACTCAACTCTTCACTAAATTTATCAGACATCATATCCCTGTGTGTTGAAAATGGACTCTAAAAAACATTAAAAAGGGAGGGGAAAAAGGAGGAAGAAAAAGGTGAAGGACCAAAAAAAAAAAAAAAAAAAAAAAAAAAAGAAAAATGTAAAAAAATAGAAAAAAATAGAAAAACATTGAAAAAATTAACGAATGTGTAAATGGTTTTATTTCTCCCTGCCTACTCCACTCCTTCTGCTAGTTAGCAGAACTCTAAAATTATGAAGAGTAGTTTGACTGAAAATTGGTCTTAAAACAGACTTCAAAAATGACATGAATTTCACTGAAAAGCTCTGTGCTCCCATTTTAGCACAGAATTGTTACCGTTTTAAACTCCTGTCAAAATTCCCATTAGTGATCATTTGAAGTATCATTGCAATTTCTCCACGTCTCATTTTGACACCAGCACTGGATTAATCTCACACAACTTTCGCCATCGAAACATTACACAGCTCATCTAAACTGCCTGTCAGGGTTCCCCACTCAGGGCTGGAGAAACACACACAGCTCTGCAGATTCATCCTCACTCTGTGCTCCCCTTTCTGCCCCCACTGACCCCGGAGTGTGCCATGAGAGCTGGGCAACATGCAGGGGGGATAAATCCCACCCTGTCAGGGCCAAATTCCATGGATATCACACAAATTCTGTGGGATATCACACAGACGTACAAGAGTTTAGGCACTACAGAAGAAATCATGGAAGAAAAATGTTTGGAAATTTAAGATTTCTGTTCTAAATCCAATAGTGATGTCAAGCACTGGCACAATCTGTCTCTGGCAGGGTCCAAGGCCAGGTTGGACAGGGCTCAGAGCAACCTGGGACAGTGGAAGGTGTCCCTGCCCATGGCAGGGGTGGCACTGGATGGACATTAAGGTCCCTTCCAACCCAAAGTCTGGAATTCTCTGTAGTTTTTTTTATTCCATGCCTTATCCCTGTCTGTGGGCAAGAGGTGCTCTCCACCTGTGTGCCAGCTTCTTCATCTCTTCCACCCCAAAATTCTCTGATTAATTCAGTTTTCCAACCAAAAGCATATGGTAGTCAGGGCATGAAGGAAATAAAGCAAATTTCTCCACTGTCTTTTTGTCACCACCTCTCTAGTTTTTAGTGGACCATCATAAGACTTCAAACTCAGGGGAAAAAGAAAGGCACGGAAAGTTCTCTCCATCAGCTGAAGCAAAACACCATCCTACCTCTTCCCATCCTCAGCTCTCATCTGAGAGTTTTTATTCTCCTGTAATGTAATGGCTCTAAATCTTGGCAAGATGGGGAGAAATCAAATAGAACCAAAGGTCCCATATAGCTTCTGGACATTTTCTCTTCTCCTGTAATAGATTCAGCTCAACATCCCTCGCCCAACAATCACTTTCTGATGCTCTTTGAAGGTCTCAATATCTGGGCCCTAAAGCAGAATTAAATCATTTTGCTTCAGCACATAAATGGCTACACTGCCTACGCTTGTCCCCTAAAGAAACTCCTGGCATCTCCACAACTGTCTTTGTTTTTACAGCTTTTATAAAAGTGCAAAGCTCATGGGCTTTATAAAAGGAGCAAAGCTCATGGGCTCTGTTCATATAATAAAAGGTTCAAGCAGGACAGTTTCCTTCAGCATAGTAAGTCTGTCTGCCTCTTCCTGCCATCCACAGTGGATTTCTGTGGTCATGCAGACCCCAAATCCACTGCTCAGCTTTTCCTTCCCTTGCTCCAAAAACTGTTACAGATAGGAGGGAGCGAGGGAAAGCTCGGAGAGCTCTTTGAGCTCTCCTGCCCCTCCTCTGCATGAACAGATCAGCTCTCAGGCTGGTCTGCAGCTTTGGTTTGCAAATGTAAGAGCAGCAGGTGTTGGGGCTGGCAGTGTGATCGAGGTTTTCAGAGAGAGGCACGATGTTAATGCAGCTCTGGGAGAGCAGTGAGCCAGTAAAACAGCCCTGTAACTGTGCTGTTACCCATGAGGCTGTAAAGACACGATCCAATCTGCTGTGATTCACTGAGCAATGCTACTCATTGCAAGGGCTTACAAACCTACATTTTAACACCAGTCTCTGAGGCCGCTGCAGAAGTCAGATCAAAACCTGACTTTCCAATTCCCTCCCCAAAAGGCAGGGTACTTGTTGTTCAGGAGGGATAAATGGTTAAATAAATAATGTTAATTGCCAGGTGCAGCCTTTTATCAAATAAACTGGTAGGAACAACCAGTGGCTGCTCTGGGTTTCACCAGCCACTACAACTGAAGTACAACAAAACAGCTCAGGGTATAACTGTGTTATGCCTCCTCTGCCCAGGCTTTTGCCCAGTTTGTACCCACAGAGCACAATTTGTTTTCATGACCTGCCTGGAGGGAACCACTGCCCTGCTATTCTCAGCTCCTGCCCTGACTTTTCCCAGGGAGTTTGCCCAACTCACCCACCAGTGGGGTCTGGCTCCAGGCTCAGCTGATAACTTTGCAATGGTTTTACAAAATATCAGATGAATGATATGCTCCTTCCTTAGGCATCCTTCTTTTCTTCTCCCTTCCAAGCCTTCTCAGTATCACTCTTGTATATTTCTAAATTCTCCTTGTAGTCTTTTAAAAGAGCCCTTGTTTCCTTCTCAAACTCTTTGTTCTGATAAATATTTGAAGAGAAGAAAGCCCACTCCACCCTCTCAGCCCCATTCCGAAATCTTTCCCGACACTTTCACTTTCAAGAATCTTTCACTTCACACCGTGCAGATTCTTGTTCCTTAGCTCTGATTACATTCTGCATTCCCTTATTCAAGTTCATCACCTCCTATCTGCACTGCTGCTGTATTTATATTTAGAGCTAAAGGGCTCACGTCACTCTTCGTTAGACAACAATTTGTCTTTGTGAACACCTCTTTAGATAACATCCCATTTATCTTCCTTGATTTTGCTTCTTGAACTCCTCACATTTCACTTGGAGTTCAAGGTTTTCTTCATGACCACCTTCAACATAAATGAGATGGAAGCTTTTGCACAGTTTTGCCTCTTTTCACCTCCTCTTTTGAATTATGCCAAGTGCTTCCTCAAAATCATACAGAGAAACAAAGTCTTTCGCATTTTCTTCCTCATGTCATACCACAGCACTTCCACTTTCAATCCAGTGTCTATAGCTGGGTGATTCATCTGTCTTAGACTCATTTAATTGGAGTTGATTGTATAGACAGGTGAATAGAGCCTCTGTCTGCATGTCTCTCTTTGCCACTGGGACACAGAAAGCTTCCTGTGGAGGAGCTTTCTGTGGACCTGAAATTAAGGGAGACAACTTGCATGCTAATTGTAACATTCCAGTGCTGTCACTTCCATTTTCCACATGGATGAAGAACACTGGTGAACTTGGTGACCTGCTCACAAACCACACAAAGCCAGCAGCAGAACTGGGATCACATCAGGGCTCACAAACTTCAATCTTTATTTCCAGATTCCTTCATCTTTACCACGGGGCTCCTGAACCGAGATGTTCTATGTCAGTCCCCAAAAATGGCACATGAATCACTTATCTCAAGGCTTCAAAGAGAGGAGCAATGATGTGTGAGGTGAGGTTTCTTTATGATGAAGTTGGGTTTTTGGGTCAGTTGTTGTTGTTGTTTTGGTGCTTTTTCAGTGGGTTTTTAAAAAATTTTTAAGTAAAATCTATTTGTTCTACAAGAAATACATTTTTAACCCAAGAAAAAAATATAGTATGAAATATTTCACTCAGTATGACTTAATATTGCTCTCAGAGCATTCTATAGATTTTCCCAGTCATGAAAATCTATGGCACGATCATTTATATTCTGATTTCTTATTCTGATGGTTTCAAGCTTGGCTTCTCCAACTTGATTCAGCTCAGCAGTGCTTGAAAAGAATTAATTCTCATACCTCCTCTCCCCAGTCATTATCAGGAATAATGAAACACTGGTGAACTGCCTGGAGAGCTTGTGGAAAGCTCAGTTTTGGAGAGAAACTTTGGAAGCGGCTTGACAAATATCTAAGGAAAATGAGGAAGGTGAATTTAGTCTTGCTTTGAAGAATAAAGCTCTCCTAAACGGTTTTATGGACTCTTCCCCACCCTGCAGTTCTGCTGTGTATTGATATTCCTGTAACATCAAAAGGAACTGATCATTGAAAGAAGTAAGCCAAGAAGTTTTAGTGCATTTTCTGTTGCCTTATTATGATCCTGAGGCAGAAGTTAAGCTTGTCCCACCCTTCCAACCTGCTCTCTAGGGAGCAGCAGTGACTGCTCCACTGGCTACTGACCACAAGGAAGAAGTAAACCTGGTTTCTGAGCCACAGCTAAAAATCTGATCTGTCTGCAGCTCCTCTCTTTCGTGGCACTGGAAGCTCTGGGTTTTGTAGTGAAAATAGACAGAAAATGGACATCATCACATTAAAAGTAACAAAAGGATTTAGCCCTTGAGCCACAAAACTAAAGCACAAAGCAAGGCAGGTAGAAAATGTGTAACATCATGCAATGGTGTTATGAAAAATAAGGATTTAAAAAAACATGAAATAAAATAAATCCCAGGAATAAAGCCTGTAACAAATGGACTGAACACAGTCCGTACTGCTAGCCAGCTCCTGGTGAGCTTCTCAAACACACCCTTCTCCACAGCACACAGGCAAGATCTCACAGAATGCCCAGTTCAATGGGAATTTACACCTACAGGAGATTATGTTTCCATATCTGTTCTTGTTGCGGTTCTCGTCTTCCTTGGCCGTATCCCAGGACGCCGTCTGGCCCTCGGGGAGTGCCTGCAAAATAAACAATAAGGGAGGGTTTAAAACACCTGGAAAATGCCTTTAGGTGGGGGAAGAGGCCTAAGGAAGAAGAGCAGGGCAAAAATAAAGGAGCTGCATAATTCAGTAGCTGACCAAGGAAACACTGTTGGTGAGGAAAGGGCACCTCCACTAATGGGAAAAGCAGAGCTTGTGCAGACCATTTGCATCTCTTGTCTCCTGCCAGCCAGGAATCATCTTCCTCCTGCTACTTCCCATCTGAAATGATCAGGGGAATTTGTTTCTGGCTGCACAGTCTCAGGTCATCCTCATTTCCCCTGTAAAACAAGACCTGGGGAGATTTCACTTGACCACACCTCTAGAAAAACTCAGATGGTTGAAACCCAGTGCTCAGCCTTTCATATTTAAGCTGAAAATAGAGTGGCTTCATCTATTTCTGTGGTGATAATGGGTGATGCAATACAAGCCATTTGGTGGATTTCTCTGGGGAAAGATAAAGCAGCTCAGAGTTTAGATCATGTATAAGAAAGAGAGGAAAAATGAGGTAAAGCATGCTCATGAAGCCCAAGAATAAACAGCCATTTTCCTAAAATCTGCTCTTTCAGATGATGAAGGAAGAGGGAAAGGAACTGGCAGCCCACAGTGTCACCCTCCCTCCACCTCAGCCCTACAACTATTCTGCACATCCTCACATGAGCCACTTTATCCTGGAGACATGTCCATGAGGGACTTTTAAGGCAGAGCCTGGAAAGCAGCAGATGGGGATGGTTCTCCCTTTCTTGGAAAAACCATGGGTGAAGAGAGCAGCCCCTCCTGAACTGCCTCTCTAGTTCTGCCTCCTCCCAGATGTACCCCCTAACACGATTCTACATCACTAAAATCATCATTGGAAGTTTTATTATTTCTGGTCCCTGGGGAATTACAGAGGGTTTATACCAGAGTCGTCGTAGAGTCACATCTGCCTCAGCCAGCAGTGGGTAGTTTGACACAGCTATGTTACAAAATGAATTTATATTCATCTTCACAAGCCACCCAGGTCTATTATGTGCCTGAATGCAATAGCAGAGAGACACAATTAGGATCTACAACACTGGTGTTACAATTAAACTTAATATGAGCAAACCCCTGGCAGAGCAGATCGCTGTGAATTTCCCCGCAAAGGGTTCCAGGACAGAAAATGTCAGGCACTGCAGCACTGCCACGAGCTCTGCTGACAAAGACAGGGACACTGAGTTCCTATTCAAAAGCCCAGGAGAAAGAGTAATAACTCTGTAATTGGTGAGGGCTTTGATCACATATATATTTCCTTTGCAGACTGTTGTTTCTGAAGAGCAGCTCATCCTCTGAGGAAAAACACCCAACCAAGAAACTCACACACAACAAAAAAAACCCAAAAACCTCTGAGTGAAAGAAAAGGTGAAGAAGGCTCATTTTCATCTTCAAAGAGCAAGGAAAAAGGTGCCTTATTTTCCCACTAATATCAAATTACAGCAGATTGACCAGAGAATGGCAACTGTCATTAGGTGCGTAATCAGAGCCATCTGAAAAGAAAGAGAAATAAAAGAAAATCCTTTCTCATGACTTCCACATGGGAGAAGCTATCTTGGTCAGAGAAAATATATTCAGGTCCAATAAATCCCTTTTCAACAAACCATATCCTTTCATTTGATTTGAACATGCAATTCTCCACTGAAATTGATGGTTTTATATTTGCTGATGGAGCCTCGGAAGATTTAAGAGTCCAGGACTTTTCATTGCATTCAATACCACAGAAATCCCTGCTTTCCAGAGAACTGACCAGCTCTGAAGGGAGGGAGCACAGCTCTGGTTGGTGGTGAACACAAACCACCTTTGCAGGTACACCCCTTACATCCCCACTTTTATAAACATCAAGTGAACAAATTGGAGGAACTCCATGAACAACCCAAATAATTTGCCCATGAGACCCCAAAAAATGCAGCACAAAGAATTGGAACTGCATTAAAAAGAAAGACAAGAATATGGATTATAACTGGCTTGCATCCAGAAAATGAGGAGCATGGCTAATGCTTTGTTCCTTCAGGTTTTTATGGCACAGTAAGTGTCTCTATAATTGTAAAGAGAGTCCTGTTCCTATCTGCATTATCAGAAATGTTACATCAGGACAGATCACTCAGGCACTGGTATTTAATCCATTTTTTCTCAGGAAATTCTCCCCCTTCTTTCTTTGACATGGTAACAGAAGACTTTTAGTGTTCAAAAAAATGATACTTGATTTTTAGGCTTTTTCTACTTCTAAAACTCCCTAAACTTCTCTTAGAGAAGTTTTATGAAATCTATATTGAAATATCTTCCCACTAGTGGAATTTAGGTTACAGTGAAGCTTTTTAAGCTAAATTGATCTAAATTTTAGCTGAAATTACAAGGATAGATCTTTTAAAGTCAGCTTCATCTCAATCAAGCTTCCTAAGCACCACAGCCCAGCCATAAGTGAAGTGTTCCCATTAAACTGAGGCTCACTGCAAGCCAATTTGAATTTTGGATGGATGCATTTAGTTAGTTTACTGTTTGCTTGTAATTTAAATACAAAAAATCTAATCCTTCATTTTCACTGATCCACCTCAATGCTGCACTTTTGCTGCCAAAGGCAACAACATCAATTCAAAGCCTTCCTGTTCATCCCAAAGTGTGCCACAGTGCCCTGGCCCTCCCCCCTGAAGCCATTCCCTTCTCAACACTGGTGGAAAAACTCTTCCCACAAATCTGCTGGGAGCCAGAATTAAAAATTACCTGGGCTAAAAAATATAATCTGAAAAAAAAGTATTTCAGCCATTCATTTTGCAGCGTCCCATCATAGCCCAGACCACCAGATCTATTCTTCTGGCCACATGCAAATGTGTAGGCAGAAATCAAAGGGTTAAAGTCCAGGGGTGAATTCCACAATCTGAAGGCTCTCAGCACTAAAATGTTTGAAGAAAGGAGCCACAAAATCTAAAAGAACTAAACAGTCTCAGTAATGCAGCAGGAGAATGTGCATTAGTGACATCCTAAATCATAATGGAAAATGAGTCTGGATAATTAAGCCTATTATCTCCTTAGCCAGTAATTGGTGCTTTCAATAAGTCTGTGGGACTGGTCCCACAGCTCCCAACAAATCAGAGCTGATATGTTCTGGAAAAGGAACTGGTGACATTTAATGTGTCCTGTTTAAACGTTTATGGCTATTCCCAACCCCAAACGGTGCCATCTACACCCAGCACCGCTGACAGATTTTTCTCCTCTGCTCCTCTTGTTTTATCACCGAACAGACGCAGCAGCCAAAAAGGCCCAAAGTCCCACTTTGCCCTCAGGTGCAGTGTGCAGCCCTAAAATAACACAGACAGGGAGCGCTGACAGATTCTCCCACTACTCACACCCGGTTAACACTCATTTCTCACCAGCACTCACACCATCCCCTCCACTTCTCAGCTCCTCCTGGAGCTACCAGGAATATTTTTCTAGATGCCTTCAGCAAAACAAGCTGCTTGTGCTCACACGTGTAGGTGCAGGCATCCTTTAAACAAATATGGAATGCAATTTCCAGGTTACTCGGCGGAGATGGGAAGGCACCGAGATAAGAGATTGTCATGTGTGACTGATATGCTCCGTTCAAAGTGATTTTTCATGAGAGTAAAATTATTTGGTAACATGTCACTAAACAGGCTGCAATTTATGCTATCAATTTGCAAAGTAAGTAGAAAATCAGCTCCTTAGAAGAAAAAAAAAAAGAGCATATTTGGAGGTGACACTGATATTAGTGTCTGCAAACACACTTTAAAAGAGACATCAAATTCTTTCTCGAGATTTTATCAGCTGCTCTGCAAAGCGTCTTGCAAAGCAAATTTTGCAGCTCCGTGCTCCTGCAGATCCCAGACTGAGCCCCCACTCAGAGCCAGCTCAAACCTCCCACCTTCCAGGAGCTCTCCTGCTCCCTGACACCCTCCCCACTGCTATTTGGAGCTGAAGTGCTGCCTCCATCCCATCTCCAAACCCAAATCCCACCATGGAAAACGCCTGCATTTAAGGCTGATGGAAGGGTGGAACAACACAGGATTTGTGAGCTTGTGGCATTCTCCAGGCCATTCCTTGTAAAGAAAGGAATTATGCAAATCTCTGTAATGCCATCATCCTTACATACGTCTGCAGACAGCACTTTCTGGGGAAGGCAGAGCTCGTGGAGCTGAAAGTTGCATTGACATTTTTCATGCTAATGTGCTATTTTGATAATTACCCGTGCCAGCACCAGAAAATTACATATATGCCAGCACCTGTTTTCTTCTTGAACATCAAGAACTGGGTCTTAGGGCATCTGCAATGGAGCTCAATGCAGTTTTGGGTATTCCTCATGGAAATGGAGGCCAAGGGGGGGCTAAGTAAATCTCTTCAGAGAATTATTAACCTTTTTTTGGTATTAAATAAAGCTCTTTATATTGATAGTTTAATTAGCATGCTTGATTATGGGGCAAGAGTGCCTAGACCTGGTTAACATACAGTTCCAGCAACATATGCTATGACAGTTTTTGATGCCATATGATTAAAAAACCACTCCCTGGTGAGGACCAGGAAAAGACAGGCTCCCAATTACAGCAAACCTCAGCACTGAGGACACAAACCCCATGGACTCATACTTGCAGGGTGGAAAAGTGAGCTGTTTTCATTAAGTGACTTATTTTCACAGCTGTTACATTATTTTTAAATAGTTTTAACGCCACTATGCATATTAATTTCTTATTGCCTTCCCATGAGCTTACTACATTCATTATAATTATCACTTGCTAGAGCTGAGTCTCACATATGTTTGATGCTATTTCCCTCTTCTGTTTGCTCTGCTCTAAATGTGTTTTCCTCTTCCAAATCATCCCCAACATCATGTCTTTTGGTCATGTGGATTATATTCCTGGTCATTTCAGTTTGCAGGGGGAAGAGGTGAGGGGAAATAGGGCAGCTTTCATTTTTCCAGCATAGGTTTTACTCATCTCCTCACATGGAGTTGGTAGAGGGTGTCAGTGAAGCCTCATCTGAGCCAGAGGTTTGATCATATTGGAAAATTTCCCCTCCATTTAAGCTACACAAATACCTGCCCTTGACTTGACAATTGTGCACTGAGGTCATTGCCCTGTGATTTCATGTGCTCAATTATGAGAGAGGACTTGGAGCTCCCAAAAAGCTCAGGCAAAACCCCTTCCTTTTCTCACAGCCTGGCTCACACTACTCAAGGAAAATATCCACAAGGAAGGGACTGTGGGACAGCATGTTCAGCACCTGTTGAATATTTAGTGTCTGCTCTTTATGGGGCAGAGGCATGAGCACAGTGTCACCCACTCACTGGTGTACTGAACACCTTCTCTTTGGAATAGAGGGCCTCCAACGACTGACAGTGCTGCAAAGCCCTGCCCTCAAAACCAAAATCAGAAAGAAAAGGATTAGGAGGGTGAATTAAGGAAGAGAAGCTCTCGAAACCAGCTATTCTCCCCTCCCAAGCTTCTGCCCTTCATGAGTGCAACTTCCCTACTCAGTTGTGAAAAATGCCAATCACTTGGTTTTAAAAATTTAAAAGTTTAATAGTAATAAAATGGTTATAAAAATAGTAATGTAATTAGAGTAATAAAATTTGGACAATTTGGATTAGGACAATATGAGACAGTAGAAACAAAGAGTTATGGACAGTCTGGGTACCTTTTCTGGGCAGCATAAGCCTGAAAAGGCCCCACGTTAACAGAGGATTAACCCTTAATAGCAACAGCCTGTTGCACATTCATACACCTCATCCATGGTGCATCAATTCCATTCAAACACAGGATTCTGTCTGGGCAGTGTCAGCTTCTGCCTCTGAATCCTGACAGCCTCTTCAGAGCTGAGCCTCTTCTTCAGGAAAGAACTTGATAAGGAGCAATAAATTCTCTTTCTCTGAAATATTCAGGTGTCCTGTGGCTGCTGTCTCTCTGTGAGTCCTTTCTTTAAAAAAAGTACCTTGCATAGCATAGTTTCCATTTTAACATTTTGTTATAACCTAAAACTACATTTTACACACTACTTAAAAAAATTAATACAGCATCACTTTCTAACACAACACATATAATATTCATTTTAATATTTGCGAAAAGCCAATCATAAAATACACATTTTTCACACTAATAAAAAAGTGTCTTCTCATGCTTTCTGATGATGGAATCAGTGCTGATTGTTACCCAGCTGGGGCCTGCTACCACACTCCTGGTGGGGACAGATTTGGCTGCCACACCGAGGGACTGAGCCAGGAATGCCCCCAGGATCCTGGAATTAACTCTCTCGGAGGTGGCTTTCCCTGGGATCAGCTTTGGCTGGAATTATCTGCACCTGTGCTGTGATTTTGCACGGAGCACAAAGAAAAATCCATGGAAACTTTTCTCTGAAAATTCTGCAGTGCCTGGGCTGGATTAAACATGATTAAAGATTATCCCTGGATTTTCAGCCAGCTGCTGTCCCTGCTGGAAAAGCCAGTAAAGCAGCCAGGAGTGCTTTCCCTGCCCTTCTCCTTGGAGAGGCAAGGAATGCTGGCATGGAATGTTCTTCCCCTGCCAGCTCCTGCCTCAGGAACTGCATTTCCCAATGGTTTCCCTGGTTTTAAACTGGGATTAGACACAGGGATGGCTCCACACTGACCTGGATAAAGGAGGAGCCCAGGGACACCCTCCCCACCCTCCCAGCCAGGAATCCCTTCCCTGAAACACACATTCCTTGTGGGAATTTTGCAGGGCCTGGTGACAGTAACATTGTTGCTATTATTAGTCACCATCACATTTTCTGGAAAATCCTCTTTGCCCAGGATTCTTTTCCTGGGAAGCCGAGAGGCCTCAGAGAAAAAGGAAAACAATAATTATCTGATTTGCTTCTCCTGTGTTTGCTGCTTTGGAATGTGGTTGGAGATTTTTTATCCAACAAGTGGTTGTTTGATTGGTTTCATGTGAATTGTTTTAACTCAATGACCAATCATGGTCAGGCTGTGTCTGACTCTGGAGAGAGTCCTGAAATTCATTATCATTCTTTGTGGCCTTCTGTCTGTATGCTTTCTCTAGTCTTTAGTATAGTTTAGTATAGTATCATATCATCAAATAATAAATCAGTCTTCTGAGA
>JAYDZK010000070.1:3398654-3415526 GCA_034509185.1 Euphonia xanthogaster | reverse complement strand
AGCACTCCAGACCCCAAATATAGGATTATAGTTACTGGAAATCAATGTGTTCCTAAATAGGATACACACAGGGCTACGTTCATAGGTCTATATTCTAAATGTTCTTTTTTTTTTTTTTAAACCAAAGGAGCAAATGTAGGGTTTTGTCTCTGAGAGGAAAGTCCTCAAAAATTACCCCCAAAATACAAACTACAGAGAATCAGTATTGACAGTAAAATAAACCTACTCAAACACAATGTACCACAAAAATACACAGGTGGGGTAGCAATTTTCTGGTTAAAACATTACAACATTATAAGGGACTTGTTCTTCAACCCGGACTGTTTGCAGCAAATCCTATAATCCCTTCCCCCATGAGCTGGGTTCTGTCAGCAGAACAATCATCCTTGCCTTCTCCCATTACAGCATTAACTTTCTATGGACAAGAATCCACAAGTTTCCATATTAATCAAATATTTTTTGAAAGGAGGAAGGGCTCAACATCTTCGTGGTAGATTCTTGCCTTGATAGTAAATTTATGAGGCTGGTTTACACCTACAGCAGCAAACATGCACATTCTTATGGTAATCCATCACTTTTGAAGGCATATTCTTTTGTTATCACTCTGCATTCACTCTCAGAGTTACAGGCATTTATATATCTCCTCCTCAGAATGCTGGGAAACAAGCTAATACAAATCTCAGTACATCAGAAAGATGACAACAGATAACACAGGAAAAACTATTCCATAGCCCAACAGAAGTAGATAAAACTCACTGTACATCAAAGTAATTTCAGAAGCAATTTTTCGTAGCTATGGAGCAAACACTGCTTATAAAAATCAAGTTATTCTGAGGGGACACCCAAAGAAGTCACTGGTCTAGGGAGGTCCATGAAGTCAGAATTACCTCCTGAGCAGTTCATAATCATCTAGTTCATTAACTCACTCTCGTTCTGCATTCTCACACCTTATTTTCAGACCTGCATGACTTGGAAACACATTAAAACTGTCAAATTCCTCACGGTTTGCTCTGCCTGAGCTCTGCCCCAGCTGCCTTAAGTCACAAAGTTCCTCTGCTCGGGGGCCTCTTGCACTTTGCCAGCCTAAATCAGACCCATCTCTCAGCACACTTAGGACGTGGCCACATTTCAGATAACATCAAGCAAGATCTAAACAGAGCAATTGGTTCGCCCAGTGTCATAGGGCTTGGCCACACTCAGGCCTTGGGGCAGGACTCAAGGTTTTTCTGGAATTTGGGAGTGTAAAAGAACTCATAGGGCCATGCTGCCCTTCCAGAGCTGCTGAGGATGAATTTCCAGGAAAACACCTCATGTCCGTGAGTTTGATTAAAGATGTTACCAGCTGAGGTTTATGACATGAATTGTGTTTGTGACACAGGGATGTGACTTTTAGCTTCAGATTAAAAAAGAGGGGGAAAAACCCAAACAAACCCAAAGAAAACTAAGAAAAAAACCCAACCCAAAACCAAAACAAATGAAAAACCAAACCAAAAAACTAAACCGAAACAAAAATCCCCCAAAACCCACAAATACAAAAGAGAAGTTTCTTAAAACTTTGGAGAACTTGTTTCTGAAATCAGTCAGGTTGTATAATGAGATGTACACACAGGGCTGCTTTCTAACTAGCATTTCTCACAGGCACTCGGGTCTGTAATCAAAGGAAACATGTCCAGAGAGGATTTCACATCAGGGTAGAGATTAAGACTTCATTAAAAATTCTCTTTGTGCTCCCTGGAGTGGCACGTGAGGCCACACAGATCCCTCCAGTCATGCAGAGTGGTGAAGGATCCTTCCTATTCTGAAAATTATTCTTTAATTTTCATAATATTTCCTAAACTAGCAAACCCCACAAGAATCCCATGGAAGCCAGTAAAAGGGAATTTAGTACATTTTCCTTTTATGCCTTTGATAAAATGTGAGTTTGTCTTTTATTTTTAAATTATTTTAAGAATTTTTTTACTAAAGGAAGCATCTCATGTCCACGACCCTACAATTCCTTAGACAGCACTTGGCAGGTCACCTAATTATGAGTGAAAATTATCCATGGGGCAGGGGTAAGAACTACATCTTGCTGTGCTTGTCTTTTGTGAAGACCTTTACGTCTCACTGATCATAAAATCATGGAGGATTGTGGAAAGGTGTGAATTCTGATGTTTCTGGGTACTAATGGATCCCTTAAACCCTGAGTGCCACTTGCCTACACCTCCCTCTCATCTTCTTGTTCTCCTAAGTGAAATCACACTGACTTGGTGACTTATGGTCGTGGTTCCTACTGCAGAACTCAATTCCCCCACTTCCAGAATGTTCTGTCTGAAGCATTAAAGCCCCTCCTTCATCTGTGTCCCTCCTGCAGGGTGTCTGCAGAGCTGTCTCCCCATAAAATGGGATATCACACAGGTAAAGCACGCCTTAATAAATCAGTCTCCTGCAAAACTGGCTGCATTTTAATGGGTGAAATCCTCAGAATCCAACAGCTCCTGCCAGAACCCCTGCAAGGATGTCAGGATGGCTCTGCTGGGGGCAGGGAATTCTCCTGGACAAGGCTGGTCCATGGCAGTTCCTTTGTGCAGAGCACATCAGTGCATCCCTGCTGAGCTGATCCACTGCTGTCCCTCCCATCTCTGCCAAGCTGCCCATGATTTCTGTGTGGTCACAACCCCCTGCACACCTTTCTGGTCAGTACAGACACTGGGGGGCAAATTTAGGTCCACTTGGTTTCCCATTTCCCACCTTGTTTCATAATAACCCTGCCCTGAGGCAGTGTCTACAGGTGACTGTGCTGCTTCCCAACATTCCTGCACTCCAGGGAGCTGCTCAGCCACTGCCAGGGCCATCACTTGCCTTTCATGGAGTTGGGACATATTGATATCTTAAAAAAACCCAAGATATTTGAGAAAATGACCAGCTGTGATCGTTCATAATCCCCAAGTAAAAGCAGACAAGCTGGAGCAGCCATAGACCAATCTCTGTTTTACCAAACACCTTCTCTGGTTCTGTGGAGTGTCAGAGACAGAGTCCAAAAAAATCTCTTTTAATTTCAACACCTGTATGTATCAGTGAGAATCCTGCCAGGATAACAACTAACACTGCATAATGGAAAGAGGGATGAGGGGATTTGCTTCAGGCCAGGAAAGATAAATGCCCAATTCTCTTCCTCTTTTCAGCAAGACCTGAGGTCTTGATGCTTCAACAGAAAACAAGGGGCTGATAAGACGGAGGGCAGCTGTTCATTTTTTATCTCCCTCGTAGTGCAGAGCATCAGGCAGCACCTTGAAAGTGGGATTTTTAAATCTAATTGATTTAGAAAATAGTCCTGTGTGGTGGCAGGGCAGGGAGTCAGGGTAAGCAACAGCAGGAGGATGGACAGGACTCACCCAGGAGCAGACCAGGGGCCAACTGGAGAGAGCATGGGAAAGGAAAAGCTTCTGTAGGCACTCACTGAATTTGTTCTGTCTGAAAAGTTATCAGAATTATTGTGACAGAAAGTAAAAGCTGGAGGCAAGGACACAAGCCCTGCAAGGACATTGAATTCTGCAGGTAAAGTTGCCTGCAAGTCATTCAATAACTGAGGGATCCTACTTAGCAAATTGTCTTGTTCTGTTTGATTGCTTTTGTGAGCTGCCAAGGTGATCCTGGCATTGAAAACACTTTGCTTCTCTTGGTGGGCTCTCAAGGAGAGGGGCATTTCCTCATCCCTGCTGCAGCCAGCTCAGGCTCCCACAGCTGAGAGCAGGATGGAGAGGGTGACTGCCCATCATGGGGTGCTGTAAATGCCATTTACTGTTGGCAGGCAAAAAGACAATTTAAGAAGGAATCTGACTGCTGCTTAAGACAGTTGATTTCAACAGCTCTGGTGGATAAACCCTGTAAAACTCTATTAGTCAGCAGGAAGGTTAAGAAATAATCCTATTATGTTATTCCAAAGTAGGCCTGTATAGAACCCACAAGTATTAAACTCCATTAAGGCAATTTATTTTCTTTTTCTTTTCAAGGAATTCTTTTACTCATAAAATTCCTGTATTGGCATGTGCACACCTCTGCACAGAACTTACCTCCAACACCTCAGCATCCTGGACTTGGCAGTAAGAAATTTGGAGAAATCATGAAGGTTTATTGTAATTCTTTCTCATAGATATAAAGAGGAAAAAAATAAAAAGAATCCACCCATGACTGTTACAGGGGAAGGAAATGATAAAATCTGCAGAGATGTCAGACAAGTAAAGATCTAAATGATTAAAAAGATTGAAAACTTGGAGTGCTGCTTCTTTACAAAATTTGATACATCCTATTTTCTACAGTTGCCATTTCAAGCAAATGAGCCAGCTGTTTTAGGTAGTCTGTCAAAATAACAAGGGTAGGGGGAAAAGATGAGGTCACATTTCAAGCTTGTCTCTTTCCTAATTTTCTGGTTGGAAAAAGAATCCCCAAACTTTCAGAAGCCCAAAATTCTGAGGGAACTGTTAAACACTTGATTTTCCCCACACTCCAGCCAAGCTGCCTCTGCTGTTTGGGGGATGGCTGATAGAACACAGTCTGCTGCTCTCCTGGCCTTCAGAGATATGAACCCCACAGAACTCTTGCTGCCTCCTTAGGATAGAGCTAGTCAGCACCTGAGAAAATTAGATCTTGACTGAAATCAATTTAATATCAGAGAAAAGTGTTCCCTGCCAGCCTTGGCTGTCCCAGACACCTATTTATCCATCTCACAGGTGTGCTACACAAAGTGGCAGTAGCAGCACGTGCAGATGGAATTTGACATAACCTGCAGAGGGGGAAAGGAAGAATTCACTCAACCTGTCCCACCCAGGTTCAGATTACAAGGGGAGGTTTCAATGATAAACCCCATTTTCTATCATGAGCACTTCCATTTTAGTAATCAGGGGGAAAAAAACCCCTTCATTAAAGATGCTTAATAAAGACAAGAGTTTTAGTACACACTTTTTTGAGTTTCAAAACTGTCCCTTGTCCAGACTAACAGGCTGAGTGTCAAAAGAAGGAGTGACATGCCCATAGTGTCTAAGTTTAAATTTATTTAATACGAAAAAGTTTACAAATCCACCATGCAATCCACCATGCACTCAACCTGGATCTAGTGAGGCTAAAGTAGGACATGGTGCTGCTTTACCCACAAAACTCTTTTAGCTACAGAGGTCTGAGTAGTTTACAAATGTTAACTAAGATCAGTTTTACTGAACCCGTGTGAAGAATAAACCGAGGACACAGACAAAGGAAGAAATGCTGTCTTTCCATTCCAGTTCTCTAGCCAGGAGACCAGGCCTCCTTTCATAACAATTTCATACAGAAAATGTTTTTCCATCCCACAGATCAGCTAAGGGATTTGACTCTTCTACTCACAAAGGAAAAGTATTTCTAAACAACAAATAAACACATGCCTCTTATTCTGATGCAGTTATTAGAACAGGCTTTATAAATTATTCTCAGTAGATCTGGACCCAGAGGAATGTTCTCCACCTGTCTGACAGTGAAACCAGGGGCAGTATCAGAGACATTCCAGGTTTCTATGGAGCTTTTGCAACGATCTCTATCACTGCCATTCCTAACTCCTCAACATTGTGCCCAAAGGAATAGGTCCTTTTAGGAACCTAGAGCTCTCCAAGGGGGTCATATCCATTGCAAGCAAGTTAAACTTACTGAATCCATTAACATCTTGGCAGCTGGAAGAAAAAGCTTCTTCATTGTGAACAGCACTGAGTTTAGTGGAGGTCTTGTCAGAAGTAGCCACAGGACCCATCTCCCTCTGCGTGCTGGTCTGAGTCTCCTTCTGCTTCTTGGCTAGCTTCCTTTGGGTGGTTTGGAGAGGGGAGAAAGCAAGGTCAGTTTGCCCTCGTTAAAAGCAAAGCAATGGCAAAATATTTTGACAGGATTACCCCACCTGGTCAGACATGCAAGGCATGAGACAAACCGCACGCCAGGAGACCCCGCGGGTTTTTAACGCAGCTTCTGGAGCGTGAGAAATATCGCGATACCGGCCTGGAGCTCTCCCTCCCCATCACTCATCCGCACAAACCTGCATCACCCCAGCAGTGGGAGGGCTTCCTCAGCCTCGGAGAGGGTGCAATAGGTCCAAAGCCTGGAGCAGGTGCCTTGGAGAGGGTGGCACAGGGCCAGCCCCCAGAGCGGGTGCCACGCGCTCCAGGAGGAGCAGAGGGCTCGGGATGGGAGCACTGCTCACTCCAGGGGACCAGGACATCTGCATCCATCCCGTGGGATGCTCCTTGAGGGAGTGGGAGACCTGGCTCTGTGCCACCTGAGAGCTGGAGTAGAGTTCTGTCCTGTCCCCAAGCACAGCAGTGAGGGCAGCAGCCTCCTGAGTCCTGACACACCCTGGAACTGCTCTGGGATCCCCAGGGAAGGTGGGGCACGCTGAAGGTTAAAGTTGTTTTAGCAATGTCCAAATACGGCCCTGTTCTGGGAAAATGGGTCTTTGCTTGTTTTGAGGAGACAGCAAAAACTTTGTCAAAAGCAGCATGCCTGCTCTGAAAACACTAACAAAGCTGAGAACACAAGAGGCTCCTCTTTTGCAAACACAGAGCATAATAAAATGGAGAGAAGCAGGAAAAGTGAGCTGCTAAGCTTCCACTGACATTTGACTGCCCTGTGCTTCATTCGTATCAGAGAGCAAAACCCTTTAAAAATGAATGTGTGACATTCTACAATCCACACCTTGAAAAAATATCACACAAATCCCTAGCACCAGCAAAGAACTTTGCTTACACCACTTCCCTAGATAAGAAAATAAAATAAAAGGGAGAAAAACAGATTACTGTAAGAAGGAGCTTTAGTTTTCTTTCTCTTCTCCAACTCAAAGAAGAAAAAAAAATCCTAACAACTAAATCATTTTGCAAAGAGGTTTTTCTTCTCTAAAACAACATGCTTATGGTAAGTACTACCCATCTTTTAAACTTAATTTGATTCCAAAAAAAAAAAAAAGGTACTCTTTCCAACACAGTCTAACAGGCTCTATTTATGCCCAGAACATGTCAGAGTGGCATTTACAGGCAAGTTCAAGCACACAGCTGAGCCCCAGCCTGCAGGAGATGGGCAGCTTGGCCACTTATACTTGTTTGGAAAGAAGGGTCAAAGAGAGCTAAATCCTTTGCCTATGTCTGTGGGAAAAGCCTGTTTTAAAGGAAGATAATCCAGATCAGGAGAGCACAGATTTATGGGAAAAAAAACTTGGATGTTTGCTGCAAACTTTTGAACAAACTCATGTATCTCATCTGCTCAGCCAGTTGGGGTTCAGCCATGTACAATTGGTGCTTCCAATCCAAGCCCAGAGCTGTTCAAATTGGGTCCATCATCCCAGGGGGCTTACTCAGATCTCCCCAAACCCCCGTGGTGTATCCACCTGCGCAGATGAAGATGCAAAGAGGGGAGCAGTCCTTGAGTGATGAAGCAAAAAGCTGGTGTTTAATGATGTTAAAAGCTTTGCTTCCAGTGTTCAGCAGCGTTGGCACAGCCAGATTTAGGAGCTGTGAGCTGCAGACATGGGAGCCCCTGCTTTTTTGTGCTGTGCTACCCAGGGTAACTAAAATAGCCTTGAAGTGTGGTAACCCTGCCATGTGGATCTTTTAATCCTGATGGTTTGCTAATCCTACATGCCTGTGTGAATTCTTTGGCAACAAGAATTAAAATCACTCAGTGGGAAACACTAATCCAAAATGCAGAAGTCCTTAATAACAAGCACTCTGAACTGCTGGGGTGAGCCACTGCAGACCTTGACTCTGATGGTTGAAAATGGTAAGTCAAAAGGGGCGACTTCCTCATTCAGTATAAGTTAAATTATTGGTGGCAATAATTATCTGTAAGTCCCCATTGCCTGGTATCTTTTCAGAAATGCCAACAGGCTACAAAGAGCAGGAATTGGCAAACTTGTTTTGTCTTTGAGTGAACGAGCAACATTTCTGCATGTTCTAGGCAGGAAAAAAATAACCCCAAACCCAAGCCCCTTAGTCCCCAAAGGCCTGCTTACAAAAGCCCTATGCAAAGGAGTTCTACCTGGTCCTGTAGAAGACAGAGAGGCCCCTAAAACATTGGCTTGAATGCCTAAAAAGAAAAGGTGACATGAGTTTAAAGTTCTCAATCTACCTCGCACACACAACCCAGGTCTGCATCTGAAAACGCTACAATTTTCTTTCCAAAGTGCCTTATCAGTTTCCACCTTTCTCCCTCTCTGTTCCAAGAATGTAAAAATTCTTCATCTAAATTTAGAGGGAAAAGGAAGACAGATCTCTTTTGAGGATTTCAGCGCTAAGCTTGCCAGACACATCAAGGGGCTCTCAGTTTCTAAACGTGCCTTTTCTGCTGCCGCTCTGTGTCTGGAGAGAGTGGCAGCACAGGACTAAGCCTATTTGGTCCTTACCATCATTATAATTCATAGAAAAGATTAGAAAATCAAATGACTAGCACTTTCCAGAATGTTAGGGATGTGACTTAAAACCCACAGCTAGGTAGAGGTTTATTTCCCAGCACGTCAAAAAGCCTTTTGGAAATGGAAAAGCATTTATCTAGAAATGCTGTTTCCAAAAATAGGGCGCTCCAAGAGATCTCTGTGAATCACTGACAAGCCACGCTGGTGACATGGCTCCTGCTGTCCCCACTGCCCTGCACAGAGCCACTGCAACACCCCAACAGAGCTGCTCTGGGAGCATCAGTGTCAGTCATGGGCTGGCTGCGTGCCCAGAGTGTCCCCAGCACAGCTGACACCCCTCAGGGAGCAGACACTTCCCCACTCATGCAATATGCAGCTGAAAACGGGAGGAAATAAAGGACCAGGCAGATATTGGGAAGAAGAGTCTGATACAATCGACACAGAATGCCAGGATATGAATAAAATGATCTTGATGCTGGTTTACATCCAAGGGCAAGGGAAATGTGGCAAGAAGGAAGCAGGAGTCCATGGATGGAGTTTACCAGGTTGCTCTTTTCAGTTTGAGAGGGTCTGGAAATGAAGAGATGATGTCTGCAAGCACCACAACACAGAGGAGGGATGAGACAGAAAGATGCTCAAAGTTGAGTGAAAAAATGAAACCAGCTGTATAATCAGGCAGTTGATGCTGACCCCACTAAAGCAAGGAGAAAAGCCATTGGCAGTGAACACAAGTGTGAATTTGAGGGGGGAAAAAAGATGGAGATTTGATTCGGTTATTTTTCGAAACTTCTACTCCTATCAGAGACTAGACATAAAATCTGAAGCACTACATTAAAATTGTGGGAGTTCTACTTAAACAGTCAAGGATTGCAAACTTAGTATCAAGCACAAACCATTTACTGCCACGGGCATTAATCAGGAAGCTCCAGCAATATTTTCTGTTAGAACTATCTGCAGGATCAGATTCCTGTTTCATGGAGGTTTGGATGACTGTCAGGGATTATTTTTTAAAAGCAGCTTCAAACTCTTCTCTAACTTCTTCTATCAATTCTACATGCATGAACATTAAATCTGTAACTGCCACTCCTGGAGAACTCTCGTGCATGTACGTTGACAGATTTAATATTAGAAGTTTCCAAGGATGGATTTTGTACACTGTGGTGTAGATTTGCATGCACAGGTAATTTAGACATTAGGTATAGATCATGTAAGTTAAACGTGAAATTTCCTCCTACAGACACAAATTGCATATTGCCCTCATTTTCAATAAGCAATTTGAGAAAGTTGGAAAAAAAAATAAAATTCCTTTTAGAGAATTGTGCACAGCAAACTCCTAGGAGTACACCTGTAATTTATGATGAAATCTGCTCCAATTCAAGGCAGGCAGTGATGAACCTTGCAAATCCCAGGGAGCACTGGTCAAACTCCAGATCTACTGGAAAGGATCTCCATGCCCTAAACCTGTGGTAGATGACAAATCCAATTTGGATGAATGGTTTCATGCTGGTTTAAAAGTAAGGGCATGGCACTGTAATCTGGGTGATCCTGTTGCTCTGACTGAGGATTGGAGAGGGCTCTGCTGCCAACACTGCTCTTCAAATCAGACATGTGCCACAGGGGCTCCCACAAAGGACACGAAAGGTAAAGGTGGAAACAAAGGTGGAACAAGCAAAGGCCAAAGGCAATGTGGACCTTTAATCTAGAGAAGAGGAAATCAAATAGGGCTGATAGGTTTTCAGACATGAGAAGACACCAGAGGGGAGCTGTTCTTGCTGCCTGCAGGGGCTGGGGAGTGGGAAGCTCTGGGGAAGGCTGCTCATTCTACGCTAGGGGAGAGCTCCATGCAGGAGGAGCTGCCCATCTCTGAAGCCAGGGGGGCAGGCAGGCAGGGCAATGCTGGTCACTAGAGGGGTGTGAACAGAGCCAGAGGAGTGGGAGCTCAGAGCAGTGCTCTGTCACACACTGGGGGCAGCTCCATGCTCTGGATTAAATGTGTGCTTCCTCACCTGCCCCTCCTGAACCTGCTTTAACACCTGCTCTGCTGAAGCCAGGCTGTGGCAGGAGCAGAGGGAGGCTGCTGCAGTGAAGTAAAGGTGGAGTGAAGAGCAAAGGCCAATGTCACAGAGCAAACTTCACAGGAGAAAGTGGAGATAAGTCAAAAGATGCCCTGAGTGTTTTGTCCTGTGGGTATACAAGCACAAGCTCTTGAGAGTATGATCTAAGCTTCACTTGATCAAATTAATCACTACTTGTGAGGGATTTTTTTTTTTTTAGTTTTATTTACAACCAGTCTTTAGACAAGCCAGGTGCACGTGGGAGCCATGCAGTATTAGTCTCTGCTGGTACAGACACCCACCAGCCCTGCCCTCTGCAAGGCTTAGGCTTGCAATCACCATACAGACACGTTCTAAATATCATCTCATCTCCTTTGTGCATTTTGATATATTATTTTTTAATTTGCTTTCATTAGACAAGCATAGCCACTGATTAATGATCCTGTTTTTCCATCATCTGATGAGAAAAGCACCTAATGAGAATGTTTCTTCTTAAAATCCTGATTTAGCAAGCTGACCTGCGCAGGCAGATCCCACCATCCATGGAAATACTTGGAGATATTTATGTGTGAATGTGGTTATACTGAGGTACGCTTCTAAATAAAATAAAGGGATGTTTTTCTTTTCAAATGTCCCACAGATGGTGGCAATAAATTCAGCATAAACTTTGTTATCTCAAAAAAATCTAAGTATAAATTTAGCTTAATAACCTTTGCAATCTCTCCCATGAAAAGAAACTCCCAGCTGAAACCACCCAACAATCAAAACTGGTGTGAAATTCCAGTGGGAGTTGAAGGGGCTTCCTACATTGCAATCATGTCCCTGGAGCTCTGGGCA
This sequence comes from Euphonia xanthogaster, assembly GCA_034509185.1. Taxonomy (NCBI): domain Eukaryota; kingdom Metazoa; phylum Chordata; class Aves; order Passeriformes; family Fringillidae; genus Euphonia; species Euphonia xanthogaster. Next base: position 3,404,243 of record JAYDZK010000070.1, on the reverse strand, counting down.
GTTCAGGGGAAAAGGAAAAACATCTTGGCCATTGAGCACCCTTTTCTAATAAATAACATTAAACTGAGTGCTTGTAACACATCCATGAATCTCTGTATTTCCAGAAATTCTTCCCTGGTCTCATATTGCTCTTGATTAAATTTCATTCTGCAGCCATTAGCCAGCCCAGGAGAAAGAAACAAACCAAAACAAACAACCCACACACAGAAAACATTTCCATTTATTTTCCTGGTGAGCAAATAATAAAATCATGATTTGGATTGCTGCAGTTGAAAACAGTGTTGCAAAAGAGGTGTTTGTCACTAGATGCAAACCCTTCTGTAAAGTGGATGAATTGCTGTCTGTGTTTTACAGCTTCAGCTGGGAGTAAAACCAACATCCTCCAGACCTGGCTGGGTTGATGTCTTACACTGCACATTAAATTTAAGTGCAGAGAGACAGCAGCAGTTCTGTCCCAACCTTAGACACCATTTGTGTTGGTGTAAATACAGAGTAACTCCTCTGAAAAGGTTCAGGCATCACCCTGGGCACAGGCATGCAAGGAGTGCACCAGGACAAGAACTCCTAATTCCATCTCTTTCCCCTCACAGGATCTCAACCCATAAGCAATTAGCCTTTGCTAATGGGTAAACTGTGGTGCACAATATGATACTGACCCTGCACAATGAGTTACAGGTCAGGAATCAAGGCCTCCTGGGTTGTATTTCCACTTAAAGCACGTTAAAGATCTTTATGGCCTTCTCTTTCATCCTTTCCTACATGTTGGAGGAAGTTTTCAATCAAGTGTTGCTATAAAGAATCCCACAACTATTTACCTAATAACTATGCATGCCCAAAACAGCTGCTTCTATAAGTGAATATTTTGGACTGGTTTCACCAGTCAGAGCTGCAGGTACTCAACCATCTCACAGAATCAGATTTTCCAGTCCTGAATTGCAGCAGAACACAAGACTGGCTGAGGGCAGAGCTCTAGTCTAGAGATTACCAAAATGTTGTGGCCTGTCTCTGTAAAGACCAGGCACTCCTCAAAAAAGTCTCTGTGAATTCAATAGAATTATCATTACAGAACTGCTTGGACTTTAATAGAATTATCATTATAGAATTATCATTACAGAACTGTTTGGAAGAGTTAGGATAGGAGGTTTTGGTCCCTAACAAGAAGAAATGCCTGTACGGAAGATGACAAAGGGTTAGGAGGAATTGTCTGAAAGCAGACAAGAACTGCTCTGAGAAACACAGCTTTGAAGTCCAGAAACTGAAACCAAACATGAAGGGATACCGTCCATATGGTCACATTTAAAGATCCAGCAGATCTATTTGGGAACCATCTTTTCAATACTGGTAACTCATTCAACTGAATTTTGCTTCAGGACTAAATAATTCATGCAAGGTCATAGCATAGAAACCAATGCTTTAAAAAAAAAATCTGTATATAACCATATTGCTGCTGTTATTTCCACAACATTTCAAATAAACTGAAATCCAACCTCTCTGCTTATAGGAGTCCAGGACAATTTGAATCAAGTTTGGATAAGAATTGCACAGTCCTTAGCAATCCCAATGAAACACCCTATTTCACGTGAAACTCGAAACATGAAACTCAGTGGAACTTCACCGTGTGCTCCTTGATGGGCTCCCCTGCTTCCTTCCCTCACTACTGGAACATCCCTTTTACCTTGATTGTTGCTCAAGGGGAAAAAAATCCAAAGCAGAGCTCGGTTTTCCCAGTGCAGGGAGCAGACCAGATGTGAGCCAAGCTGGTGCTGGCAGTGTTTATGGTGATGTGAGTGCTGATGTGGTGCCTCCAGCTTGCAGAGCTGTCCCTGGGACACCACCAGAGCTCAGCGTGAGCTCTTTGCAGAGCATTTTGGGTGTGGTACTGGGGAGGAAAGGCTCTGTGATCTCTGCAAGCTGAGCCCCAACCTCCAGTGGCTCCTGTGAACACTCAGCTTGCCTGATGGCACCTCTGGCTTTTCCCTGGTGTGATGTGCTGCAGGGTGGACACCTGCCTCATTAAACCTTATTAAAGCCCTTCCTTCTGCCTCTGCTGGAGCTCATGGCAACCCCAGGCTTGGGTGACCCTCCAGAGGGTTTTTCTCTTCACTTTTCCTGAGTCACTGCACTGCTCCCTGAGGAAAAAGGGTCTGGCAAATTGACCCACAGCAAACAGACCCCTTAAGGACCCCTGTGCTTGTTCTGGCAGAACAATCCTCAGCTGACTGCTTAAAGCAATGTTGTGCAGCTGTAAAATGGGTCACAGAGGGCTTGGAAGTTGATTTATCTTTTTAAACACACAGATCTCAAAATAAAGTAAAGCAGGGTACACGCTGACCACATACTGCCTGCTGGAAAAAGGCAGAATTATAACGGGAAACCTGGCACTGAATTTCTCAGGCAGTGCTGCTACTGGTTGTAAGGAAACCAAACAGTAAAACATGAGAAATGTGCCGAAGAGGAAAGTTTCTATCAATAAATTCAACTAGCTCGTAGCACCTTTGGGTTAAAATCAGCCCCTACTTTACACTTAGTTAACCTCCTCTTTAGTCTGACTGCTTGAGGTCAAATTTGTTCTTGGTGAACCAGCGGGAGGTCTAGAGGAAATGGAGTTACTCTGCATTTACAATTACATCACTGGGCAAAGTCAAGCCTCGTGATGGTGTCCTAAGGCTCCTCACATGCTTGGAAAGTGGAAAGGTTCCTCTTTCAGCAGCTTCCTGACAGGTCATGGAGAAACAAAATCCCTCCCAGCAGTGGTGAGTAGGGATCCTCCTTTGCCCTGTTCTTTGGACATAATGCAACTCATATGGAGAAGAAATCAGCTCCCCTTAATATGGCAGCACATCAACCCTCTCATTCTGCTGGCCTGCTGAACATCTTCCAGAAAAGAGCACCAAGATGAGACAAGGGGGAACTGCAGGAAGGGGCAAAGGAGGCAGATTCTGGAGCAGCAGACCAGGAGGGGCTGATGTGGCCCTCTGGACAGCTCGGTGGGTTTCGGAGCCCTGACAAGCCTGGCAGGCTCTGGGGGAAGGGTTGGTGTCAGGGATAGAGCTCCTGCTGCTCCTGAGAGCTGGAGAGGGCAGAGCTGTTCCTGTCCACAGCAGCAGCTGATTCTCCATCCCTCCCAGCCCTCTGATGGCAGCAGAGGCCTCAACTCACTTCTCCAGCACTTTTTCCTCACATCATTGATCCAGCCCTCTCCTCCCCCAGATCCTCAGACAACCATTATCATGGCAGAAACAGCTTGGCCCTGATTGCTTCCCAGCCCCTCAATCTTTAGGCAACAGATGGCTCTGGAAGTACCGATGTGTGAAGCATTTTCCTGTGCCTTAACAACTGCCTTAATTATGCAGCATTGTCATTAGGACAGGACAGGTGATTTAGATCTGAATATCTGAACCACTTCATCATCCAATGATCTAAACCAACACTCAGAACCTGGCAGCTCCAGGAGCAGGGATGTTTGCTGGGATAATGTCAACTCCCAGTTGCCAGAAACCTTAAGGTTTTTAAAAAGCTTACATCCATGGCTGAGAAATTCCCAACAATAACTTTCAGGTGTGAATTTCCCTGAAGTGTGGCTAGAGCAATGGACAATTGAAAAGGTGCACTTGGGATGCTCTGTATTTGTTCATTAGCATTTACAGAGTCATAGAATCATTTATGTTGGAAAAGATTTCCAAGTCCAACTGTTCCTCCAGCACTGCCGTGTCCATCCCTAAACCCTGTCCCCAAGTGCCACATCTACACAACTTTTAAATCAATGCCTCAGTGGTGACTCCATCACTTCCCTGGGCCACGAGTTCTGGTGCTGGACAGCCCTTTTGGTGAAGGAAATTTTCCTGATATCCAATCTAAAGATGAATATCCAGTTTGAAGAGTTATAAACCATAACTGACATATCTGTGGACATTCATATGTTTGCAGGCACAGCTACAGGTGCAGTGGGAAAATGGGGAAAATGTAACAACATGCAGCTGGGAAAATAAAACACATTCTGCTGGAAAGACAAGGATAAACAGAGTGGTAAAAAAAATTAAAAAAAAAAAGAGAAACAAAAACAAAAAAAATAAAACAAAGCACAAAATTACCACAGGGTGAACATGCTCAAAAAACCTCATCCCCAGTCAAGTACTTACAAGTAATAGGAGTAGGAATATGCATTTCTTCTAAATATTGATGGCCAGTCAGATGAACAAAATATCCAAAAGGAGAAAAAGAGAAAAGCACATGATTAGATTTAGGTGAACTCTAGGTTTCTTTTTCAATGTACAAAGTATTTGTGCTGTTTTCTGTACTGAGATCCTGTTTGCCTACACTTGTTCCAGGAGCTGTATGTTGATGAGGAATAAATAGAAACTGAACTGGAGACAGGTTGTGTTTCCACTCTTGCCACCATGAATAAATCCCCTCACCTTTAATTTCCTCACTTTATCATGTCAGTACCATGGGCAATGAGATTTAATTTTGCCTCTCAAGTGCTTTGATATTTTTGAAATGGAAAGAAAGATGTCAGAGCTATTAATACAAATAACAATAAATAGGGAAGTGACAATGTAAGAACGCCACAATTTTGGAATATTTAGACAATGAGCAAATTGTCTAATGATAAATCAAGCTTCATCAAATTCTAAAATGCAAATAGTTCATTAACAATTCAAGCATCACTCCATATTTATAGACGAGCACTGGGGGCATGCATTAGCTTTCTGCATCACTGTGATTAAGCATTTTCTACCACAGTTTCTCAACAATTCATTTCACAGCACCACAAACTGAGCCTTGGCATTCAATTGTAGCTTAGGAAGTTATATTTACCCTTTCATAGCTGGAAATGGGCTTCTCTGAAAAGACTGGTTCATGGCAGACCTAGCCCAGGGTATTAGAGATTTACCACCAGCCACAAGAAGCCACAGAAGCAGCAGCAGTGGTCAAGACAGGGAAAAACAGTAAAACAAAAACTTATTGCACAGCTTTAAAAGCCCATCCTTGAAGATACTAGGATGACTAGAAATATAAATCCAGCTTTCAAGTTTTCACTTTTATGGTTGCTCTGAACACAACTTCCATAAGCACACGTGGAAACAGGTTCAGATCAGTCACTCTGTGCACAATCACCCTCTGTGCTGTGCACACGTGGGGTAAAGAGCAGTTCACGAGGGTTTAACTGAAGTGGCATGGTTTTCCTGATGATGGCCTTTGGTATAAACCTGCTCTTTTGGCCAGATTCCTGATGCATGCCACATTCTCGGGTTTCTGTGGTTGAGATGACCCCAAGGTATCAGAAAGTCTCTTTTTCCCAGTCCCATGACTGAAGAAGAAGTCGAGATTCCTCAGCTCTGCTTTTCAAGGTTGTTTATCTTATCTGTCACATTCTTTCTCTGACCTGCTGAGATCTGTCCAGCAGGTCAGGTTGTGGCACAGTGACCACAACCTAACACCACTTGGGGTGCTGTTAACTTTTTATACTGAGAACTCTGTGTATTTTATTTACAATAATTTCCAATACCTGTCACCTGTGTTAGACAGTCTGTCTCTGCTCTAAACCAATCCTGAAGTGCCACCATCCCAGCAGAAGATGGAGGACAA
>JAYDZK010000070.1:3388006-3398520 GCA_034509185.1 Euphonia xanthogaster | reverse complement strand
CTCCTCACACAAAGTTGGTGATTGTTTCCATGGGCTAAAATCAAAGGCACAGGTGTCTGTGACTCTGTGCCAAGGTCCCTGAGCCCCTGCCAGGGTCTCGAATCACCCAGGGCAGCCAGAGGAATCTCCTGGGTTCCAATACCACATTTTTTGAAGGGCACTGATTCCCGGTCCACCTGGATGTATTTTAACTAAATGCTATTATCTCCTGAAGGCAGCAATTCTACAGGCCCTAGCAATGCACCAGTTAAGGTGCAGTTATGCCATCCATAATTCCACTCAGCCTCTAAACAAAGGGAAACATGACCAAGATGTAGAAAATGAGAGCACATGCAGCTGAACCCCTGAAATCCCCAGAATCATTCCATTAAACCAAGCCCTGGGAGAGGCCAGGACCAGGGCTCACACAGCTCTATCGACTGGAAGTGTTCCCTTGAACATCCTGCTGTTCTTTCTGCTGCTCTCCTGTCTGGGCCACAGACATCTGGGATCCCACCAGACTCTCAGCCCTCATTAAAAAGCTGCACATCCCTCCAGGTTGCAGAGGAAAGCTCAGAAAGGTTTTCTCCATAAGGACAGTAAATAAAGGAAGACAAACAAAAGGAGGATTGTGTTTTGAAATTGGACATTTTGGCTCAAATTCTCCCAAAATATGCAGCCTGAAATAAGGACTTTAAAGAATATTTCAAAGCTTAACTGTGAGAACTGGTCAGAGTTATGGTTCAGTAAAAACACAACCTAGTCCTAGAAAGTACAACACAGCCCAAATTCCTGCCTGTCCCCACCTGAACCAGGGGACAGGGGGGACACAGGTCACTCAGTGTGTCCCTTTTCCTAATTCTATCCTACATCTTGGGTATGTTCTGCCCAAGAGGCTTCGGGGTTTTGTTTAATTAGTTTAAGGTAACCACCTAAATCCTAATCCAGAATAAGGAGCTGAATTTTCATAGGAGGAAATAATCCTAGACCCTACAGAGCCCCCAAATCTCCTTTTTTGCTACCGACAGCAGTTTAAAGAACTTATTCACAGTGCATCCATGACAGGCTGTCTGATCCTATTTATTCAGTCTTGTATTTAAAGGGGTCAGTGGAGGCTTTGTCTGCTCAAACACACCAGCCTGAGAAGTGTCACATTCTTCACTCCAGGGAAACACAAGTCACGATTATACCAGAATTAAAACTGCCCAGATGAATTCAGAACAGACCAAAATCAAATACTTTGGGAAGGGGCAAAGTCAAAGGGTATTTTCTCCTGAAAAATATCTTGGTTTTCTTGTTCTGTTTTTCCAAAATGATTCTGTATTCTCTGCTACACAAATGTATTTAAATAATATTAAGGAAAAAACAACAAGCTCCTTAGAGAATTAGAAATATTTTCATACAATAAAAACGAGACATTTCAGGATATGTATCTGTTAATGAAAGAATGTGGTTCTGCCTTTTGTGAGCACATACACTCATGTAGGCATGGATGATCACCTTGAAATTAACCTAATAATTAGGTTAAATTATCACAGAATCAGAGTGGTTTGGGTTGGAATGGACCTTAAAGATTATTCCAATCCCCCTGCCATGGCAGGGACACCTGCCACTGTCCCAGGCTGCTCCAAGCCCTGTCCAACCTGGCCTTGGACACTCCCAGGGATCCAGGGGCAGCCACAGCTGCTCTGGGCACCTGTGCCAGGGCCTCCCCACATTCAGAGTGAAGAATTTCTTCCTGATATCCAATCTAAATTTAATCTCCTTCGGTTTGAAGCCATCCCCCCTCGTCCTGTCCCTACATGTCTTTGTGTGAAGTTTCTTTCCTTTATGTTGCAGCAATGTTTATATTTCATAGACATGTAATGATGATACTATGGCTTAACTCCTGGAGTTAGTGGGTTCCCAAAACCAAGAACACAAATTGTTAATGGTTTTGATTTTAAATACTGTAAGACAGTCATGTTTAAAACAGAAAGTTATATGTAGACACAATTTTGATATAGATATATAGATATGGAAACTTTAGCAGACTTTAGACAACCCTAAGTTTCAACTAAAACTTTCAGACAACAAACATAACATCAAACCCAAATTTTCCACTGTATAAAAACACTGCTTGGCTTAATTTAGCTTCACATATCTGACTGAACCCTCTAAAACTTTTTTCAGCCCCCAGAAAGTTTTGAGTTCCTGGAATGTTTGCAATTTGTTCTGCTGAAACTGTGAGCAACTGTGAGCTTGCTCATGCTCTGTGTCTGAAAGGGTCCAAGCAGCGTGCTGCCAACCTGGTGAGTGCCACAGGAACAGAAAGAGGCTCCTGATGATACCAATGTTCATCTCAAACCAATGTCTTCCCTCTCTTCTAATCCCTCTCCTTCCTCTGCTCTCTCTTAACAAAATGCTTCATCCAGGAAATCCTGTGTCTGCTCCCAATGAGCTGTAATGCCCTGGACAATGGACAAATGACACTGGGATATTTTCCAGCTCCATTTGAAGACAGCATCTCAAGTTCAGCTCATTAAATATTTTTTCTGAAAGACTCCACTATTTGTACACCAAGGCTTTGGTGCACTGGGAAGGGAACTGTTTTTAAAATGAGGCTATTGCAAACATGGAATGCAAGAGCTTAAGCTCCAAGTGCTTCTGTTTGCAAAATAAAAGGAGAACTCTGTTGTTAAACTGCTCTCTCAGAAGAGTTCAAGCTTTCAGCTCTGCTCCTCCAGAAGTTCCAATCAATATGTGGCCCAAATCAGCTTCTCCTTTTATAACAGCTGGTCCCAACCCACACTAGTTTACAAATGCAATGAGCCTGACAGGCTGAGGTTCATCCTCAGGGAATGCTTGTCCATATGCAGCTCCAAGCCCCAGCTGGACATGGCTGCTGGTGCCCATACAAGGGAGCCCAGAAGAGATGTGATCAGCAGCTCTGGAGGTGCTGGAGGTGTGCTACAGCCTCCCAAACCTCCTCCTGCACTCAGAGCCTCTAAATGGGAAAAGATTTTCAAGTCAATGAGCCAGTTTATTCCTCATTTCAGCGTGTCTTCCAGCAGGTATCCATGCAAATTGCAGCAAACAGATACAGACTGCAGGGATTCTGCTTGTCTGCCCTGGGAGGGGCTGTGGAAACAACACAGAGGAAACTGTAATTTTCCAGCTCTAGGGGAAAAAGGGGAGAATTTAGATTTCTAATACTCCCACTCACCTCCTTTCCAATGTTAACTTTGAAGAAAATTGCTCAGGTTTACAGAGCCTATGGCAAAACCAGCTAGAGCAAAGTTCTGTGTGTGGGGCATCACACCCAAATTCAGCAAGCATTGCTGCTCCAGGGCCCTGGCAAGCTCAGCTGTAGGTCCTGGGCTGTCTCAGGGTCTCAGCAGGAGCTTGGGAACTTTCCCACAGAGCAAATGGATCCTCAGTGTCCAACCTCTGGGACTCATTCTGCATTAGGAGTAATTTTGCCTGGGGGTTTGTCTGTGTTATCTGTGCTTGTCTGGGAGATAATAACTTATGTTGTAGCAGTCAGGACAGCTAAGGCTCAGAAACCTCAAATGTTGGAAAAATGGTTGGGATGAAGCAGCCACAGCTTCTCTGGGCAACCTGTGTCAGGGCCTCACCTCTCTCACAGGGAAGGATTTCTTCCTAATATCCAGTCTAAGCCTCCTGTCTGTCAGCTTGAAGCCATCCCCCTGACCTGTCACTCCAGGCCCTTGTGAGCTGTCTCTCTCCATCTTTCTTGCAGGCTCCCTTCAAGTACTGGAAGGCCACAATTGGGTCACTCCAAACCTTCTCTTCCCCAGACTGAACAATCCCAAGTCTCTCAGCCTTTCCTGGTAGGAGAGGTTCTCCTCTTATCCCCTTTATCCCATGCTACTTTGTGACTTATCCCTTGACATTAATTATCAATTAATCATCATTTGCAGTAACAACCATTCTTTTGTTGCTGATCTCCCAGAACTGATATTTCCTCTGGACTCTTAGTGCCAGTGTTACGCACACAGGCATCAACTGCTGCTCTCTGTCACACATAAAGAATGTTTTATCTTTATTTATTCTTCCTTTGGAAACTACAACAAGAGGTCCAAGATGGGAGCAAAGCAGAAACTTACCTTCTTTTGATGGTAAGCATTGCTCCCAAGAGGATAATAACAAACATCAGGAGACCAGCTATAACTCCAGCCATTTTCACCGTGCTGTCAACTTGCTTCTCAGGTTCCACTGCGTTGGAATTCTGGGTGGAAGCTCCTTAAAAGATGGAGGGAGAGGAAGGACAAGATAAAAAAAAAGAATTTCTAGGCAAACTGTGCAATGATCCGCTTTAAATATTCATTTGAAAGCCTAACAACATATTTGCAATCAAATTGCAATAGACAATTGTCCATCTAACCAAATCTGCCTTTAATGAGGGCTAATGACAGATAATTCAGAGCAGTAATAGGGTGTAGAATCCCAATGTAGTGCAAATGACTCTAATATTTTACTAAGTTATACTGTAATGGGGCATTTACTCTTCTGAAGCACTCAGCATGCACCCAGAAACAGGAGAACAACAGTTCTAATTTTAATCTCAAATAGTTTAAATGGACTTGAAATCCTTACTCATTGAAATAGTGAACACAGTAACATGTAATTATAATAATACTTCTGGCAGAAACTTTTTTCCCTCCAAAATCAGCTCACATTTGTCTTTCTCAGTGTATTGGAGGCCTGGCTTTTTTAAACATCCCATTACAGATATATACGTAACAAGCATTAATCCAACATACAGAGCAGCACCCTCCACACAGAATCATGGAATGATTTGAGTTGGAAGGGACCTTAAAGCCCATCTCATTCCAACCCCCTGCCATGGGCAGGGACACCTTCCACTAGACCAGGCTGAACTTTGGAGTTCCATCCAGCCTGGCCTTGGACACTTCCAGGGATCCAGGGGCAGCCACAGCTTCTCTGGACAGCCAATTCCAGTGCCTCAGCACCCTTTGTCATCACACAGCAGGCATGACTTCTTCAGCCCAAACCACAGAGCATAATTTCTATTTGAAATTTTAGGGGGTTTTGGTTTGTTTGTTTGGTTTTTTAAGAAGCGAAACCTACGCACCTGAAAATAAAACATATTTAGGAGCGTTATTTGCACAGCATTTCTGCTCTAACTGAGCACCTTGGAGACAGCTGCCCTCTACCCTGCTGTTGAGACCTCATTAGTCCTCATTACAGACTTTAGCTCTGCTGACTTCACTGTTTGCTGCACAGAATATTTCCAGATATAGCTTAAGCCACTGAGCTTGATTTAGAAAGCCCCACAAGATTTGACTCATGGCTACTCTAAAGACTAAATAAGCCTATCTTCATCATATTCCTGTTACACTTAACTACTCCTAAAAATATCAGCACTGCAGTTCACAAAGTTAAATGAATTCATGTTACATGAGATCCACTCTTATCTTGGGCTTCACCTTTGCTGCTGCAGTCAGCCAGGTCTTCCTCTGCAGCTTAAACATGGGCAAAGGGAATCAAAGGTGAACACAGAGGGCTGACATCAGAAGGCCAGAATGTTTTGCTCTTTTAACAGCTCTGTGCTGCTGATCTTCAGGAAATCCAGATCACTTCTGTTCAAAGTCACTTGCTGGGGGAGATAATGTTCAGTCAAGTCCGCGTGTCGGTGAGACAGCAGTGTTATTGTCACTGGGGTGCTGTTTTGCCTCTTTGCCACACGTTAAACTGCACATGCTTTAAGAGATGATGCAGTGATAAAAGCATGAGTTCACTTCTCCTACAGCTAAGCTGTTAATCTAGTTTACTCAGAGCAAAACACAAAATTTACCAAGCAAAAAGGGCTGGCTCTTGGAATCACACGTATCATTTTCAGCTTTTGCCCCTGACAACTCTACCATTCTGCTGCATTCACAAATTTGCCCATTCAGTTAAGAGTTCACTGATAACTTCTGTGCTCACAGGTCTGAAAAGCATTAATGGGACTCCTGGGCATGAAAATAAAATAATGGATCAGTTGCATATTTCCATCTTTTTTTGACAAGCTCTCCCACAATCTTGCAGTAAATGTGTGCAAGAGGTGAGCCATACACCATCAGACAGGCAATCCCCACACTGTCACACAACAAAGGCAATGAGAAAGGTACAATTTCTCCCTGAAAATGGCTAAAACTCTATTCATTGAAGTGAAAGTCAGAAGTACTCCAAATTATCCTTCAGCTGAGCTGCAGTTACTCTTATGACCCTAAATAATAGGTGTTGGAGAATGGTTCTCTAGTATAAACAGCACAGTCAGATGCCCCTCATTTATGTACCATCTGAATACCCTCATGAAGCGTGAGCTGTGTCAGAAGAAATAAGAATGTGCTGTCAACTCCATCTCCTGATCCCCCGGATTGGTTTGATTTTGCCAGCCTGCTGCTCGTTACTCCAGGCCATGTGTGGTCAGAGTGCTTTTATCTGATATTTCCCATCCCACTGCAGGCTCCTGCAGCTCCAGGATGAGAAGAAAGGCTCATTATCCATCCTGACACCTCACACAGTGGTGACTGATTCACTCCAATCTTCTGGGCAACTCTATCTCTCTTGGCAAAGGCCAGCAATTCCTTTAGGCTACCAGCCCAACCATTTGTAAGTTGTCTCAGCTGATAGTGCCTAGGAATGGAGAATGTGACAGTGCAGCAAATTCCTGGCTCTGGGATTCTCCAAGCCTTGCACTGAAACATGACTGCACAGGTCCATTGTTTTCCTGCTGTTCTGGCATATTTTCCATGCAGATCCCTAAATTTCCTCTGGCTGCTCTGGTTTCCCACCTGCCCCAGCACCAGCTGTAGGTGAGAACATTCCTGTCCTGGCAGGAGGAGCTCTGTGAGCTGTTTCTCTCAGGACATGACTTCTGCTGCTCCTGACAGAAATGCTGTTTTGTAATTCAGTTTTGCTTCTCTCCTTTACAGACATGCAGGATCTGAAATTCAGTGAGCACAGCAGCCCATAAAAACTGCTCAGATGGCCATTTCCTACAAATATCTTCAAACACACTTGCAAATCTCTGCATTACTGTACTTGAGGGGCCACCCTTTTCTTTCTGAAAAACTGTGTTTATACATTGCTGGCATTAAAAAGGAATGAAAACAACCCTGGCTGTATTTTCTAGTGGTCGCTTCCACCACATTTCCTGGAATGAATTGTTCCTTGTAACAGGAGCTGGATGCTGGAACAGAGAGACACAGAGCAGGTCACCACTGTTATTAGTGTGTGTATTTCAGTGGCACCCAAAGCCCCCACAGAGGTCAGGACCCCATTACTCTGCACTAACACCAACTAGGACAATTTTCTGCCCTAAGCTTGCTTTCCTAATAAGAAAGGCAAATGATAGCAGGCAGTGCCAGAGGAGTGAAGACTGTAGGCCCTCTGACTCCCTGTCTGTGCCTGATCCACTCCACCAGGCTACTGCTCTCAGAGATGCTCCTTTCTGTGGTGCACAAAATGCACCATCCCAGGAGCCAGAGCAGTGGCCTGACTGACTCCCACAGGCACTGACACTCACCCAGCACTCCACTGGCCACTCAGAGCTATTGCAACATTTTAGTCCTTTCCTAGCAACCCAACTGACCTGGTTTCTCTTCAATCCCTTCCAAAATTCCCAGATCCAGCATCTTGCAGGGAGCCAGAAGACACTACAGGCAGCACATTGATGGGAGGTACAGCTCTGGTGATGCTGCAGAGATGCAAAGAGAGCAGGGCAGGGGCAAATGGCCAATTTCCCAGAGCTGTCCAGCTCATCAGCCATGAGAAGTCAGGTTTCTGGATCATCACACACCGATGGTTTAATTAAGGTTTTAATTAAGGTCTAATCTGGCCATGCTGCTGTTGATTCATAGCATCACAGAATACACTGAGCTGGAAGAGACACACCAGGATCGTCAAGCTCAGCTGCTGGCCCTGCACAGACACCCCAACAGCCCCACCCTGGGCATCCCTGGGGGTGGTGCTCAAACTCTCCTGGAGCTCCAGCAGCCTCGGGCTGTGCCCATTCCCTGGGGAGCCTGGGCAGTGCCCTCTGGGAAAAAAACCAGCAGTGGCATCTAAGGGAAAGATACCATGGCAATCTCTCTCCCAGCAATTTCTGCACAGGTATATTATTTGAAAATAAGCCACAAAATATAAAACAACCTCCTCTGTGGAGGTGGCACTCAGAAAAACATCCAGGAAAGAATGATTACTGAGTGCATGTAACTAAGCAGGGCTGATAATACAAGTTTCTTCCATAAAACCTATTTCACAAACTGCAATTTGAAACATTCTTTACTTCAGGCAGCAATTACAATATTGCATTTTTAAAAAATGAAACTGCCAGGAAAAAGAATTCAAGAGAGCCATAAACAGGAGGAAAAGTCAGGTATTTATGTGAGGTTTCCAGCTGGTGAGGCACAAAGTCCTGCAGTGGAAGGGCCACCACAATCACCAGTAGCCAAGACTCTGGAGGCAAGAAAAGCATCCCAAGGCTAAACAGGAGAAGAAAAAAAATAAAATAAAATTGTTCTAATTAAGAGTCCAGGAAAGGGCAATGCAAGTGTGAGGGAGGGAGGGACAAAATGAGAGAACCAACACAAGAAATGGGAGGTTCAGCCACCTTCAGGTGACAGGAAAGCCCCAGCAAGGGCACAAGTCTGTCAATGATGAGGTTTGGTTTCAAAATTGTAGCACCTAAGAACACAGCTTCTTCAGAAAGAAATCCACTCTTGGAACAAAAAACAATCAGAAAAATCTCTTCAGAGCATTATTTAACCCAGAAAAATTAATTAAAAATATTGGGCTCCCAGTCATTATGTGTTGAAATGATCTGCACAATCAAAGTAATTTCTTTGCAGCACATAATGGCCAGGCAGTGGGCTGAATGTAAAAATCTCCTAATAGACCTAGAGGCTTGTATTCAAAAGACAGCTATTCTCAAATCACTTGTAAACACGATTTCCTTTATTTATTTTTTTATGGTGCTTTCTATGTGAGTGGCCTACAAATTATTAAAGCAGCTCTGCATGCAGGAATGTTTTCAGTACCTGATAATATCTATAGCTGTAAAACACAGTCTGGAGTGCAAACACAAGGGCAGACAGGTACCTCCAGGGATGATGACACTGAGATAAGGGTGGAAAGGCACCTTTTTACATCCTGATGTGGAAACACCCAGCACTGGGGTGTCAGCTGACCACAGCCTCCAGCAGTTTATCAGCACTAAAAACAATCTGTGCATGATGCTGGTACCTCCATGCACCATCAGCCAACAGAGTGGAACAGCTCATCACATCCAAAAGCCAGATTCCTTTTTGGCTATTTCTTTGTTGCAATTCATTAAAAAATGTATCTCACAAAGAGGATCACCACACACAACGTCCCTACACCAACTTTCCCACCTCCAGTTATTGAAGACTGCAAACAGCACAGGCTTAAGCCTATAATGAGACACACTCATTTCTTTAACACAGCTCAAAAGGAATTGACAGAATGATGAGAGCCAAAAGCTTTCAACCATATTCTGAGCAGACAGAGCAGCAAAACAAAGCAGTCCTGGAGAGAAAGACAGACCAGAATTTGTATGAGGGATTTTCAGGCTTACAGGTGGAATCTGTAGGAGGATGAGGGTAAACACACAGTGAGACATCAAGATCAGCATTGCTAAGCTGAATGAGAATTAAAAAATAGCTGTAAGTGAATAACTGATTCTGGAGATTCCAGGCAAATCCAGCACAAAGGCTATTCTTTTTTCCTCCTGGTTTTTTTCCTCTCTCTTTATAACAGGAGCCCTTAATTTGAGCTAAAAGCAGATATATGGTCCCCAAGAATAACAAAGTTTATAACATTCCCCTGAAAGAGGAGCTCAGCTAAAGAGAGCTGCTGTGATGCCAACAAGTGATGTGATGGTTCAGGGGGTGAGAGCATGCTTCTGTTTTAACTCTTCACTTTTGCAGAACTGTATTTAAAAACTAGCTCAAAAATCACAGAAATTGAAAACAAGTACAATTACCAATAGGACAAGTTCAAATTTACAGATGTGACTTAATTTTTGTGAAGTCTTAGACACAGTGAGATCAACGTTTTGACTGATAACAGGCAAAAATTTCTCAGTGCCTGACAATGTTATGGATATATAAGAGACTCACCACAATTACTGACTTTTCCCCCAGTCAGCCCCCTCTGAATAGTTACCCTGTTCTCATCATGATTGTCATGAAAAATCCCCACTCACAGCAGCTGCAGAAGCTGCAAAACCAGTGAGCAAAGCCCAGGGGTGGGCAGAAATTGAACACTGAAATAAAGTCACCTTGTGAGCCCAAGTGGATGAAGGTGCTTCAGGTACCAGGGTGACCTAAAAAAAGCTGCCCTGAGAGGCTTCACTGAGCTGAGGGAGCAGCATGGGGAGGAGGAATGTCTCTTCCAGCAAAAGGGAGTCAGCTGGGCAGCGTCAGGTGTAGCCACATTTCTCTTCACAGAGAAAAGCAAGGCACAATTCTTCCCAAGAATATTTCTGGGTTTCACATTCTCTG
>JAYDZK010000070.1:3369210-3383194 GCA_034509185.1 Euphonia xanthogaster | reverse complement strand
CTTGTTGTTGGGGCAGGGGGACACAGAGAGCAAACCCCCTGTCAGCCAGCTGGAGCCGAGGCGGTGGAGCAGCCCCGTGCGTCTCTCGAGTAATTAAAGAGGCTCAGCTCTGAGCAGGTGCCTTGCAGCAACACCCAGGATGTGTTACAATCCCCCAGTAACACATGCCTAACACATTTCACTGCCTAATTACTCCCACACTCACGTTCAGTGCCCTTGTTAAGCCAGCCCTCCAAGAGAATTCTTGCCTTGCTTAAACACGCCTGGATCCTAATCTTGCTGTCACTGGTGTAAATCAGAACTCCTTTCACTGGTGCTAATGGAGCTGCTGCAGTGACAAATGTCTAGGAATGGGAAAATTAGGCCTCTATTCCAAAATGAACATTTAGTCTGGCACCAGTAGTATGTATTTATTTACTTGCATCAAATCAATTTTTTCCCCCCTCTGGTATCAACTCAAGCAGAGCTTTTAATGCTGAGATTGAGCCTGACTCCAAAATAGTTTTTTTTTTTCCCTCATTCCTATCAGAGACACCACAGTGGCATCATCACTGGCAGCTCTGATGATTCTGTTCAAGCCAGACTTCAGGTTTGCTCATTCCATCTTCAGAAAAACACCAATGGAAATGAAGGGGAATACAGAGCAATGCCATTAAGGATAATCAATATAATGAGCAGACAGAAGACAGCACAGACACAGGAGGTGATCTAGAACATTCCAGCTATCAGCCTTTGATCAGGACATGGTGTAATCACAGCTTTGTGTCTCTGTGCATTCCCCACTGCAGAGCAGGTACAGCACCCCTCTCCAGGGGCTGGTCCCTTTATCCATATGGAATTAATGGATGGTGGGAATGCAGCCTCAGGGCATATGGAAACCTGAAACTGTGGGACAGCCCACAGAAGCACCTTGTTCAGCTGTAGCTGTGGCAGCTCCTGTGACATTGCCATCACCCCAGCTCGTGGTGCTCCCTTGCCTGTGAGCTGCACCCAGCCCTGCTCCTTTGGAGAGCTGAACCTGCCTCAAATCAGCCACAGCTGGGGCATCCCAGCTCCGTGCTGAGGGCCAGGCACTGGGAATTACAGCATTGCAATTCAGAGCCAGGGCCAGAGGAAAAGAATTTCCACAGAGATTTCTGCATTGCTTGCAGAGGAATAAGATATCTACCTATAAATCAAAAGTGATATGAACCAAAAGTGATATAAATCAAAAGTGATACAAATTGAGACAGCGAGAATAAACACTAGAACTACCATCATTTCTTGTCCTTTTCTATTCAAGTCAATAAAGAAAAAAACCTAAAGAATAAGATCACCAAAAAGCAGTGGCTCTAGACATCCTCAGGCTCTACCCATCTCTTTAATGTCTTTTATTAAATTAATCCTAGCAAGAGATTTTTTTCTAAAAAGAGATGACATTCAGAACCAAGAGAAGGAGGGGGCTCATTGACTGGGTGGCTCAGTGACCCTTCCTGGTGACCTAAGAGGGTTAATGGAAATTATCTCAGTTTGCAAAAGTCAACTGAAGGTCAAACACTTAGAGGACACTTTGCTGAAGTACCCAAATCAGAGAGTGCAAACAAAAGGTCGTGTCAGAATGTCAAGCTGTGTAAGTTATTTTGTTTTGAATATTCACAGAGCAAATATAATTTCTGCTAGAATGACAACATTCTTCCACCAGCTCCAGAAAAATGAACAACTGAAATGACAGAAATGGAAGGAACTACTGGTTTCCAAAAACTAATTAATCCAGTATCTCTGATCTCATGAAGAGACCATGCTATTGGAAAAGCTTGTGGGGATTCATTTCACCCAGTGCTGCTCTTGCTCTTTCTACCACCAGAAAGCCAAAATCAGGTATTTGAAATGGTCACATTACTACCAGCTGAGAGAACTGAGAGGAAGGAGACACATAGACTGAGACACACAGAATGTTTGTAACGCAGAGAACGAATTAAATAAAGATCTCACAAGGAACTTTTAAACAGGAAAGGAACAAGAGGGGATGGGGAGCACCAGAGCCACAGATGAGAAGAAGAAATGGGAGAAATGGCTCCTCCTCAGCTTTCAGTGGTGACACAACTGCTTACAGCCCCACCAGTCTGCACTACAGAGCCTGAGCAGGGAAAACACCTGCACAGGTGGGAGCTCCAGTCACTGCCACCCCAGTGCCTGGCTGGCTGGGACAGCCTGGGGATGTTTCCACAGGGAGATGGCAAATGCTCTCCAGTGGCTAATGGGGTTTCGTGAGCCCTCCCAACTCCTCTGCAAGTGCAGATGCAGAAGGGATCAGGAGAAAGGACCTTGAAGTCATTAACTTCTGCCACAAGTCAAAATAGATGGAAAAGAATGGAAAAAATGGGATGGTGCCTCAAAGGATTTCTGGGCTCCTGCCACTTTTGGTGACCTCTCAAAGCCTCCACAGGCAGCCATGCAGTTATTTCACATTTCAGCAAAGCAGCAAGAACACAAGCTGGCAAAGCTAAGTTTGGGAATGGAGAGTCATCTGAAGCACAGCCCATGGCAGCACCCCAGCATTTCCCCACAGCTCCCTGGCAGCCTACAATGTGTTGGGGAAATCTTTTTACAGTGACTCTGCGCTACAAATAAATTGGTGTCTGACATCTTTTCTGGAAAAGTAGCCCCTGGGGTGATTTTGAAATCCTTAGAAGAGTTGTTAAAAGCAGCTGTAAACTCTAAGAAGGAGCTCAGACATTGTCACTGTTGGTCCCTCAGGAGCTACACCTTGTGAACCAACCTGGGGCTGTTTTGGGTTTGCTCTGTGTGACCTGTCAGCTCGGTCTGTTCTGAGCTCACCACAAGGAAAATCAGGAATGTTTGTTCAATTATACCATGAAAATGGCATGATGTAAGAATTGTGCCCCGCTGTGTACAAGGTTAGCCTTACACGAGATCTCCTCTTATCTACTTTGTACAGTTGTGGAGAGAACAAATTGAATGGGAAGTTAATGTCACTTTTTCAGTGATGTTCTGCCAACAGCAAGAACAGTCCTCAGGACAGAAAAGCTGTCAACAGAACGAGGGAAAGGAGGAACCACAGAGAATTATACCCTGCATTTAAAAAAAATAACAGAGGCCACAAATATAGTGGAGTGGTCCTAGAAATTGTTGTTCTGCCTTAACAATCTTCCTTTTCAAAAAAATAAAATAAAAAGAGGAAATAAAGAGGCTAGTTCTTTGGCTAGGAACTGTAATCAAGTTGTGCCACCACTGTAGTTTTTACATTTCTGGTATTGTGTTTTGCAGGAAAGAGAGACCCACATACCTTTTGTTGCCAGCCGGACACAGTTGATTTTTGTTTCCTGAAAGATAAAAAAAACACAAGAAAAATATATAGGAAAACATCACAGTGTGTAATTTGCCCATCTACAGTAAACACACATTCCTTTAAAAAGCTACTAAAAATACATCTTTTCTTGCACTTCATCTTTGAAAATACCACCAACAGTTTTTGTTGCATAAAACACTCCACACTACTGGACTTGCTTGCAGTTGGTTCTCTTAAGTGTTGAAAAGTTGGGAGTGACAGCATGTTTCTCCACGCTCCATGTGTGAGTGATGGGTCCCACGGAAGGGCCTGATTAGCTAATAGAATTTCCCAGTTAAATGACCTGCTCTGTAATAGACTGACAAGCCTTGGGTCAAAAGTACACGCCACTGTACATCTCATTTTCATGCACCATTACTGCAAATTTTGCAAATTGGGTATTTATTTAAACACATGGCAAACAGGCACCGAAGAAGTCATTTGAATATTTCAGCTCTCTGATGGATGTGGAGCAGACCAACATTCTGTGCTGCTGCCTCTGCCAAACGAGCTGTTCTAACAACCCTCACCACTGCAGCTCCTCATTGCAGAGCTGGGACAAAACCCAATGCTTTGTGTTCAATCCACCCTGGAGCCTGCTGAGCTGCAGAAACAGGATTTGGATCCAAATGTTGGGTTTGGCTTCACAAACAGCTCAGACTCTGCAGCTTTCTCAGACCACCTCTGCTGCAAACACAGCCTCTGTGGAGTCCCCAGCTCCTCTTTGCACAGCCCTTCCTGGCAGGGGTTGCTGCTGTCCAGCCTGTGATTGCCATCCAAATGGGAATGTGCTGCCTGTTAAAGAGCTGCCTCTGTCAGGCACTAATCTGCTGCAAGGCTTGCAGAGCACTTTATGCCTCTACACGTCTCAGGTGTAATGAATCCAGCATAAATTACTGACAAGGCTCCATTAATATGGATGCTGTCTGTGCTCTGGAAACAACAGGCCAGCAGAGCACTGCTGAGCACCTCCTTCCATCCTCAAACAACCGGACAAACCTTGTGCAAATCTGAATTTGCTCTTGGAGAAAATTGCTCCATCTGTGACAAATCCTCCTTGGCTGGAGCAGACACACACTGTGCCTTTCTCCTCGTGCTTTTGTCGCACATAGGAAGGGGATGATTGCAGGATCCATGCTGGGAAACGCTGGGAATCACAGGAGCAATTTCCTCTGATCCCTTTCAGTGATGCCACACAATCTGGATATAAGCCACACTGTGTGCAGCCTAAGAACAATGAGATACCCAGAAGGACAAACCCTCCCTTTGACCTTGCCTTCAAACTCTCTTAAGAAATTCCTGGATCCTCGAGGACAAACCATTTCTATTTCCCAGTCCAGAGTGGGACTGAAGCCCTGTTCATCCCAGCAAACCAGAGACATCTCTGCTTACACCCCTTTGTCCCCCCAAAATCAGCTCTCCTGCACAACCTGCACCAACACTGGCACTGCAAAGTCACCACAGCTGCACACAGAGCTCCCCACTCCCCTCTGCCTCGTGGGTAACCAGTTGGAATGGCCAGTTATTCTGGAAACCCAAAGTCTTTGTGGCTGCTTGGGATGTATGGAGCAGGAAAAACAGGTTTATTTTCAGAGCTGTCTCTGCACATAGTGCTGGGAACTAGAAGACAGAGATGTCCTGATGTAGTTTCTGATCTACAACAAGGCGAGCTGTAAAATCAACAATGAAGAGTAAAATAAAAAATTAAGAGACAGGATTTTTGCAGTCTACAAGTAGGTGGACACTGGCTCCCATTTTGTTGAGGAAAATATTGTTGTGTATTTCTTGCTTTCTGCTGGCTTCAGAATGTAACAGAAAGCAGAAGAAATTATCCAGTGCTGGAAAATGAAGAGTCTAGAGTGATCTCATTTGAACATGTGTGTATTCCTGCATGAGACCCTCCCACAGGCTGATTGGGAAGACAGAATTTGTTCTGTTTGCATCTGCATCCACTGATGGCTGCATTGAACACAGCCACAGCTCTTAGGAGAACTGGCACTGGCAAAAGCCACAGCCACAGGAACAAGATGTGGACTTCAGAACTTCATTTCAAATTGTATCTTCTGGGGAGGAAAGCATAAAAGGACCTGCACAGACACCAGTTCCCAGAGGTAACTGGGAACTAAAGACTCTTTACTAAAGAGTAAAGACTTCAATTTAGTCCATATTCTGGATTAAGGCTGATTATTACATTGCTTTCCACTGCTCATCTCTTTGGTGTCTCATAAAAATGAGATCCCTTTCAATTTACTCTATTTTTCTTTGGTTGATACTGAGAATTGTAAGTTTGCATGAATCTTTTTAAGAAGAAACAAAATAAAGAAATACATTCCCCCCCCCCCAAAAAAAAAAACCCAACAAAACAACAACAACAAAAAACCACCAATCAATCCAAACATTCTCCCAAAAACTGCTTTCCCACAATCATGTTTGTTTTCTTTCTAAAATATTACTTTTGCTTCAAGGTGCTTTCCTGTACACAGTAAAGATCATAGAATGTTAATGGGTTGGAATCCACCTTAAAGTGCCACATGCAGGGACAATGCTTTTTTATTTTTAATATTTTTTCCTAAGCTACATTTCCCATCTTTTAATTTGTACACATTACTTCCTGTCCCATCACTGCAAGGTGCTTCTCTTTAGCCACTAGCAAAGCAGGAATAAACAATGTTGGTAATTATCAATGATCCATCCAGCTTGCCTAAAACAATGGCAAGAAAAATAATTAAATGGATAATAGTAAAAGTTTTAGGAAAAAAAACCCCTGAATATATCCTCCAAATTCAGTCTCTGTGTCATTTCTGAATATTCTTTCAAATGCTGCAATACTTATTTCCCATTTTATGATATCACAGAAGTTTTACAAGGCCTTGTATATCTACAACAATCTTAATGATACCCAGAGAGCCAACATGTTCTGCATATCTGTTTCATGCTATGGCTGAACTCACAGGAATAAATTAAATGAAGATGCCAGTAGTGCTTCAGCTCTGCATCACTGCCAGGTTCAGGCAAACATTTTACAGCCAAACAGTAATGGAGCAATGTAGGCACATTTTAATTGAGATCCTGGAATAGGAAAACACTCCATGACTACATCCTGCAACTCCTGACCCAACCCTCACTTTCCAACATGCTCCACACCCTGAAAGCTCCCTGCAGAATAAACCCAGCCACATGCCAACCTCAACATATGGATGGAAATTTGCTTTCTGGAACCTATCTACCAATGAATAAAAGAAGATTATGGAGTACCCTCACTCAAGGCTGAACCCTGGCTCTATTTAAAGTCCACACAGCACGGGCACATATGAGCACTGTGTGTCAGGGTGCTGCAGCCTGCTCCTGGAGGGAGGGAGGACCTGCACCTACCCTCAGCACAACCCAGGGACGCTCTGGACAGAGTCCTGTGCTGAGGAGCTGGACAAGCCCTCTCTGCCCACACAGCTCCTGCCCACAGCCTGGAAACTGCACACCATGAGCCTGCTTTAGCATCCCCCTGGCTTTCCAGGGCTTTTTAAAACATTCTTTTAATATAGCTTTATTGTTTCATTTTAGAAGCAAAGGAGCTGCTGCTGTCTACTAATTACTGAGGTTCCTAAATGCACATTTCACTCAAGTGAAATGGATGATAACAGAATGAGTTCTGCCTCTGTCTCTTCAGTGTTTGGATGGGAACAATTTTCTGCAGAAAAGGGCTACGAGGGCAGCAGGACATATGTTTATGTGACAGCTGCATCTTCACAACCTAAAAAGCCACATGATCTTTTTTTCCCCCTTTTTCTTTGAAACTGACAGCTTGCTGTTTACAGACTATGAACAACAATGAAAGCAGCAAAGCTTTTTCATCCATCTGTTTTCACACCCACCATTTTCCCTTTCCTTTACTCTGATTATGACTTTGCAGCAGTCAAACAGAGCTTGCCTTGCCTGAAGAACTCCCTGCCAGCCCCAGCAGGACCCGCTGTCCCCAGCTCTGCCATGGGGGCTGCCCTACAACAGGCAGAGTTTTCAGGCACCTCAAACTGGGATCAGGCCATTTATCTGCTGCTGGTGCACGGACCAGACAAAGAATCACCACTCTCCCCTTGGCCTCAGTTCCAGCTTTAGCTCCCCACATCCCAGAGCTGAACATGGAACTTGTTGGCAACCTCCTTCACACAGGGTAGAAACCATGGGTTTTTCCAGCCCTAAGGAGTTATTTACTTGGTCCTCAACAAATTTTGCCCAAGTTCAGGAGAGCTCTAAATTGTGTGTTTATTTTCTATGCCATTGCAGCCTGTGGTTTGCAGTCTCAAAATCTGTCTGTGCAGGGTCAATGGACTCCCCTATAATTTTTATTGCCAGCTTCAGGAAATTGCTATTTCCTTCCAAAGACCATTATTGCCATTCCAATTATCAGCTTTTCTCTTTTTTTAGTATCTGTCATTTGGAGAAGGGAGGTTTAACAAAGTGGTTAGGGCTCTTATTATTTACAATAGGAAGTTATGTCAATGATCTGTAGTTGATAATTGGATACCCACTCCTCTCAACCTCTCAAAAATGAGGCAGGCTGGGGGAGAATTTTATTTGTTATGCAGAAAACACTCAGGTCCACATCCTCTGGTCAACCAGATGTGGAAACAGAGGTGTACAAAGAGTGAAGTGTTCCCACAGCTGCTTTATTTCTGTGCCAGAACCTCCAGGATGAGATTAAGAAGGAGTGAATGTCAGTGGATAAACTGTACACCCAACATACTCCTGAACACAGAGCTCCCCAAAGCTGGTTAGTAGCTCACAGAAGTGATGCAGGCAGGCCTGGTGCCATTTCATCTTTCAGAGCACAGCTCATGCTGAACTCAACCTCCCTGGTTTTTTCATGGCCATCTCCAAAGGGATGAATGGCATCTCTCTGCTGGCAGCTCTATCCATACCTCCCGAATGTCCCAGAAGAATAATGCTGTGTGCTGTGAGCAGACCTGTCAGCATCAAGAAATCCAGCCTCAACTCCCCTGATAATAATGAGCTGCCCGATTGTGCATGTAGTACAAGTCATTAGAGAGGCAAAAAATCAATAGGAATCTCGGGAGAGTCTATCATTCCCTCAAAAAATAATATTCTCATCGATTCCTGCAGTGCTACTTTTCACAATTCTGGGTTGAAGACATCAGTCACTTGTTGGACCACCAGGCGGGCAGAGCAGCTGGCAGCATCCCCCCATCACTCCCAACTGTGTTACACAGGCTCCTGCTCATCTCCCATTTAAAGGAAAAATGGCCAAGAGTTATTGATTGCAACTGTGCTGTTACAAATTTCATTTTAACTCAATGAGGTAAAAGGCAGCTCCAGAAAGGATTTTTTAAAGGAGCTCTGGTTTCTGAGCTGCTCAAAAATTCAGGCAGGTTTCACACAGCAGTCAAAAATTCTCCCCATCAGAGGTGTGGTGATGGATCAGCAACCAGAGACCTGCAGTGAGCCAGAAAAGGACCTGGGGACAGCCAAACCTGCAGCATCTCAGTTTGATTATTGAGCCAGTGTAAGGATGAGGAGCAGCACGGGGTTGTCAACCTGGCCTCACCTTTCAGAGGGAAAAATACTGGCGGGGCTGGAGTTTTAAGGGGGCTGAGCTCAGGGAGGGTTTTCAGACAAGCAAACCTTCATGCTCTGTCAGACAGCCATCTGTAGCAGGTGGCACCAGGACAAGCAGCAAACATCAGGTCCCTACCTGGATGGCTGTGACAGTGTCTGGAGATCCTGCCAGAACACAGCCAAGCCAAATGTCCCCTCTGCTCCTGTGCCACCTCTTGTGCTGACTCCTTCTCTCACCTAAGCAGTAACTAATGATGCTTCTTGCTCCCACAGCCACCAAGCCTGGAGTTTCTGTGTGCCCTTCCTCTTTCTCCCCTCTCTCACTTCAAACCCTGCCACATTTCAGCTCAGCATCTGGCTGCCAGCAGTGCCTAGGAGGGAGGTTCACTTGATTTGGAAGTGTTTTGTGTAACAAAGCTGAAAAGCACTCAGTGTCACCATGCTCTGCTCAGGCTCCAGTCTGGAGGCAGCACCACGGTGACCAAAGTGCACCCAAGTGCCCAGGAGATGGATCCAGCCAGCCCCAGCTTTTTCATTCACACTGAGACAACTACAACAGCGCACAAGAGAAGGCAGAAGAGCTGGTGATCTGCTTCTGCAGCAATTTGCCACACTTATTTTGCATCCAGCTGTTAATTATGTTCCTTTCAGTGTAACAATCAGAGCTAATGGCTGCAGAGCAGACGGGAACACCAAATGAGCACAGCCCTCCATGTACAGAGGAGCTCAAACAATGCAGAGCTCCTACAACACTCCTAACCTCCTCCTAATCAAGCTTTTTGACCAAATCCAGGCTGTTTCTTGAAATTGAGCTCTCCCCAGAGCCCTCTGTTTCCAAAGGAAGATGTTCTGGTTCACTGCATGAAGGCTTCTCATTGCAGCTTCCAGGTGTGGAAAGAAATTTCATCATTCCACAACTGTCAGTGATTAATGAAACTATGGAATATCCTAATTAAAAAATGAGTGGTAATGTTCTGTAAAGTTTTTTCATGTGTAAGGGAACATAAGGCTCTACTTTAACATGCTAAGTTGTTATTGTTGCAGGTTTTTTGAAGATGTGCCTTATCAAAAATCATGGAATGGTTTGGGTTGGAAGTGACCCTAAAGACCATCCAGTTCCAATGCCCTGTCATGGCAGGGACACTTTCCACTATCCCAGACTGCTCCAAATCCCATCCAACCTGGCCTTGGACACTTCCAGGGATGGAAAAGCCATTTTGCAGCAATAATAATTTGTAGGATTTTCCAAGACCTGGATTTGGAAATCCTTTCCAAGGACTTTCAAAGCTGCTCAGGTTACAGACAAGTGAAAACTCAGAACTCTTAGATACAAATGATACCTGCAAATAATTCTGGGAATGGAACAAACCCCTGCTATTTACAGCTGCAAAAGAGTGAATGCAAATTGACCCTAACGTTTGAAATGTGGGGCTTATTGATTTTACCAAGAAGCAGAGGGGATCAGAACAGAAGCTACACCTCTGAAGATCCATATTCTACTCTTGGGCATTTCCTCTATACTTGTACCCACAGCGCTACAATTTGAGGATGTATAAAGCATATCCTGTAGAAATATAAATTATTACCACAGGAGGAAATTGCTTTCTCAAATAGCAATTTACTGTGTCTGGCTGGACACTTCTCATCCCGTCATGAACTGTGCATTGTTGCATTCAGACTGTTTGATTAACTTCTGCTCAAAAAGCCCTCCTGTTAGGACAGCCCAAGCAAGTCATCCTTTTTTGAGTCCTCAACACCTGGAATGTAGGGTGAGGTGCAGGAAAAGCAGGAACACCAGTGCTGCCTGAATCCAGAGCACCAAGGGAAGCCTACACTTCCATCCTCACAACCCATTTATGGAATATTATATTGTACTCAAGCAAATAAAGTTTCTTCTTCCCTGGGGATCCATTCACTGGCAATTAACTATCACACATGGGGGAACTAACTAGGAACAGAGAGACATATACATATATTCACAATTTCTTTTATAAGGACAAATTCAAAACTGAATTAATTGAGCAGTGCTGGAAAGCAACTGTATTGACTAGAAAGGAAACCAAGGTGAAAACCAGCACAGTGTTGAAGAGATTTGGTACTTGTCAGCCACACAGCTGAAGCTGTGCAGGAAAATAGTGATAAATGAAGGGTGTAAAGCACTCAGATATGTTGTGAACACTCGTTGGCACTGCCAGCCTGTGAAGCCATCCCAGTCCTCTGCAATGTGCAGCTGCATTTCAGGTATAAAAGCCACTAAAGCCTGCACTGCTCACCTTTGACTGATTTTTGTAATTTTTCTCTCTCAGGGGTGATATCATAGAGAATTTATCTATGTTAAAATTAAATTTCTGAAAGCACTGGCAAACATACTAATAACAGCAGACTCTGCTACCCAAATTTGTGATGCCTTGCTAATGCTCTAAGACTCTTCAGGAGGCCAGAGTGGCAAATTCTCTTGTGTTATGTATGAAGGGAAAACAGCTGGGGAGACAAAGGGGAGGAAGGTGATCCACTGAGGCTGGATCTGGCCTGAAGCAGGAGAGGTAAAAGGTCAGAAATTACCCTCAGCTGGAAGAGAAGAGGGAAGAGGCCTCCTTTTTTCCTGTGGTGGGATGGAGTGTGTTGTGGCATTGTGTGTGTCATTCGAGTCTGAGAATGGGGTGGGCTACATTTCCTGTCCAGTCTGCATTTTAAAGCCAATATCACAGAGTAAAGATGTATAAAATTAGAGAATTGCAGAGGGGTAGGACAGTGATGCAGACAGTCCCCTCTGCAGCACCTGATTTCCTCAGGCTGGAACTCCCAACCACAAGTGCAATAGCCCCTACTCTGACATTCATGCTTATTGAAGGATAAAAAAAAAAACCCCTAAATTCTAAGCATCTCATTTAGTAAATCACATGGCAGCATGTGCCTTTACAGAATCAGGGTCCTCAACAGATTTCTCATTGGATCTGAGCATCAGGGAGAGATTTGAGTGAAGGACAAGTAATGGCATGCTTGATTTTCATCAGATTTCTGTAAGAGGGTAATAAGAAGGCGAAGTTAAACCAGCCTCCAATCGAGAAGGAAGGAGGATGATGAGGAGGACAGAGAGAGGCAGTCACACCTAGAGATGCAGCTCAATTATTCCTGCACTTACTCCATTGGCCTTGCTAAGAGCCTGGAAGTATATGCTGTAGCTTTTCAGGGGAGAAAGAGGAGCATTCCAGTAGCCATTGTAGGTCTTGTTGTCACCCACGGTGAAGGGCTGCGTGACAGGAAGGTTGATGGGCTTCAGCTCAGCTGCAAAGTAGTGTGGGGAGTCCAGGCTGGAGGCATTCTTGTAGCTCACTGGCACAGAGAAACACTCGATGATGTCTGCAGCTCTCCGGGCTTTCTGCAGCTTCTCCTCCTTGACAACGAGCTGGTAGACACTGGGAGGGAGAGAGAAAGGTGAGATTAGAGACCCCCGAGCCTTGAATGTCAGCAATAAATAAAAGGAGAAGAGTAGAGCAAAGTCAGAAACATGCAGCTGAGGCGTCCCAGCAAGCACAGCTCCTGGCACAGCAGTGGCAGGGGCAGTGGCCTCTGAAAGTCCCTGTGGGGGCAAGATGCTGGCCATGTGCTCTGTTGGTTTAATTGAGTGAATCAGGATCAACCTGGGTGAAAGTGTAGATTTCAATCATGTCACTCTTTAGGAAAAGGTGTAACTAATAAAAATCCGGTCTAGAATGAATTTTTTATGTGCTGAATGTTGGCAAGCAGATGGTTTCTCCTTCAGCCACCAAAGTGAAACGTGAATTCTTTGCTTGGGCCAAATGATGGCTGCAGTGGAGGAGAGCACAAGCAGGTGGCAATGGTGTCAGGTGCCTTTGGGAGCAGCTTAAGGGTGCAAAAAGCTGTTTAGGCTAAAAAGAATCTTGAACATCACTTTTTTTGGCCCTCTCTCATATCTCGATGTCCTCATAAGGACCTGGTAAGGCCCAGGCACAGGATTCCCAGAGCAGCTGTGGCTGCCCCTGGATCCCTGGCAGTGTCCAAGGCCAGGTTGGATGGGGCTTGGAGCACCCTGGGATAGTGGAAGGTGTCTTTGCCCATGGCAGGGAGTTGAAACTAGATGGACTTTAAGTTTCCTTCCAACCCAAACCATTCTGGTATTCTATGACCTCTTTTTGGGATATCCTGCAATGTAGAATCCTCTAATTCCCAATGGCAAGTCTCCTTCTACCTTCCATCCCTCGAGGACTGTTTATGTACTGAGCAGGTGGCTTTACAGCTCCCTCAATCCACTTTTCTTTCAAGAAACAGCAACAACTCCTCATATTCTCTCTGACTCTATGAAATAGTAATCCTTTTTGATTCCTGCTAAGCTTTTGGCCATTATGACATATAATAGCAATCTTGTTATTTCTAGCTTACTATTCCAGGCTCAGAGCCTGTAAGACATTCAAATGCACTCTGCTTTATTTTCCTTTCCTCCTCAGGCAGCTAACAAAGCCCTGGAGTTCCATGCTGCTGCAGCCCAGGCAGGTTTCACTGTCTGTTTAACACCACTCACACACTTGACAAAGAGAGATAGGGCTGCAGTCATTTTGCTTCGTGTCAGGCTATTCAGATGTGCTGCCCTCCCCTGTCTGTGTCAGGCTGGGCCTTTGTTTAGGCAGACAGGGGAGATCGATGAAGAGATTGGGCCCAGCCCGGGGTGTGTTATTGTCCCTGTTCACAGGCTCATTGCTGCACAAAGACTGGGCTGGGGAATTTCCAGCATGGCAACAGCTCATCAATGCTCCGTGAGAAGAGGAGTCCTGGATCCTCCAGCACGCAGGAATGAAGAAGCCCCAGCTCCTGTATTGTATTAGTGGGGTGCCCCAAGTTCTCAGAAGGCTCATTTATTACTTTATGATACTATATTATATTAAAGAATACTAAACTATACTAAAGAATACAGAAAGGATACTTAGAGAAGGCTAAAAAGATAATAATGGAAACTCCTGACTCTCTCCAGAGCCCTGACACAGCCTGGCCCTGCTTGGCCAAAGAGTGAAAACAACTCCCAGCAGAACCCAATGGAACAATCACCTGTGGGTGAACAATCTCCAAACACAT
>JAYDZK010000070.1:3351874-3368633 GCA_034509185.1 Euphonia xanthogaster | reverse complement strand
TCCCTGGGTGAGTTTAACAAAGCCTGGATGTGGCACTGGGGGCCAGGGTTTAGCTGAGGTGTTGGGGCTGGGTTGGACTCAATGATCTTGGAGGTCTCTTCCAACCTGGTGATTCTGGGAATTCTGTGAATTTTGTAGCAGGAGCACCAGCTGCATGGACTGCAGCCTTTAATGATGCCCCATCAACATTTTGGAAAGCTGTTCTCATCCTACAGTTCATCAAAGCCTTTAATAAATTATTTTAGACCTTCTCTGATATTTATTTTACAATTTCAAAAAGACAAAAACAGGTTTCCAAGCAACACTTTCAGTAAATATCATTAAGGATGCAGTGGGAACTGCAAGCCTGTT
Source organism: Euphonia xanthogaster (assembly GCA_034509185.1). Classification (NCBI taxonomy): domain Eukaryota; kingdom Metazoa; phylum Chordata; class Aves; order Passeriformes; family Fringillidae; genus Euphonia; species Euphonia xanthogaster. The sequence continues at coordinate 3,368,282 of JAYDZK010000070.1, read as the reverse complement.
CAATACAAACCCTCTCCTCAGCTCAGCAATAGCAAATCATACTGGGCTGGTTTGGCCACTGTTTACTGAGCGTGTACATTATTATTCTGACCCTTCTCTCTGGCCATAATAATCTACACTACTGAGAAAGTTTGTCATTTTGTTTGTCAGCCATGTGCAAAATTGTAGCTGACACTTTTATGGACATTTGCCAGATGCCTTCTAACCTAAAAACATTTGGTTTCTCTTTCATCCAATCCTAAACACTTGCATTTCCTGGTCAGAGAAAATGTTTCCTTTAGGTATATAGACAAATATATATGCATAGACATATATTTATCTGGTTTCAGCCAACACAGAGTCCAAGAATTGCCTCATCCTCTCTCCCCAGACCTGGGGGTGACACTCACTCTCTGTTATCCCACTTGCAAGCCATGAACTCGTGCACTCTCTGTCTTTGGAGAAGGGGAAGCTCCCAGGGACATGAACTGCCAGGTAACTGAACTCTTTCCCCAATCATTAGAGCACTACAGACACTTTTCATCATGAGCAAGAGTTTTGATACATACAGAACCCAGTCACAGATACTCTTTTGCCTTTATTCTTTCACATTTTCTCTCTCCCACTTAGCTGTTAACATACTTCTTCCCTTCACAGGGATAACTCACTCTTGTAGCGGCCTGAAATTTTACTTTTAATGTTTATTCTTTTGAAATGAATCAAGGTTCCTCTGGAAGCACAATGGTGTGCTCACGAATATTCAGCTGGGGTGTAGCAATTCTCCCCTTTGTGCTCAAGTTAAAATCCTGTTCATCTCCTGCTCAAACTCCTTGTCCATGGAACAGGTATCTGAGCTAGCACTGCTGTCACTGCTCCCTCTGGCTAAAAACCCTCCTCTGGTGACACTTAGGGTGGGGGACTGACTGCCTTCCTGGCATTTTTCTCCCTGCACCCTCATCTTTGCCTTGACTGCTTGGCTTGGGTCCAGCACCCTCCAGCCTTGCTTTTCTCTGGGCCTGGCCAAAAAGCCCCTCTCAGAGGAAGTGGTTGAGCAGCCAAGAGCATGTCTGAGTTCAGAGCTTGCTTTGGGCTGAAGATTATCACTCTGGCTGCCTTTTAGCTGGTTACTCTAGGTCTCACTTTCTGTTTTGATCCCAGTATTTTGATCTGTCTAGGCCCTCCAGAAGGGCAGGATTCCCAGTTCGCCCCAGCAGAGACACAGACTGGCACACTCTTTTTGTTTCTATCATTGTGATTTTTTGTGGGTTTTTTTTTTTGGTTATTTTGTTTTGTTTTGAGTTATTCTCTTCTCCTATTTGTTTTATACCTAGGAGCAGAATTTCCCTGCCTGCCTTTAGGGCATTTTCAGAGATCAACTTCTCTGCATTAACCCATGAAGTGCTGCACAGCAAGTGCTTCCACACCTGCACTGAGGTGCTCTTGTAACCTGGAGCAAAAACCCACCAATCCTACACCCAAATGGAATTGCTGTGGGAATTCTGAGTAGCAAATGTCCTATTACCCACCTTCAAGTTTAGCAAACCATCTGCATTACTACAACATTTCTCAGCAGAGTGAAACTAATCCAGCTTTGCTCAGAAGATGGAAACTTTGTGGGGTACACTGCAATCCCCAAGACCGTGGTTGGGCACTAACTCAGGAAAAACTTGGTGAGTAGGATCTGCCCTTCTGGCCTAAAAGAGCCCTTCAGCTGCACCCACATCTCTGGGTCAGGGCTGAGCAGGGCCTCCCCTTTGCCATTAGCTGTCCCTGCTATCACCAGTGTGATTACAGACAAGAGAAAGCAGGAGTGGTGTTCCAAAAAGTGGTACTGGAGGGAAGGATAAAAAAAAGCAAGCACGCAATGAAAATAAGGAAGAGATGCTCAAACTATCCTAATAGCTCTTATTCCATCTACCAGGTGAGCAGTACCATGGATCACCTGGGGCTCTCCCCATCTCAGGCTTCAAAGCTGCTGCTGCCAGGCAGGATCAGCTACCATGGATTTCCTGGCAGGAATCAATGCCCTGGCTGCAAATGCCCAGCTGGATATGAGAGTCAGTGTCATACAGAGGAATGACATTAAAAGAGACAACAACAACAGAGCATTCAAACTCCTACACGAGATAACAACTTCAGTGCCAGTGGAATGAAAGATGATACAGCCACACCAACTCCTGCATTCCAGTTTTTAATGTCAGGACACATTTGGAAACACTGCAATCAAATACACATGGATGTGCTGCAGGGTGGTGGTTTGCAGAGGTTTTGTGCTCCCAGTGACATCCCAGCCCACTTTGGTGCAGCCAAATAATGCTGCTGTCCCTGTAAAAACCACCAGGGACTGCTTTCCAAACATCCAGAGGCTCTGCTCTGCAGACAGCTCTCGAGGGATTCTCAAATCTGGGCCACAAAACAAATGCCTGACCTCCGAGAAGGCTGGGGAGCTGATTGCCCTGTGTGCAGCTGCACACTCTGATTAGAAGAGGAGGCCAAAACTGGGCACCTTTATAAATTTCAAAGGCCTTAGATAGACAAACCCACATCAATTTAATAGAAGCTTTTTAAAGTTTTTGACAGCTTGGCTGTAAATCACTGATAAAAGCACCCACCATAATGGGCCACAGCACAAGTGTTGTCTGCAGAGGAATGAAAGGTGCCCTTATCACCATCTACAAGGTAATTTTTTAAATGATGAGTTCCCTATTCAGTGTGAAAAAAATCAACATTCCCAGTCACAGCCCATTTCTGTGATGGAGATCTCTCTGCTTGCCTCAACCTTCTCCTTTCCCTTTTTTTTTTTTGGTTGTTTTTTTTTTTTTTTTTTTTGAGGATGGACTGAGACAACACTTGTCCACAAATTAAGTATTAAGACCAGTCTCAAAGTTTGAATGTGGGATGCACAGAAATATGGGGAAGAAAAGCTGAGTCAGAGCTCTTCATAAAGCATCCAACATCTGACCCATGCACTTGGTATCCTGACACATCAACAAGGTGAAACATTCACTGCACTCTTGATAATCAGAGGGTAGGAAAAGGAATATAATTTCTTTGTAACCTTGCAGTGCTCCACTCACCTGAATTATTAAAGCTTAAAAGAAACAATGTTTCAGCAGCTGAGTACTCCCTCTGGACCAATCTTGTTATTAAACTTCCTTCACATCATATAAAGATTTAATATATTTTCATTTAACACATAAATTTATTATCAGCCATATATTATTTCCAATATTGTTTTCTCCCAGGGAGCAAAAATAAGTGGCAATTAGTACAGCTTGATCTTGTAGTGCTTTTTTGTTAGCAGACTACTGTGAGCTGGCGTTGTTGCTCATCCTAGAGAGAACAGGAACTTCCCACTTCTAGCTCAGATGAACACATTACTTCCAGAGTCACTCTTCCATAGGCTACAGGAAATAAGAGAGTAGTGGTTTCCTTGTTACTGCTTATTTTAATCCAAAGAATGAAGGACAAAAGGGACCAAATGAAGGAAGGATTTGTGCCTCCCCATGTGGGATGCAGCAGCTGACATGAAGCTGGATGTTGAATTTCCACTCCTGCACATATTCTATGGAAGGAACAGATCTAACTATTCCAGAAAGGCCACCAAAACCCGTGAAAATAAACCTCAAATACTGTCTGACCTGCACAGAGGTAAAGAAAAGGCATGAGCAGCACATGAACAGGGACAAAGGTACAAACAGAGGGACCAACAACCACTTCAGCTTCTTTCCCCTTGTGTGCCACACAAGACCCCAGCTACAGACACTGAGCACCAGCTTTTTTATCATTTGATTGTTGCATTTAACTTGTGATCCTGTTAAATTTGGTTGAGCCAAAGTAAGTATATCTGTATATATCCATGAAGGTTCATCACATTTATTCTGACAGTATGGAGCCATCTCCCAGGATACTGGAATGGGAGAGGGTTTGATGTGCTGCCTGACACCCACATTTAGAATTCAGATTAGCCACTGGAAGTGCAGATGCTTGTTTTATGGCCAAGCTGCCTTCAGTGATGCACACTGAGACACAAGAGTAGCATCAACATCTTTATTTCCCCCTCTTAAAGATATTAAGATCAAAGCCTGAATTCTGCCACAGAGACAGTAAGAAATAAAATAATGGGAATTTTGAAGAAAGGTACTCCATATATCAGTACTCTGTGTTATTTACCCTAAAAAATGGTGACATTAAACTGCAAATAAATCCTTCTCACAATGTGCCTCCAGCCCCACCATGAATCTGCATATGGGAGGTTTTGTAAAGAATTCAACCCAAGTCTAAAAAAGCTTTATATAACATACATTCCCTGAAGTTTACGAATCTCAGGGGATAACTGCCAGAAAGGCTGACACTGACTCTCACTGCTCTGAGCACCCACTGCAGCACTGCTTTCCTCGGGCTCCAAGGGTGAATTTCCTGACCAGGCACCTCCTGCAATCAAATTTTCAGGCACCCAAGAGTCAACCCCCAAGTGAGCTTCCAAGTTCATAAAGTTTTCTGGGTGCCAAGAGGTGCCAATACATTCCTGAGAACTGAGTTACTGCCTTCACATATCCTTAAATGTCAGTCACCCTCAGTACCTCCAGTGGCAGATTTCATCAGAAGCTCTGAAAGCAATCCACAAACCATAATGAACTGTGTTTCACAGCCACCTAGGACACACTGACAGGACCCAGTGCTCTGTTCTGCAATTTTCTGTCTATTTAAGAACAGATTTGAAACGCATTAAAATCAATTAAAGATTGCTTCTGTTTCCATTGCACTCTGGAACAGCTCCATGCAGAATACAATATACTGAAGTGAAGGTTTGCTTTCAATAAACATCTTCATGCAGCAAATAGGGGGGAAAAAAGATTGTTCTACAGTGTCATCTTCTGGAATGTGCTTGGCTGTTTCAAAGACTCAAAAAGTAGCCCATGAATATTGGGCTGCGCTGCCATCAATCAGCTTGCTCACATCTGCAAGGCCTTCACAAAAATAAAGCTGATAATAGGGATGCTGCTTGAGGAAACAGTCTCTCATATTGCAAAGTTATTCACACCAGAGCCTTCATTTTGGAGTTATTTTTGCATGTTCTTTTAACAGTCATTTAAATTAAACAACTCTTCTACTATGTTCACTAAAGTTGAAGAACACCCAAAAAAAAAGATTCAAATTCTGCCAAATTTGTAAAAAATGGCATAGGAAGAAGAGATGGTAATTACTGCCATTGCAATGAAAAAAACCTGCTGAGATAGAGCCAATAATGATGAAATCCATTTAATAATCAAGAAGGCTGGGAAGAGGGTCTCTTCACATTTTCTTCCACTCTCATATTCAGCTCAGTGCTCCAGATTTACTACTAGGGCATGTCAGACCCTGAAATTCATGAAACAAAAGGTAACGATTTCACACTTGGGTAAAACCATTTGGAGTCATCCTTTTCACACAGGCATTCTTTTATTGCTAAAATTTCAGGCTTTGTTAAGTTTCTCTAGTGATTGGAATGGGCTCTAGAAAAAGTGAGGATGTTTACTGCCTGCATGGCTCCTGTACAGGGGGCAGGGATGGGTCTGTGCTGTCCCCAGGCAGCAGCAGGAGCTGTGCACTGTGTCAAGCCTGAGCAAACAGCAAACCCCAACAAAACGTTTGTATTTGCAGAAGAGCATCCTGCCAGTGTCACTCTAACAAATGCTGTCTTTTTGGCCAGGATGCTTTGTCTGAAATTCCTTTGCAGTCTCACATACAACTCCCACAGCTGACTGAAAAAATGAGAACTCTGTTGGAAGGTGTGTGTGTGGGGGGAGTGTTTGTTTTGGGTTGCTTGGGGTTTTTGGGATTTTTGGTGGTGGTTAGGTGGGGTTTTTAGTAAAAAAAGGGGCAGTGTAATGTCAAATATTCCATGGCCTTTGTGGGTTGCATATGTTTTATCCTGACAGACCCCTGAGGTACAGTAATTATCCCACTGTTGCAGATACATAAACAGTGGCATGGGGCATGTGACTCTGTCTGATATCACAGTATCAGTTGTATGTAAACAAATCCACACTTTCCTGTCCAATATTCCTCCATCCACCCACCAGCCAATATGTCCTGTCTAATGGAGTCTGGAGTATCCAGGCTGAACACATGCTATTCCTACCAAATCTTTCAAATCAGGGGGGGAGAAAGGACAAAAATGTGACTTCTGAGCATCACTAGAGATGTGACCTGCACTGATAAGGGAGGAGCAGACAGTGCTGGGAAAGAGGAGTTTGGAGACTGGCTCTGTCTTAAAATTGCACCCCACAAAAGATGCAACAGAACCACAAACACCACTAACACCATTGTGGCAATAATTATTGAGTAAATAATGCAGTTCTGAGCAACCTGGGATAGGGGAAGTTGGAACCAGGTGAACTTTAATGTCCCTTCAACCCAAATCATTCTGTGCTTCTATGATTCTATATGTGCACATCTAAACACCCCTGTGTGCACTTATGTGTGTACCTACACATAAATATGTCTATTAAAATCAATATTTCCAACCTCATGAAGTTCCACCTGCCCTGACTCTTCTCTGACTGAAGGGGCTATGGAAAGTTATCCAAAAATCCAAATATTCCCATATAGTTCTAGGCAAGTCTGGCCATCACCACAGCCCCTGTCCACAGCAAACAGCAACGTGGTGGCATGCACAAAACCTAAGGAGCTGTTCAGAACACAGCTGCATTCACTGACCATAAAGAGGGATTTGTGTACTTGAAGGGCCATTTTCCCCAGCTGGATCATTTGCCCTAATAAAAGATGCAATTCAGCCTTGCAGAAGGACCATCCCCAGCCCACCAGAACACTGCTCCTGCATCTGTTTACTTGTACATGTGTCATATTACTTGTACTCTCTTAAATGCTTTAAATTCTCTATTTAATCTTCTGGTAAATAAGAAAAAAAAAATTAAAAATAGAAAAAAAAATTAAAATAAGAACCAGGGGCATTTCAAAGCTCTGTATTCCATTATCTCAGCCATGTCCATAAGCCTGACCTGGCTTGCAACCCAGATTAGCCATAATAGCTGCTGCTCCCTGGTGGAACTGGCCCAGTCCCTCTCTCCAGTTCAATGCTGTTTTCTGCTGGCAGGTTTAAGATAATGAGTGCAGACAGATACAGCTTTCACTACAACAGGAGCTGATGTGAGTGGCTTTGGAGGTGTCTCATCCCTCCTGAGCCACCTGCCATCTGTTTAATCTAAAAAAAAAAAAAAAAAAAAAAAAAAAAAGCTAAACCCCACCTCAGTTTTGTTAATGCTGCTCTGTATTAGACAAGCATCACTGCCTGAGGTCCTGTCATGCTCAGCAAGTGCTGGTTTAACACCAGGAGGATGTTTCAAGGACAAGAGCCAAAGTGGTTCTTGAACAACCTGCAGGATAAGGAGAGACCATGGCAAACACTTCCTGGGTCTGTCCAGCACCTTCTGCCATGCCCTCCATAAAAGCAGCAGCTTGAACAAGAGGATGGGGTATTTGCATATATTCTCAGTCAGAATGAATTTGGGTTTTTCCAATGGCTTCCATCAAATCAGGTTCATTTGGATGCAGAAATAATCTAGCTGGGAATTCAGGCTTTCTCTGCCTTTTCCACAGCCACAGCTATCAGACTATGCAGGGAAAACCCACAGAGAAGAATCTGCTGTCTTTTTTTTTGAGAGAGAACACTAGAAAACACTAGAAACATAATTGTATTGAGGTCATGTCTGTTTGGATATTTTTTAAATTAGGAGGCTAAGAAAAACACTAGGAAAAAAAAGAGGGAACCTGCTCTGTTTACAGCCTTCTGATAAACTTCATTACTCAACTACTCCCACTCCTGTGGCCAATGTGCAATGATGATGAGCTCTCCTGGGGAAGGCTAGCACAGATTTTCAGCACCTGAAGCTGCAGGAGGATCCACCAGCTCCTTTCCTGCTTTCTCTGGACATGTTTTGATTTTCAGAAAGTGCAAAACTGTCATGCTTCTGATACCAGGGAAAAATCTAAAATGGTGCCTTCACTACAAGATCTCCTGCCCCTGAATGAAGGGAAATTGAGGATAGAGGGGGTGGAAAAGTCCCAACTTCTCTGCAGAAATTAATCCATAAACACCTCCCACCCCCACCACCGTGGGAATAGCATGGATTTAAACGTTAGGAGATTGTGTCTGACAATCCTGTAGTCCACCAACTCCCTTCAAAACCGAGAGTATTTTTTACAAAAGAGCAAACATTACACATAGGCTGTGTCCTTTGGCAGAAAAAAGCCCTCAACCTGCATCAACATCAGCTCCTGCAGCTCCTTAGGGACATGTCAAGGTGGGCCAGAAGGGAAATTGGCATTTCCTCCTTTTACTGTTTGACTTTCCCATTAGAAATTCTGCACATTCTGCCTCTCTCCTCACCTTCCCCTTTTGCACCATGACTGCTTTGAATGACACCAGCTCTATTTCCCCTTCCTTTTGCACTGCAAGCAAATCCTTCACCCTTCCTGGCTCTGCCTTTTGCTTTGGAAAACCACAGTGCAAGGAAAGCTGAAATTATGGGGAGGCAGAAGAGCATCATGGCAGCAGAGGTTTATTCCTGAGACTTGTCTGGCTGCATTTGTGATAATCCCTTCACTCCATCTGCATCCCACGCACTGGTGCAGCAACCCCATTTTCTAGTTCCAAGAAATTATGCATTCATTATGGAGGAAATTAACACCTCAAAGCAAACTATAATTAGGAATTCTTCAATTCAGTTTATGCTTTTTCAATTAGGCCCTCTATAATTTTAATCACGGGAGCATTACCATGTTTCCTGAATTTATATACCTGTAGTATAATTAAATCCTGCAATGCCTTAGTCTGCAACAGCAAAGCAGAGCTTGCTCATCTTCCCTTTTATTGTGTTTTTCTGTTGTTATAGACACACCAAGGGGCACCTGCCTGCGTGAACATCTCCTGCCATGTGCAGCAGAGAAGGAAGGGCCACTTGTCCTCTGAACTCAGCACCCTCACTCCTGGGACAGGCACTGCTCCTGAGGGGTGGACAACTGCCAGGGACTTGTGCTCAGACTCAGCCCATTTCATGTTAAGTGCCTTAAGGAGCTGCTTCAATTAAGTAAATCATCCTTGATGATCCTCCAAAAGAGCCAAGGTCCTGCCTGTGGGCTTCCCACCCCTGAGCTGTGGCCCAGCATAGCACAGCTCATTCCATCAAAGGGTCTGAGCCAAAAGCTCTCATAGGCTTGGCACTGTGACACCTCCTGGAAGTCAGAGTTTCTGATTTTTGAAGTATTTTGTGTTGTTTCTTATTACCCTTTTGTTCTGTGACAACAAGGAAGGGGCACAGAGGCTCTGAGAGCTGCGGAGCAAAGAAAAGTCTTGGGAAAAGGAACCCTCAAACTGGAACCAAACACCCAACACTGGGTATTTTCTCCTGTTCCCTCATCTAATAGGGTGACAGGTTGATGTGATGAGGTGGCCATCAATTTGTGATTATCAGCTTAAAGCTCAGAATTCATTAACCTATTGGTTGCTGGAATTAAATCTGGCAGTTTACACAGTCAGCATAATGAACTTGTGCAAAAAGCCTCCTTTCCCCCAGTCAGTATCCTCAGATCTTCACAACACTAAAAACTGTTAGCAAAAGTCTCCCTGTAGCACTCATAAAATGCTGCTTGGCACCAAAGAATTTGCTCCACGTGTAATTTGATTGTTAAAATATTATCATTCAAATAGACACCAATTTTATGGCTTTCCTCTCCCCATTTCTGCCCACTGCCAAAGCTCCCTGTGGAATGGTCAAAGACACAGCAGGTCACCCAGGCTGTGAAAATGGCCATGGGCTGGATGGCTGAAAAATGGTAAAAGGCAGATTTGTCCCCTTTAGGGGGCTGAATTTCAATTGCACATTGTGCTGATCCAGTAGGAAAATGCATTTCCTGTACCAGATGAGAAAATTGACCCAAAACGCCCTTTAGCCTCACTTTTTGGGACTAACACCTCACTCTTCAGGGAACTAAACACAACCTTTAAGCCTCTATTCAACTAATTCTGCCACACTACACAAAAAACTAAATATTCCTTCCTGATACTTATGGTTGTACCTGACACACCTGTATCTCCATTTCGCTTTACTCTTGATACAAAAAGCAAAGCACCTCTAATACTCATAAATAATTTCAAGCACTTAATGCATTTCACCCCAATTCTCAATTTCCTTCTCTCACATTCACACACAGTTGAAGCAAATGTATATCTGGTTTATCTCTGAGAAGAAGCTTCTTTATGTACCTCCAAACTCTTAGCTGAATTGAAGGCACAGTGTCAGGCAGGAGAAACTCAGCTTGAATGATTTCAAAACAATATCCCTGAGGTATATTATAGGAGATGTTAATTAACACAGATAATTTAGCTTATAATATCAGAAGCCTAGACTGATAATCTCATTTCTCATTAAATACTACAAAATTAAAAGATGACATTAAATGCTACAAAATTAAAAGTGATGACTGCTTGCCCTGTATTGAATCAACTCATGTGATGCAGACATTTAAACAGGAGCTCAGAAAAAGCAGAGCAGGAATTTTCTTTTCCAAGTACTAAGAATGTTCCTTTCAAGGGAGTCTAACTTTCTGAATCACCAAGGGCATGACAATTTCACCCTTAGCACCCTTTTTATTGTTTTGCTACTCCTTCACTCTAGTCTTTATTTTCACATACAAGGTACTCTACATGGGAGTTTTGAGAACTAGAAACTGCCACCCTTTTGTGGCATTAATGAATCAATTATCAGCATAACTGCCTGGGGCAGGCTGATGTGATGCCACGAAGAAGCTGCAAAGCAGAGATCTGAGCAGCACTGCTCCCTCTGTACAGTGGAGATCTACAAACCAAAGTCACCAGCAGCAAAGCAAAACAAAAGCACCAGCAGATATTGTGAATTTAGAGTTTCTCCACCACAGAATCAAGGTCACTGGGCTTGCAAACCATTCCTTTGTAAGGCTGGGAAGAACTACTGTGCAGTAAAGGCAGAATCACACTAAGGATGCAGGGAGAGGGATGCAGGAAAGGCAGGCTCAGGATGAACAGGCAATGCCCAAAATCACAGAAAAGAAATTACCTGGAGACTAAATTTCGAGCCTATGGCTCCAATTTTCCTCCATTTTTATTTTGCTGCTGATAAAATGAAAGTTTCAGCTACTTTCAGTTCTCTAACATAAGATGGAAGCAATAGACTGGCCCTTCCTTCCAGGGAAGTTTTACTCATTATTGCATGTAGGAATACTAAGTACACAGATACATCCACAAGGATTTTTTTCCTGGGAGAATAGTTTCAGTATAAAACCAGAAAAAAAACATTGTCCCCAGGTGTTCTGTAAATAACACTACAGCTGTCTTCTCTTAAATTTTTTAGCATCATGTATAACAAAATTTCCCTTTATTTCATGCTTGGAAGATCAATAATCAAATAATAACACTCAAGTGTAACACAGGGCTTGGTCTATATAAATTCATTTTTCCTCCTGGCTGGCTGTTGATATGAAAATATTTATTTCACCTTTGCTCAGTCCTTCTTAATATACTTTAAATATTTAAACTCTCTTCTCTTATTCAGATTTATGTATTTCCTTTAAGACGTAAATTAATAAACTGACCCATCTGTACCCGTGTGCTGGCAGCATGCTAAAGAATATCACAGATTATTTATTGACACACCTCTGAGAACTGCAGGAAGAGAGAACAAATCCACATTGCTCCAACAAAAAAGTTTTCTGTTTTCTGAACCCCACCCCAAAATAATTGCAGGCTCTTCTTAAATGTCCTTCTGCAGTGTCCTACAGCTCCACCACACAGAGCAGGGTATTGACAAGGCAATCACACCTAAGGGGAGCATTTATCTAAGCTCTGAAATCCTCAGAACTAACACATGCTCTGGAAATTTGATTTTCTCCATAATAGTAGTATAGGTAGATTGACAGAACCAACTGTGTGTTAATAAAGCAGATGGACCTTCAAATATCCAGCCACAAAAACCAGCCCGTGGACATGTCCTGCAGATAAAACCCCTCAGAGTGTTATTTCCAAGCTGGGAGTGGGATATAAATTCTCAAATAGAGGTCTAAAGATGTCATATGTGAATAATCTATGAAGGACTAACTCAGCCCTCCTGACAATAACAGATTCAAAGGCAGAAATATCCTCAAAATCACATTGGAGGTTCTCAGGAAAGAGTTGAGGAGTAAAGATTGAGAGCCCTTGCATTCTTCCTTCCTCTTGTGAATGTATTATAGATGAATGTCAGCCTCCAGCAAATCAATCACAGCACCATTCACATGGTTTAGATTGATACAGGAACACCTAAAAGTTATTTTTAAAGGGCAATGTGGAGTCAAACTCCGCAGGTCATACCACGAAAAATAAAGGCAAAAATGAAATGCCTGTGCCACAGGGGAGAATATTTCTGCTTGCTGAGGCTTCACCTTTCTTTTGGCAACAGGACAAAATAGATCAAAGAATATCTAGGTTTATATTAATCCTATTATGTTGCATGAAAGAGTCCTCTTTGTTATCTATAGATCATTAACAACACCGAGTTCATGATCATTACTTTTATAAACAGCCACATTTCAATTATTTATCATGAGCACCGGGGAACATCAGAAGTGTCTTAATGCTGAAAGTGACTTTGGATTTGGTGTAGCTCCATTTCAGATGAATGAAAATACAATTAATCTTATTTTAAATATCCTTCTGTATTATTCTGAAGATATTCTTGCAGCCCATGCTCCATTCCCTGTGCTACAGCAGAATGAAATAACTCAAGACCAAGTACAGACATTGCCTTACAGTCACATCCCTACATGTTCTCCAACCCACCATCCCCTGAACAGAAGAGGAAATATTAGAACAATTACTGTATATTCATTGTTTTTCATCTTCACAGTTTGGAAGGACCGTAATAAAAACTGGAGAACTGCAGAGCAGAAACTGCCAGGCTGATGGGATTAGGGGTCGACCTATTCCTGCCCAGGAAGGTGTGAGGGAAACCCACTTCAGACTCCTCTCAGGAGCTGTTCAGCCCCATCTAGGCAGGCTGGGAGATGAAGGATCCAGGAAAGCATGGCCACATCCAGCAGGAGAAGGCTTCCCACCAGGATTTCCACTGGGCAGGATCCTCTGCACCATCTCACTGCTGGGCAAGGAGGTTGCTCAGCCCTTTGTCTCAGACCTGGGCTCGCCTTAATGCCTTCAGCAACTGGGCACAGCATGGCATCCCACCAAGAGGGGATTCATGAGGGAAATAAACCCCACACAACCAAAAGGCAAAACACCTAACCAGACAACAGAAAAGAGTATTTGCTCTCACCAGACAACAGAAAAGAGTATTTGCTCTCAGCTGAATGAATAAAACACACTGAGGGGGAAAGCCACCCCATTCTCGTGTATTGTGGGTGCCAAAAGCAGTTCACAATAGGTTACTTGTGTTATTCTTTTGATCTCCCTCTGAGGGAATGGGACCCATTTTTGGAAATGGTATTTTGAGAGAATTTCACAAATGGGGAAGCGTGCAGAACAGACTGAAAGAAAAGGGAAGAGGCTAGGAAAATTGAAGCTTGAAATAACTGGATTTATTAAGGTTAGCCTAAGAACAGTCTGGATGGTTCTACAGGGGAAGAATTCAGAGCTTGTCAGAGTTAATAAAAAGCTAAAATTCTCCCCAGGACTCCCTCCCCCTTACTCCTTCTGCCCTTCTGCTTTTCATACACACATCTGTAAGTCAATGAAATGGACTCATTATAGGAAATAATTTTATCACTTAGATGTGGCATGTAAATATTGCACTTTCTGCAAACAGGTGTAATAGGCTACGATGCAATTAAAGAAATCAGAGTGAAAATTTATAAAAAATCTCTACCAATTTTATGTACAGATGCATTTGCTGGAAAAGGCATTATTCACTGAATGCAGTTAAAGTGCAGTAAATCGACTTTGAGAAAAATCACAAGACTTTTCAATAAAAAGACAAAATAGCAACACTGCTAAGACAGCAGGTGGTAAAACGAGATACAGGAATGTTCCCCCATATAAAGAAATAAAACAAAACAAAGCTGTGTGATTTTACTGCTCTTTTCCAGCAGAAAAAAACATCCCTAAAGGACTCAGAAAATAGGCTCCTAAATTTGCTCATATGGAGTACCAGAGATTGAAAGGCAAACTTTGAAATACATTACTCAGAAAAACCAGAGAAGGGATGGTGCTTAGTCTTAAAGAATGGATTTTTTTTTTTTTTTTGAGCTTGTCAATGAATTTGGGGCCAAGCCACAACACAACTGGGGGACCACCACCAGCTGATGTAGGATATTTAATGAAATCCAGTAGTTTGCATCTGGAGCAATTTGCTCCTGACTACTTAGTGGGCATCCTTCAAAAGCATTAAGAACCTGTCGGTGGGATACAGAAACCCAAAATGAAAGAAACCCATTATGAAAGGGGAAACTCTGGTGCTTTTATTAAAATAACACCCATGGGAAAAACTTCTCTTGTGAAAACCAGAGGTAAAAGCTTGAAGATCCCACAGGGAGGTAATGAATACCTGCTGGACCCCTCTGCAAGGCAGGGGGTTTTCTAAGTGATTCCAATTGCTGCTGTCAGCAGAGGAGCCTGGCAGGATGAGTGGCAGCAACAGGTAAGGCAGTGTGGGCTCAGAAGGGATACTTTTCATCTGTGCTGGAGCCTTGCACCAAACACAAATTTACTGGGATGGAAGAGAGTGATGAGTACAGAACTCAAGTCAGGGAGTGACCCACAGGTGAGTGTCCCACATCAGCATGTCAGCACTGAGAGCAGGACCCAGCTCAGGCAGCAAGGTTCCCTGCAAGGTGCCCACTCTATGCCTGGGTGCCTGGGCAGCTCCCTGCCCCTGAATGACCAGGGAAGGGATGGCACCCCTCTGCCTGGCACTGGTGAGGTCACACCTTGAGTCCTGTGTCCAGTTCTGGGCCCCTCACTGCAAGAAAGACCTTGAGGGGCTGGAGTGTGTCCAGAGAAGGGAATGGAGCTGGGGATGGGGCAGGGGCTCAGTCATGTGAGGAGCAGCTGGGGTTCTTTAACCTGGAGAAGAGGAGGCTCCAGGGAACCTTAGTCTCCACAACTCCTGACAGGAGGGGGCAGCCAGGTGGGAATCAGGCTCTGCTCCCACAAGGGACAGGACAAGAAGGAATGGCCTCAAGCTGTGCCAGGAGAGGTTCAAGTTGGACTTCAGGAGGAATTTCTTCACAGAAAGGGTGGTCAGGCATTGGAAGGGGCTGTCCACAGGGGTGGGGGAGTCACCATCCCTGGAGGTGTTCAGGAAATGACTGCAAATGGCACTCAGTGCTCTGGGATGGTTGATAAGGTGATGAGTGGTAAAAGGTTGGACTAAATGGTCTTGGAGGTCTTTTCCAACCTTAACGATTCTGTGATCTGAAAATCCTCTACTCTGCAGCAGGATCTTCTTGTCTGTGCTAGCAAAACCTCTCTAAATCAAAATTCCTTTTTTCTGGACTTCACTGCACAGCCAGCCCAGCAGCACAGCTGGATTACGAATGTGAGAAGTGTGTTAAATCCAGAAACTGAGCAAATACCTCCACAAGCATTAAAGACAAGGCAGGCACTCCCAGCCTAGTTACCAGCAGGCCTTGTTCATCATGGAAGAGGGGGCAGGATGGAGACTTGGAGCCTCCTCCACCCTCGTGTGGGGATGTTCAGTCTCCAGCTCCACATCCTGCTGTGCTCCAGCACTGCAAAGGCATCTGAAGTGATGCTGAGAGGGTAATAACCCCGACAGTGCCTGCAGCAATCCCTCCTGGAGGTTAACAGCAGGAGGCAAGGAGGCTGAAGCTCATGAAAGGAGAGCGTGAAAAGCAGAATCAACAGCTGGGTTGGCCTTTTAGTGGGGCCTGCTTTCGGCAGCTCCATTATCAGAGAGGAGTTCGGGAAGCCTGGGGAGGAAGGAGAGGAAGGAAGCGTGAAAAGACAAAACACCCACCTGACAGGGGCTCCCCGGGACTGAGCAGGCTTCAGCATGACGGTGATGGTGGTGTCAGTCTCATTGAGCGGAGAGTCTGTGTCATACTCCGGCATGGAGGGAGCTGCAGCAGAACAAAGAGCACCTCCATTAGGCACCAGCCACTGCCCTCGCTAGGGATGGCAACTGAATGTTATATAGAAAGTGTTATATTAACATTGACAAATGAAGTATCAAAATAATTCCCAGTGTTATGACCAGAATGATCAAAACTGCTTCAATATTTGTAAGAGCTGACATGAGGGATGTGGGCAGCTCTCCAAAATGCAGTTTATTGTATCCAAGATGTTACAGCAGCCCAGGGTCATTGGTGACAGAGCTGTGCCCACAGCTGCCAGCTCCAGCTGCAGGCAGGCCTGGAGACCCTTTGGTTTTGGTTACAGTGC
>JAYDZK010000070.1:3336570-3348316 GCA_034509185.1 Euphonia xanthogaster | reverse complement strand
GGCTGCTCCAAGCCCTGTCCAGCCTGACCTTGGACACTTCCAGGGATCCAGGGGCAGCCACAGCTGCTCTGGGCACCCTGTGCCAGGACCTCTCAACCCTCACAGGGAAGAATTTCTTCTGAACATCCAACCTGGCCTCTGTCAGGTTAAAACCATTCCCTTGTCCTGTCATGCCAGGTTCTTGTCCAAAGTCTCTCTCCAGCTCTCCTGGAGCCCCTTTGGGTACTACTGTAGAAAGCTGCAATGAGGTCACCCCAGAGCCTTCTCCCCTCCAGGGGAGCACCCCCAGCTCTCCCAGCCTGGCTCAGAGCAGAGGGGCTCCAGCCCTCGGAGCATCTCCATGGCCTCTGGACTCAATACAACAGCTCCATGTCCTTCCTGTGCTGAGCATCCCAGAGCTGGATGCAGAGCTCCAAGTGAGGTCTCATGAGGGTGGAGGAAAGGAGAAAAATCCCCTCCCTCGACCTGCTGGCCTGGATGGCACAGCAGGAATTGCTGAGTCCCTGCTCTGGCCAGAGGGGATGGTGCTACAGCATGACTTAGTGCACCCATAGAAACAAATACACACACACTGCTACAGCACAAGTGGCTTTCCATGTGAAAAAAGAAATAAAAACAGCCTCACAAGGACATTCCTGTCAGAGCAAAAGTCCTTATTCTCCCTAATAACCTCAAGGCTGCCTCTTAGAGCTAATTGAAAGGTAATTTTCAAATTATTTGCAAAATGTATCAGAAACTTGACCATGCAATGAGAGAATCTAATGTCAGAGACTGCCCTCATGCTTGCATGGAGTTTGTACCCATCTGTTGAGAGCCAGATATTTGGGAGATGGGGGGGTAAAAAAGTCAATAAACCAAGCTCAGTACACATGTAGTTGGCACTCATGCAGGCTGCTCACACAATTTGAGCACTCCTGGGATGATAAAATACAAAGAAACTGAAACAGAGGAGAAAAGGGCCCCAAACCATTGCTGTGGTTTTTTATTTCTCTGGTCTCCAGGGAATGGAGTGCACGCTGTGCTGTCCCTTCACAGCAGGGCTGCAGAACCCCCAACAGCCCATGGAGCTGTTTGGACACTTAATGGCTTTCACTTCAAGTGGTTCAGGGCTTGAGTGCTAAATGTGAAGGGTTCAAACCCCGAGCAGAGGGAGGAGATGTGCTTTGCTTCCTTAAAATTTACCCTGTCACTTACTGCTCACAACTTGCTATTATTAACTGATTTTGAAATAGGGCAGTGGAAAATCTATACTGTAGTGCAATCTTTTCTACAATAACCAGCCATAATTTCAAGCATTACCAGTGTCCTGAATGTTCCAGATGTGTGTTTTGACTTTACTGAAAAAACTGTTAAAAATAGTCCAAAAAATGGCAGTTTTTCTCTCTGTTAGAAAACCTGTTTTAAAAATCTATTTTAGTGCTATCAACTAAATGTTAAAATCCACATATATCTGCCCAATATCACCACTAAAGTCCATTTTTTTTTATAACTGCCCTGTTTTCCCTTTTTTTAACACCTTTTTGCCATTGCCTCCTTATTTTAGTGCCTTTCATATTCTTATGTGCCTCAAGCTCTCTCACTGGTCTTACCCATTAAAAAAACCCAAGAAAAAACAGCTTTCCTCCCTTATTTTTAGTCTCTTTGCACTATTAATTCCATTACTTCATTACATCCATTTTGGCACATCCTGAAAATAAAAACCACATTACAGAAGGAGTTTCCCCAGCCAGGCAGATAATGCTAACAATAATTACTATAAGGGTAGTTCATTTGTGGAACTAATGATGGTTTTCATTTCAAATGCACCACACATATCCAGGGATACTTAGGACACCCACAAATTAACCCCTGTAATTGTAACCCAAATAAACAAAGGTCTGTGGCTGTTTCAAAACTCTTCCCTATGAAACTTGGAGAGATATTAAGCTGAGTATTTTTATAAATTTTATGCATCAGCTTTGAGTCTAAAGCACAAAGCCCTAGATTTAATTTTTTTTTTTTTCCTTCTTCTCCAAAGCAGTACCTGAAATCTTGGTTGCAATCCTGGTGGTGATGGGTGGCCCAAAGCCCTTGACTGTGCTGGCTTTGATGGTGAATGAGTAGGTGGTGCCTGGGTACAATCCCACAAAGAGGTGATGGGTTTCATTCCGCAGCTTGAAGACTTTCCCTCTCTGGCTGGACAGGTCAGCACTGGGATCCAGAGACCCAACGGCCTTGTATGTGATCTGCAAATGAAGAACAAGGACAGCAGGTGATCAGGGGCCTTCTGCACCTGGCCTCTCCCTGCTCCCCTGCTGTGTCACCTCTTGAGGCTGACCTGCAAACACAAGGAATTATTTCAGGGTTATTTCTGTATCTCCCACGAGCTGTTTTGTGTTTGGATGCTGTCAAACCAACATGACAATTTTGCCAAGGCTTTACTCAGGGAAAAACTCATTTCCTCTCTCAGCTAAAGCCTCAGCTCGCACTGACTCACAACAAAAGATCTAAAGAGCTGCTTTATGTTCCCAAGTGTCACTGTAGGACACGCAATAACACAACGTGCACACACAGCTCTCCCAAGGTAAAAAGAGAATTTTTAATTTCTGACTCCAACATTTATGGATTTCCAAAAGTGACAGTGGATTGGAGGGTGACAGTGCCACCTCTCCAATGACACTGGACAAATCAACAGTCCATCAACTTTCTCCTCCTCCATAAAAGAATGCAAAATAATAAGTTATTTACATAAAGTGTGTGAGAAAGTTCATTACAAGAATGTAAACATCAGAAGGCTTAGAAAAACTAAAAAATCAGGGCGACAGCCAAGCTCAGAACGTCTGTCATCAAACCAGAGCACACAGCATGGCCAGCAGGATTTTCACATGAGAATCACCCGTGCAACCCCCACAGCTCATGAAAACCCTCAGTGCAAACATGGATGCGGTTCCTTTGGCAAATCATCTCCTCAAAAGGCAGCTGAAAACAATGGGAGCCTTTTTCTGACAACAAAAGCTTTGGAGGCCTTTTCCTGTGCTACAGAGAAGATGCTGAAATGAAATAATATGTTTAAATGAAATAAAGATCACCACATCTTTAGACAAAACCCTTCTCTCTGTGGAAACCAGCTTCTGCTGTCCTTTCCCTGCCCTCATTCTGAGCCTCAGAGTGCAGATTTACACGTGGTGCAGGGGCTGGTTTACACCTGGTTGAAGTCAGGAGGGCTCCAGACCTGGAGGATGTGCTGAGTACACCTGGAGCTGCTGCCAGCACACCTTGAAACCTGCCTGAGCTCAGCATGCTCACCCATGGCAACCCTCCTGATGTACAGGCACTTCAAGGGAAACTCATGACTTATTTACCAGCCAATTCCTTGCCCGAGTTGCAAATTCAATCCCAAGGCAGCTCAATTTCAACAGAGCTGTCAATATAATGTACCGTGCTCTGCTGCTCTCCTAACCTTTTTGGATATTATGGGATCCTCACTTATTTGTAATGAAACACTATGAATAAATCAATGTATGTTAATACATGAGGTCTTCAATTTTTTATTAAGGTCTCCACCAGAATCTAATTCCCAGCCTTTCTGAAAGAGCCTTTGAAAATCTTTAAGTCACTTGCTTTATGACAGGAGGAAAATGTTGCATTTTGAGGAAAAAAATAAATATCCAGTGTTTAAAAAGGGAGGCTTTAATAATAACAGGATAAATAAGAGACCAAGACTGATGTTACTGACACTAGAGAAGGGTGAGAGGATGTGAATCCTGTTATTTGGACAGAGAAGAACATTTAGACAGAGCTGACATCCAAGATAAGGCAGTGTAACAGAGAAAGGGCATGAAGTACACCAGCAACAAGTACAGAAGCAGAACTCTTAAAGGAATTAGACAGCTTGCAGGTGATTTCATTGAGAACCAGCTAATTTTTCCAGGAATTACAATCTGGGTTTAAATTTTTACTACATGCCAGACACCTGAGAAAGAGAGACCCCGGAGCATCATGGTTCTTAAAACAAACAAAAAATTAAAAACAGGAGGAAAATCTCTACACCCACTGCTTGTCCCTCAGGGAGTCAAGAACCAGCATGGCATGGGACAGCATTCTGAGAGTTCTTATTGCATCAAGGCACTTCAAGGCAAGGGAATTTGTAAGAAGACCATTGGAATTAAATTGGGAAACAAATACTTAAATCAAGAGACATGATCCTGTCCATGCCATAGCTAAACTCCAGAAAGAAAAATACATTTAATTTAATGTCATGTAGGAAGGAGCCAGTGCAATCTTCTATGTTCTGTTGGCACATCAACAGCTAGAGAAATAGAAATTCTACAAAACTGCAAAGGGGGATCAGCAAAATAGGAATTAGGGGAGAAGAAAAGGAACTTCCTACACCTGGGGCACTGAACAGCACATTCACAGGATGCCCAGGTCAGGCAGTGGCCTATGCAAAATCAGTGGTATTTATTTTCAAGCACATTATACTGAAGGTTATAAATGCAGTGAAAGATGCACTTGTCCTTGATCTCCATCCATATAAATAAATGTATTTTGCCACCTTCAGCAGTTCTAAAATCGTTACAGAAACAGTTATTTTTCCTTATTAAAAAATAAAAAACAAAATCAAAAACGCCTATCCCCTTAAGGCAAAAAGAGCTACAAAAGCTTTCAAAAAGAAGGAAAAAAAAAACTAAAGAAAAAAGCAACTCACTGATTTAAAACAAACAAACAAACAAACCCAGTCTTTATTTTTCTGTTGACTGTAGCAGAGAATGAGTACAAGGGACCTTAAAACAACCTGGGTCAACTCACAAGTAGCAGAGAAGGAGGCAAGAGCACTTGAGACAATGTCCCCAATTTGATATTGTAGTGTGGGTCAATTTTCAGAGCAACAGCTCACTCAAATCAGACTTCAGGATTTCCCAGGGCTCCTTTCAGGATACATAAACTGCAGCAGAGAGATTTGTGGCACAGCCAAATGTGAGTTTACCTTTTCTGCAGCAGAGTCTCTTCCCAGTAGACACAGACCTTGTTAAACCAGGTGGTGTGGGGACATTCAGAGCCACCCTTGTCCCCAAAACTGAGTATTTGACTTGAACATATTAACAGTACCTGGATGCAGCACAGAGAATAGAAACATAAACAAAGTTTATGTTTGACTAAAAACACAGCGCAAAGCTCTGCACGTGTCCAGGGGCACCCAGTCCAGCAGCAGAAATATTCAGGGGTTGATAAGTGCAAATGGTGCAGAAACAGCAACCAATTCTTGCTGTCATCAGGGCTGAGCTCTTCCCTGCTTCCCTCCAGGAGGGTTCTGAGCAACTGGAGTGGGCAGGAAAGGGGACACAGACACTGCCAGGCCAGCCCCTGGGCTAAAGGGCACACACAGACACTGCCAGCAGAGCCCCTGGGCTAAAGGGCACACACAGACACTGCCAGCAGAGCCCCTGGGCTAAAGGGCACACACAGCTCTGCCAGCAGAGCCCCTGGGCTAAAGGGCACACACAGCTCTGCCAGCAGAGCCCCTGGGCTAAAGGGCACACACAGACACTGCCAGGCCAGCCCTGGGCTAAAGGGCACACACAGACACTGCCAGCAGAGCCCCTGGGCTAAAGGGCACACACAGACACTGCCAGGCCAGCCCCTGGTTGTGTGCCCACCTCTGGGAGGATTCTCCTCACCACCACGAGGAGCTGATGTTCTCCAGGCTGCCATTTATAAAACCAGGGCTTCTGCACTCCTCTACACAAACGTTTGTGTGGCTGAGAAGCCTGTGGATTTCTGTAATTGCTGAGTGCTGCTGCTGAAGCAGCCAAACCCCAGGTGAAGCAGAGGAGGCAGCCCTGGAAACAGAGCTGTCCCCTTGGAAAAGAAGGCAAACTCCTCCAGCTCAGCAAAAACCAAACAAATAACCAATCATTTTTCTCTTCCAGGCGAGCTACCTGCTGGTTTTTAGCTGGGAGTGCTGCCCTGAGTGTGGCTCAACAGCTGAGAGCTCTGTCTCAGCCTTATTCCTGTCTGGAGCTGCAGGCACAGTGACAGCAGCTGCCACTCCAGCTGCAGCCACAGCTGGCCCTGCCAGCAGCGTGTCCTGGGGCTGGCCTGGCACACATCCCTGCCCTGCCACCCTCCTCCCAGCCAGCAGCAGCTCCATGGGCTGGGCACTGGGATTTCCCCTCTGGAAGAGCCCAGAAGTGCCACACTCCTGGGTTTGTGTGTACCCATGGCTCTGGCTGGGAGGATTTCTCCTACAAAAATCAATGTATCACTTCTCTGTTCATTCCCATGTGTTGGCCACCAATTATAGCCAGGGAAAAGGAAGGCACCAAGGAGTTTCCAGTCTTCTCCACTGATTTAAACTCCATTTTCTGCAGCATGAGAAACTGCAGGGAATCAGAGGGTGAAAAATTTTTGAAAAACCATGGAAATTTCCAACTCTGGAGTAATTTATAAAAGCACAAAGACATGTCTGGAGAAGAAATATGGCACTTCTCTGCAACAAGAAGGATGCTAGAAAAAACACCTGTCTTGTGGTTTGTATGCTGAATATTTATCTTAATTTCTTGTTCCAAGTGTCAAAGCATTTCATTACAAAACAAACAAGAGATTCTAATCTAAAAAAATAAGATGACTCAATAGCTCAAAAGCAGCTGTTCTAAATTATTTTAAATAATCTATTTTAAAGACAAGCTGAGCTATCCAATACTTCTGTATTCTAGAAAAAAAAAAACACATTATTAATTTAAAAGTTTAAAAGCACAGACAGAAAACAAACAGAAAAATACCCAAAATATATTTTAAAATATAATTATGATTGGAAATATTGAAAATATTTATTTTCATTCTGATGCAGAAGATATGAAAATACAAATATGAGGAAATTTCTCACAAGACTGAAACTCTAGGGTTTTTAACCACCTTCCTGATCTCCCTGCAGGCCAGGCACTGTCCTAAGTGGAAAGTTGTCTTTGCTCTGCAAACTGGAATGTCTATCCAGGGTTTCCATAGGGAATGGAGAGTTACACATCAGCTCCAGGGGAACTTGATGGTCCAAAGGAAAATTTTAGTGGCCAGCACTGCTATGGATCTAAACACAGCAAAACTGAGCAAAGAAATACACATTAAAAAATGCTAAATCTCCTTGGAACCTCCTTCACTGAGTTAATTAAATGCTTCTAATACTGAAGCAATAAAAGCAGTACATTTGAAAAAATCAAAAAGGCAAGTGGTGAAGGAACTCAGAAGAAAAAAGAGCAGAAATTTTCCCATCAGCACAAGAGGGGCAGAGCACTGAGCCCAGGGTTCTCCCAGCTGGGCAGGAGGGATGGATTCAGGAGGTGCTCAGGTGCTGAAATCCCTGGTCATCTGTGTGTAAAATTTGGTTACACGAGTCCAAATTCTTTTTAAAACAGAAAACAGGCCAGCAGTACAAGTTTGAGTCCACTGGAAAGTATCAAAAAAGGCTTTATAGTTTAATGTCCAGGTGTTCAGTGATGCATAATTGCTGTGATAGATTGGATAATAAAATAAGAAAAGATCAGCATAAAGGAGTAGGCTGGTGAACAAGTTCACTGCTGGTTGTTATTTAAGCAACCAATTCCAGTGCACTCTAGTCCCCATTAACCAGGGGCACCCCCTCTTATTCCACCTTTCTCTCTGTTTTTATCCACTTTAAAGCTCTGAATATTAACTCCTTTAAATCACTGAGCTATGGTAACAACCCCAGAGATGTAGATGCAATATTGAGAGCACAAGCACAGCTCTTCTCTCCTTCCCAGAGCCCAATTTAACACAATTTTCTGGGGAGATGGGAACACTTTGCTAACTGTCATCATGTGTGACTGCAGAACTTCTCTTACAAGGACATAAAACTTTCATGAGGAAGGGAGAAATGAGGTATTAACTAAACTAGGAAGCACAAGTTGATTTACCACTGCAAGAGAGAAAACACAATTTTAAAAATAACCTGCTTGGATTTTTCAAAACTCCAGTGGTGAACAAGCAAGTGCACAAGTCTGGAGAATTTTACTCCTTCTTTGCATGGTGGAGGAAGAAAATGCTTTGTCCTGTGCTTTCTAAATTAGAAATCCCAGCAAGAGTTGAAAATCAGAAGTTAAAAATCCCTACAGGAAAAAAAAAAAGGGGTACCTATTGTTAAAAATGTGGTAATTAAACAGGGAAATAGACCATCAAGAGATGTGATGAATTAACTTTGGGTTTAGAAATTCCTTTGGAGTAACCTATAATGGCATGAGCACGAGGCCCTGAGCTTGATACAAGAACAAATTGTGATAAAGATCTCATCTCTCCACTGTAATGGCCCTTCTTGCCCCACACTACTAAAATCCTCAGGGAACCCAGGATGGCTGTTCAGACTCTCTTTAATCCTCTTAAATAAATAAATTAACAAGGCAGAATATTCTGCTCAAATCATGGCTGATACATCCATTTAGCCTGCCCATACATTTGGTACATATGAGTAAGATTTCACCCTGGTGAATAACAGAGTTGTCAGGATTTTGTGTGTTCATAACCTTAAAACTGAAGGCAGAACACTCCAATGTCCCAGGATTGAGAGCTTGCCTGTCAAGGGGAAAAAAAAATATGTTCATATGTTTCTTCCCACAGCAATTGATCCTGGTATGCAAACCACTTCATCTTATATCTTTTGCCATACAGAATTAATCAGGCCCAGTGAGCAGCATTTTGCTCTCTACAGCCATATCCACCATTAAACATTAGGACCTAAAGCTTCCCCTCTGATTTTAGCAATTGCAGCCTCTTTCAATGCAAATGCTAAGTACTGCTGTTAAATCACACACTACTTTGTGGGTACATTATACAACCTTATATCTATTTTCCATTTTAGTGACAGCCTGCATAGCAGTTTGGGGAAGGCATTTGAAGCCTATAAATCCATTGCATTATTCCCCTACATTCCCACTGATGTTGGATGTGCCTGTCTTTATAAAACAGCCCGCTCTGCCTCTCCACGCCCCTCCTGCAACCCTCCCAACTGGGGATGATTTGGAGCTGACAGGTAGCTGCCCTAGCTCTCTATATACAAAA
Source organism: Euphonia xanthogaster (assembly GCA_034509185.1). Lineage (NCBI taxonomy): Eukaryota > Metazoa > Chordata > Aves > Passeriformes > Fringillidae > Euphonia > Euphonia xanthogaster. Next base: position 3,339,271 of record JAYDZK010000070.1, on the reverse strand, counting down.
TAAGTTTTTTTCCTCCCCTTTTTCACTCAGCAATGTCTCAAGACTAAAACAATCTCTTGCTATGGACAAGAGAGGAGGCAGGACAAGGAAGATGACACGGCCACTCCATGCATGAGTGCCAGGGTCAGGAGCAGGGTCTGCAGGGACACCCTCACTGCTGTCTGTCCCTTTACTGAGCTAGAAGAAAAGGCAGATTTTCCTGACTTCTTGCTGCTTTTCGAACTCACTCCTGCCTTGTGAAGCAAGACCTGGCATCAAGACCATTTTTATCCCTCAGTTCTTATCATACCAAGCAGCACACAGGGCACAAGGAGGTGGACTGCCCTGGGAATAAGGATCTCAGAGACTGTCACAGATGTCAGCTCCTCCCGCACTGCTCAGCAAGCAGGAGGCAGCCTGTCCATCCAACCAGAAAATCCCATGTCTGCAGTTCCTCCCCACACCAGGGCTGGGCCCAGCTTCCCCTGCCCCATGGGACTGTGTCCTGCCACCAGGTCCCACCTGTCCCATTGCTGACTGCCCTGCTCAGCTGATGGAAAAGCTGGGACCAAACCCAGTGAAACAGCAAAGCTGCTGCCATCCTGGAGAATTAAAGCTGCAAAACCAGCCCCAGCTCTAATTCCTTTCTTATTTTAAAGTGGAGCCTTCTGGAGAGGCACTTTTCACAAGGGCATGCAGTGATAGGACAGGGGCAATGATTGAGGTTTGATATCGTGAAGAAATCTTTCACTATAAGGGAGGAGAGGCACTGCACAGGTTGCCCAGAGAGTTTGTGAGCACACCACCCCTGGACGTGCATAAATCTAAAGCTGGACAGGGCTTGGAGCAGCCTGGTCTAATGGAAGGTGTCCCTGCCCATGGCAGAGGGTAGAATGAGATGAGCTTTAAGGTCCCTTCCAACCCAAACCATTCTGGGGTTCTGTAATTCTCATTTTGAGAACCACTTAGGTCCCAATTGCATATTCCTGTCTGGAGCTGGAGTCACTTCCATTTACCCAGATGACACCCAGGCAGGCTCAGCTGAGAACAAGCCTGACTTAGTGGTGTTCAAATCCTCCTTAGAGCAGCTTTAGGAGTGCTCAGTGTTCAGCTGCCAGAGCCAGCTCCAGCACACTCCCACCCCACACAGAGCAGAGCAGCTCTGTCAGTGCCAGGCTGTGCTCCTGCCCAGCATCTGCAGCCACCAGGAACTTTCCCCTGTGCCTTGCCATGCCACGGGGCCGGCACAAGACTTCACAAATAGATGAGGAAGAATATTGTCACAGGCAAAGTGTGATTTTCCAGGGCTGGAAAACATTCTGCAATTCATAAGAGTGCAGAGATAAGGGACTCAGGTATCAGCAGAGAGCTGGATGTGTTTCACAGGGTTCAGCACTGCAGATGGAGGGGAGGGGAAACCAACTGCAAGGCTTCATGATTGAAAACACCTCAGGAAACAATAGGCTATTTAGTTTTAAATCTCGCCTTACATATTCCACTCCATGCTCTAATAAAGCCTACAGGAAAACTTCATTTTTCCCTGTATCCCAAAAATAAACACAAATCAACTGATGCATTCAAGTCTGACAGAAATATCCTTGAACTCAAAGTTATACAAACATAACCATTCATTTCCCTAGTTGCTGCCTCAGGGAAGCATTGTTCCTCCAGCCAGGTGTTAAGATGCCACGTGCAATGTGAGTTAACCATGAAAAGGACTTTTATCACAGTATGGTTTGGCTTGGAAGGGACCTTAAACATCATCTTGCTCCAAATCCACTGCAATGGGCAGGGGCACCTTCCACTAGACCAGGTTTTTATGCTGGAAGAAAACCAGCTGTAGCTCAGGGTGTCTGCTGGAAATTATTTTATAATTATAATTATAAATTATTATTTTGAATTCAGCATGTGCAGAGGGTGTACAAAGTGAGAATGTTCTACAGAACTTCTCACTCACCATCATTTTGAGCACCACAGGCCTTCCAGAAATTTCATAAGGCTTCTCCACAGTTCTTACCACACGTACTTTATTCTCATGTAGTCAGCACTGAGTTTCCAAACCACATCTTTCTGAACATAAGTTTGCATCATTCATAAGATACCAAACATCAAAAGCAGCTTCAGATTTCAATGGGAAGAGCAGCAAGGAACAGCCATTCCCAACCACAAGCCTTCCCTTCCTGACAAGATCCATAAGATGCTTTAAAAATGATGTATTTGTTACACAGATCATCCCAGCACCACCAGTGGCTCTTCCCCAGTCCCTGCTCATCAGGCTGAGCCACAAAGTTTTAATTGACCCCTCCCCTGCAGTGACAGCTCTGAGCAACAGGGCTCAAGCTGGGTAAGGACAATTAGCACTTCTGAATTCAAACCTGGCAAGCCAACAACCTTCCCCAGCCTGAAACTCACTGGAGAATGAAAATCAGCTCTTTTGTCCCCCACAGCCCCTTGCTTGGGGTCACTCTCAGAACCACATGTCCCCAGTAAAACATCACTGCATGGGCACCTGATGCAAGAGAGCAGTGAATTAAAGAGTCACAGAATCACAGAATCATGAGGCTGGAAGAGACCTCCAAGATCATCGAGTCCAACCTGTGCCCAAACACCTCAACCAGACCATGGCACCCAGTGCCCTGTCCAGGCTTTTTTTAAACACATCCAGAGATGGTGATTCTACCACCTCCCTGGGAAGAGCATTCCAGTACTTTATTATTCTTTC
>JAYDZK010000070.1:3317886-3332372 GCA_034509185.1 Euphonia xanthogaster | reverse complement strand
AATCTTTGCTAATTGGCCCAGCTGCAACTCCTTAGGGGTAAGATTACTTTCTACACCATCTTTATTTTCTTATATTCCATCCCCCTACACTCCCCCTTGGCACGGGTTTCCCCAGGAGCACATATGGAATCTGCTCTGGGTCTGTCCTGCTTGGTGCAGCATTGTCAAGTTTTATCCTATTTTTTTTCTTTCTTCCCTGGGGATTTTTCCAGCTTCTAGCTGTTTTCATTACCTCTGCTTCTTCAGGCAGGTCCCAACCCTGATAGGTGTCCTCCTCACACGGGACCACCACTTAATGGAGTCTGCTTCCTTTTGCCAAGGTCAGGATTAAATCATGAGTCAGTATTTCTTGTTGGGACTCAGATCTTTATTAGTTCTTGTCTATGTCACAGTCTCACAAAGTGTGAGTTCTACAGCACTTAAATCTAATGAGCTAAAAATGGAGCCCTATCTCTCTTCCTACAAGACCTTTTAACGATAAACTGTCCAATTAAGAAATGGTACCTAAATTATTTTTACTTTTAAGCCAATAACCAACCACCCATGACCCACAAAGGGGACTTTTTTATCCAATTACACAAAACCACCCAAACCCATGGAGAAGAAGGTGAAGAAGAAACTAAAGAAGGAGCAGCCTTCACCCTAAACCCTCCATCTTGTTTTATATATATTACTATATTCTAAACCCTTAAACTCTAAGTTTTCCACCATGTGATATTACACACTTCTATTCAAACTCCACACCCCTAATATCACAATATCAAATCCAATTCTATCATTCCATTTTTGAAGCCTGCTCCATGGAGTCAGGTCAAATGCAGTGTTCTCTTGGGGGTCAGTGCCTGTCAGCAGAGAAAGTCTGAAATTCTCAGTAACCAGGGTTCCAACACAGTGTTCTGCATTCCCTGCTTTCCCCAGAACTCCAGAAGGGTTTGGGGAGGGCAGAAGGGGAAGAAAGCAGCTTGGCTCCTCAGTGCCACTGTCACCCCATGCCAAGGAAAGCCACAGTGCCAACAGCACTGCTGGGCCAGCTGGGGCAGAGGCAGAGCTGTGGTGCCTTGATGAGCAGCCAGAGGAAGCCCTGAGTTTTTCATGTGCCCTGGTGAGGAGGTGACCAAGGTTAATTGCTGCAGATGCAGACTTGGGATTCCCATGCTGGGAATTGCAGGATAAAACTCAGCCTGAATGGCACGGGCACTTTTCAAAGCGTACTTCATCAGGTTTCAATTATAAAGCACAATTAGGGGAGCACAGAACAAGAAATGGTGGATATTTCTTCCTCTTTGAGGCATTTCTTTCTCTCCCACACTGTCCCATATAGCCAGTCACCGTGACCCTGGGCTGTGCTTCCTACACTGCAGGATGACTGCAGCAGGGCCAGGGGAGGAAAAGGCAAAAACCCCCTCAGGCTCTGACTCCAGACTTTTACAACCCCAGGCAAGTACGTAAAGGACACTTAGTCACAGTGATTCATGCAGCAAAACATTCTGATGCCACATTCTCCTCCATCCCAGATCACACTTTTCAAATCCTAACAGAGTTTCTTTAATTTCTTTTTCTGGATGTCTGACACACTGCAGACTATTTTAAAGATGACTGAAAAACAAGCTAGCCAGGATAATTAAATTTGCTGTACAGTGCTCTGCACCTTCACAAAAAATGTTCCAGGGGAAGGAAAGTAGTCCAGGGGTTTCCACAAATCAAAATGGGTAGAGGATTTACTAATTCCTACAGGACTCACATTACAGACTTCAAAAATCTAAATGCCACCACTAGAAAAGGGATGTCTATTTGTGGTCAAGCTTGAGTTGTAATTTCAGCAATAAAAGCCCTTGATCAGTGCAAGCCTTTATTTTCTGATTGTCTCAAGTGATTCATGATTTCAACCTCAAAGCCTTATAGTGGTTCAGCCTCAAAGAACATAAAAATAATTGCATGTTATTGGACATATCAAAGCTGTGAAAAATGTATTTTGCACCAGCTTCTTTTAGCCTGATTTCAGAGTTTTACAGACCCTTGAAATGAGTTTTCCAAATCTGGTAAGTCAGTTGAAGCTGGTAATAGGCTTCAAATAAAAAGTGTAGAAATATTATGCTTACCCATACCTGAAAGGCAAAATAACTTCAGGTAGTTGCTGCCTAAACTTACCCTGAAAAAAAAAAAATCAGGGCATTTTATAGAAGGAAAAAGGTCCTTTACTGACAATTTCAGCTTGGTACAAAGTATAATTTAAATAGACTTAGCAGCTGCTCCTGGACTTACTGGAGTATTAGAGCTTTTCACCAGCCAGTATTCAGAATCTGAATAGGAATAACAAGAACATGAATTTGAATGAGACTCAGCTTCAGCTCCCACATCTAAAACACAAGGAGGGTGCCATCAAAATGTGGCAAATTAGAGTGCAGACACCTGGTCCTGAAAAGTCACGCAGAAAACTTAGTTTATACTGCTTTGCCTTATTTCTCATCAAAATAATTTGGAGGCTTGAACATGAAGCAGATTTGTGAATTCACTAGGGAGCCAGAAAGAGTCATCACAGTAATGGAAAAGCAGATTTTTTTATTGATTCAAATTAAGGGTAATTTATTGAAAAAAAAGCCACAATTTGCATGAAAGCCATTGCTGAAAGACACAGCAATGTAAGTGTGTTTTGATCCATTTGACTCAAACACACACACACAGAGCCTGCTGGGTGTGGAGAGCAGCAGCTCTGCAGTTACTGCAAGAGAAAACCAACTGGTCCTGAGCCTTTGCTCTGAGACAGCTCAGTCCTTGGGCACTTCAAGTTTCTCCTCTCTTTTACTCTATCACAAGTGGTCTGGTCATTCTTATCCTCTCTGACCCTTGCAAGCAATGAAATCTAATTGTCTCTGATTTAGAAGGTCCCAGGATACCCAGTCAGTGGATTTTGTCCTCAAAGTGTGAGGAGCCTTTGTTTCACAGCTGTTGGAAACAGAGCAAACCTGAACTATCCCAGGGAGATCAGGTTACCACAGGGGACATCTGAGTGTAGGTCTCAGACCTAAAAACATTGTGTTTGTCTACATCACAGCTATTTGCCAAGGGAAGCCTACTGCTCCATGGGGAAGCTGCTCAATTCTTCCAGATTTGGCATTTCTCAAAAGTGGATTGAATCTTCACTGATAAAACTGGACAAACTGATATTAGAGAAATCACAGCAGCCATGGAGCAACTCTGGGGTGCTTGTGCACAAGTAAGCACTTCCTAAACTAAATGCTTCATCTTCTTTTAATTGCCAGATTCCCTACAGCCAGAGTTACAGGGATAGGCTACTAATCCCAGAGTTTAACTGGAGTGTGGGTGGGACCAAATTGGCCCTGCCCAGGCTGCCCAGGGAATGGGCACGGCCCCGAGGCTGCCGGAGCTCCAGGGGCGTTGGGACAGCGCTGCCAGGGATGCCCAGGGTGGGGCTGTTGGGGGGTCTGGGCAGGGCCAGGAGCTGCCCTGGGTGATCCCGTGGGTCCCTCCTGATGCCTCAGGTTTTAGCTTTTAGATTTTTCAGATTCTATTCTGCTTTAGTGTGTAAGTCTAGGCTTCATATTAAGGATTAGTAAACTCTCTTCTCAGAATAGGTAGACACAACAATACCTTCTTAGCTGAGGACCCAAGGACAAATTATCCAAATCTCAGGCCCAAGAGCAAAAACAATGGTGTACTGAAGAGAGAAAAACAAGAAGGATGGGACTGCATGGGCTAAAGCTGGAATTGGATGATCAACTCCAATAGGCAAATGGAGCAGAACTTATAAAAGTGAGAGACCCCGTGAGCGGTCGTGCATTCTTTTGGCCATTTTGGGTTGTGCTGCCCAAGGTGGATCTATTGAGGTCTTCTAATAAATCCCTACTTTATTCTTTAGCTCAGTCTAGTCTCTGTTCCAGATCAGCCTTCACAAGGCATCATTCCCAGCTCAGGATATTCTGATTGTTTCCTCATCCTCCTGAGCTGTGGCAAGGAATGAGGCTCCCGTGTAATCCTAACCACATCAACCCCACCTGGAGCACTGGATTCCCTTCCCCAGCTCTTGAGACAACCAGGCCGTTTCTCCTGGAGCTCCTCACTACAAAGCTTCCATGTTTATGAGGAGGTCTGCTGGGAACAGCGGAGTGTAAAACACCAACATTCCCTGCCTTCAGCACATCCCTGGCTGCTGTCCCTGTGTCACACCACAGCCATGGCATTCCTCTCTGTGAACAGGCTCTTTGTGCCAGTTCACACATTATTGATCTCTGCCAGCTAAATTTTCCATTTTCCCAAGGGATTTAAGCCAGTTTTCATCTGTGTGATCACGCTTGGAGATTTGGAGATTTGAGAGAAGTGATTTCTCTCCCCCAGCCACAGAGTGGCTCCTTTAACACATTCCCACATTTGCATTTTGCCATTTGCATACGCACAGTTTAATGCCAGAGCAGCACAGTCAACAGGACTGTTAGTTTTATGAAAATCTGACTTTTGGGGGGAATTGCTTTGTGCTAAACAATAGTAAAAAGCAGGATCCAAAGTAAATCTTACAGTGAAGGGAGAAAAACCCACTTATTACAAGACTAGGAAAACTGCATGAAATGCTGAGGAGCCTCTTACAAAGGCAAATTATCCCACAGCGTAGATGGCAAAGGGATCATTTACATTCCCAGTCCGTAAAAAGCAGTGATTAATACAGCTAGAGAAAATGTAAAATTTAATGAGTAACTGAAGTGTTCAAACAAACTGCTAGTTTAATAAAGCAGAATGACAGGGCCAAAGTGTTGGGAATAAAATCCCAAGGTTCTGTTAGCAGAGAGAAAATTCATGGATGGAGTGAGAAAAAGAAAAGGTGATTTAACATCAAAGAAAATAATTACTCTTCATCTAAATAAGAATTAGAATGAACATTTATATTGTCTTTTCTTCCCATCTGAATGTCTCCAAAGCTCTTATTTATTTTAGTTTACATACTTAGCTAATTAAAGCTCTAAAATAATATAACATTTTATGGGCCATTTTTAGAGAAAACCAGCATAACTAAAAACAATCCCAGGCACTTTGAATATTGCATCAAGGTTCTATTAGTTTTCATGGTGCAATACTTTTTTTTTAAACTGCCTCCTGCTGAATAATTACGATCTTATTTTTAAGCAATTTTTAAAAATTACACATGGATTGCAGACTTTCATTCTTAATGGCTTGAATTTAGCAATAACCTGCATTGGAGTTGGCAAAGAAAATACTGAACCAAGGTCTCAGCTGATGTGGAGGGAAAGCCTTGCTGATGTTGTGCTGTTTATGTGAGCTGGGTCTGAAGGGTGCTTGACTCTGCAGCTCCAGCCCTTCAAATCCACTTCCTACTCCAAGTGCTGAGTGGGGTCCAGCTCATCTCCTGTCTCTCCAGTGTTGGCTCTGCAGGCCAAACGTGCACTGTTATTTTTTTTTAACCCATTTCTCTGAACTGAGCCACACAAACCCAACGTGAGCAGCCTGTGGTGAAGGGTCAGGGAAGCCCAGGGTGCTGCTGGGCAAGGCTGACAACAACTCTTCACTGAGAGCTTTTCACTCCTCACAATGTGCAGCTGAAATGTTTGTGAAAAAGACAGCCCAACTCCCTCCAGAAGTAATACAGATACTTTTCACAACTGCATCTTCCTCTCCCAACAACATCCACCTGCTACTGTGCAATGTAGTCACAAATAGATCCATGGAGAGCTGCTACTAATAATTTGCATTTTTCAGCTCCAAATATTCAGCTATTAGAGTGAGAGTGGTGAGACAGATATGCCCAGAACATTGCAAAAGTGGAGATGCCCTCTGAAAACATCCCCCTCATGGGAGCAACTTGACCCCAAAATGCCAAGGTGGACAGACTCAAGACAAGGCAGAATTAAGGGTTCTCTAGGAGCCCTTTTGGAAAGTACCACTTTGCATTCATGCAGCATTGTCATCACAACCTCAGCATCTCTCCTATAATTAGGAGCTCCTCTATGAGGATACAGCCAGGCATTTTCATCCCAGGTGTGTTTGTCATGCTGGAAGTGTGGTACAATGAGTACTCTGAGTGGGAAGAGAAGTAATGGCAGTACAAGAGCACAAGCCACTCTCCAACACAAAGTCATTATTTCATAGTCAGCAATGTCTGCATGACTTGCTGCTCACAGAACTCATCTGCAGAGAGAGGACTCTTCCCACTCTCACAGCGAGGACTGGCTTAGTTTCAGACACTGGGAGGTTTGTGGGCTTTTTGTTCACCCTTTCTCACTCCCTCTTACAGTTACTTTTATTTTTACTGTCACACTGGCAAAAATCAATGCACTGAGAACACAGCTGCTAGAAACACTTGTTAGGGACACTATGATACAGCTCAAGGTCCCTCACACACACTCCCCTTTTGCAGTGTCTGTAACACCCAAAAGAGGCTGGAAATGGCAGCATTTCCAGGGACAAACCAGGAAAAAATAAAGGAAGAAAAGCCAGTTTTAGTGAAGAAACCCTGAGATTAGCTCAGCTGGTCAGAGCCTGGTGCTAAAAACACCACAGCTGGTGGTTCAGCCCCTGTATGGGCCATTCACTTAAGAGTTGGACTTGATGATCCTTGTGGATCCCTTGCAACGCAGATTATTCTGTAAAACTGATAGTCAAACTCCAAGTCTGCTGTTATTAGATGAGTCTACAATAGTAGTATTTAGAACTTGGGTGTAAGTGCACCCAAAAATTCAACAGCCCAGGCAGTTCTTGCAGTGTGGGTGTCCTGAATGAAAGGGATGACCCCAGACATCTCTCTAGAAGTCAAACTCAAATCAGCTTTACATAGATACCTGCAAAGAGATTTGGCTTCTTGAGCTACAAAACTTATTGAGCCATCACTTCAGCTTCCAAAGTTTGAAAAGAAGGCAGGAACCCATCATCTCTTCTGTGGTCATCTCTTCTCCCTGCCTCAAATGTGTGACATTGGCTCCTGAACACTGCAGGCTCTTGGCAGTGACATTAATTTTAATTGAATATCTTAAGACTGCATTGATGCTTAGCAAGAGCCCCAATCCACTAAAGCATATTTCCCTCTAGGGACTTGGGCATGAAAAGGAAAAGCTGCTGAACAGAAGGCAACATATCTTCCTCTACATTTATATCCAGAGACATATCTGCCTGCGATGGCAAGTAGGAAAAACAAGTGTCACCTCAGAGAAGAGCTCTGTCACCTCATCTGTTACCTTCCTCAGCAAAACAATGGCTCTCTGAGGGGCAGACAAGGCTGAATGGGTTGTACCAGATTGTTTTCAGCTGCAGGCAATATTTATAATCACTAATTTATATGCAGAAATATTTTTAAGCAGTAAATTTAAAGACTGTCATATTGGTAAAAGCTGCACAAGCCATGTCACGGTGTTCTGCCCAAATCCTGCAGCCCTTTAAGTGAGAACAGGATGCAGAGGAAAGTGGTCCCCTCATAAATTATTAGTTATCCTTTATCAGTATGAACACTTAGAAATATCATCAGTAGGAGCCACCACATCTTCTGAAGGCAAGTAAATGAAAAATAAAATTCATCTCTGTCTTCTGAAACACCACCTCTTCCAACAGTTACTATGGTGCATGGAAACAAATTAAAAGCTGTCCACTGCTTTTGCTGTTATTTGATCTCCCTGTGTTCACTTGGGGAGAGGGTGAGACACCCTGCACATGGTGCCAGCACTTGGGTGCTCAGGGCAGCACCATGTACATTTTGCTGGGAAGGCTCACAGCAAGCAGGGATCCCAAAGGGATCAGTGCCATCCAGCAGGAACACTTCTCTCCCTAAGAGCTGCTGTCAGTTTTCTCATCTACACCTGACACAGCCTGTAAGTTCAGTAATAGACTGGTGAGGACTCTGAGATCTCCTGAGCAGATGGCACTTCTGCCAATCTCACCCAGGACTCAGCCTGTTCAGCACAGCAACACAGAGAGCAGCAAACTTAAACCACAATCTCTTCCCCACCCGCACTCAGACTGGTAGCAGTGTCAAATCAATTTATTTTGTACCAATAAATGCTGCTATTGGTACAAAAAGTTCTTTCTCCAAAGAGCAGATGCTACTACTCCTGACAGACCCACTACTGTGCACAGCAAGAACTGGAGAGTTGTTTTCTTTCTGTGCTTATCTAATTTCAGACAACACTGAAACGCCAATGTGGAACTGTACACAAAACAGATGCACACTCAGCCTTAGCAGGTTTCAAATCATCTACCAAAACTGTGCTAGGTTTATCTTATGCTGAAGTGATTAATCACAGGCAAGACTTGCAGGAGCAGTGTGTGCCCCCAGCACATCATTAAGGATTATGTTCACACATACTCTGTTTAGACAGCACTGTGTTAAATCCCAGCAAATAACTTGGTCACTGAGATGAACGTGGAGCCTGTGAGGAGGGAAGCTGCTAAAACAATTGTGTAATGACATGAAAAGGCAGTGGGTAAACTGCACACCTTGATTCTTCCTGGCCATGAATGCTTCACTAGGGCTTCCTCTTCATCAAATTGCTGGGGAAGAGCCACTGCTACCATGTTTCCCTATTAGAAATGCCTGATACACTGACACAGTTTTTGTCTCACACCACTGAGGAGCTCAGGGTAAAGGAAAATACCAAGATCTCCATGCAGCAGGCAGAACTGCAGCTCATTGATTGTCACCCTTCCCTTGACTGTCCCACTGTAGCTGCAGGGAATTTCTCATGGTCCAGAAAGGCTGTTCCAAAGTCCTGCAAAGTCCACAGTCTTTATTTAAACCTGTCAGCAAAGCAGCCAGAAATAGATGTCCTTCTGCTGCAGGATTACACAACTTAAACTAGTAGCAGGTAACGAGGGATTTCCTCAAAATCTTTCACAAGCAGCTTTCTTGGTACTTATTACCATGACAGAGGAAAAGGAGAGTCTAAGAAACTCAGCTGGCAGCATGGCAGACCTTTGCCTCAGGCAAAGCAGAATGAATTCCCCTGTTCCCAGTCACTGCAATTCATAGCCCAGGGCTGCATCTCATTACTCCTGCCCAAGCCAAGGTTGCTACAACCTCAGTGTCACTCCAGCACAGACTCGTCTCCAGCTGGCAACTCCTCTGAAAGCTGAAGCCATGGGTTTATCTAGCTGGAAACTTGTTCTTTGCTAGAGAGAGGTTTGGAAAGAAGAAAGAAGGTTTCTGGAGTGAGGGACATTGCAAGACAGATTTTATAAAATATAATGAGAGAAAGATTAGAGTGTGAGGGAAAGGACTGAGTTGCATCCACCCAGCAGCAGTGATTGCTCAGCAGCAACATGGATGAGTTCAAAAAGTTCACTTGTAATAAGGATGTTGGATTGGTGAGGATGTAGCTTTTGTCTGGATAACCTGAATAATGTCTAATTTGTCTGTGGCCTAAATAAGAAAATGGCAAGTTAATAATGCTGTATATGCATTTTTTTCCTCTTTAAATTTAGTGCAAGTTCAACACTGTCACGGAGACAAAGTTAAATAGCTCAGAGAAACCTTTTGGCTCAGTGGAAAAAGGAACTTATCAAGCACTAAAAGGAAAAATATTCTAGACAGTAACATGCAAGAGTTCTGTATGCATGACTTGTGTTTGGATTTCTCGTCCCCAGTAGACAAACTAATAATGACTGGGCAGCCACAAGGCCCTTGTGCTCTGTGCAAAAGAAAATAAACAAATAAACCCCATCACTTCCCATTGCTCTGCTGCCATGGGAAGAGCTGGACCACCACCCTCACTTGGGACCTGTTCTAGGCAGGGGCTCATGGAGCAGGAAAACCTTGAGCTTGCCCTGCAGTTTGGGGAACAACATTCCTGACCCTTGAAAAGCACCAAGGTGTGAGCCTTAGAGAAAATCACTCATCCTAAAAGATGACATAAATCTGGATAGAAGCATGGTTTGCTATTTCAGCAGAGGGAAGTTGTTTTGTTATATTTGATTATTAGATATTTTTTAGTTTGTGTCCTCTCTCCAAGATATGGGCCTCATGGAAGCATTTTAAGGATGACAGCTATAGCCTTGTTTTCTTGATTCCTTCCTGTGAACTGTAGAGTTGGCCCATGAAAGCTCAGGGCTTAATGAATCATTTCCATCAGCAGAAGGGTTTCAGACCTGAAATTCAGAGTGACCCCAAACTGGGAACATTTCAACACAAAATACAAAGCTGTCTGACATGTTAAACCTTCCAGGGACAAGACTCAAGTGTAAGAGAGGGCTCCTGGAATTTTCACTGGGGAGCTGATTTTGCATTTGTTTTCAATGAAGTTTCACTAATGTTGAAAGACTAAAATATTCCTGCAATGTGGGAGTTTGAAATGGGAATAAAATTCTGTTGAGACATGACCAGACCTTCCTTGCAGGGATCTGAAAAAGAATATCCTTCATTGCCTCAGGACTGTGTCTTCACAGCATCTTCTTTTTTCCAGCTCCAGAAGAGAGGGGAGAGGAGCTCCATCCAAGAGGACACCACATTTACAAGACACTGGCTGAGTTCTCTTTCCTGTCAGCCTGCAGCTCCTGCAGCTCTTTGATCACCACCTGGTCATCACCACTTTCATTCATCCAAGCCCCCTGCACACAGCCAACAGCCCGGGCATCTTTCTCCCAAAGCACCACTCACTGAACAACTGGGAAAACAGAACAGGGTTGGCTGATGCTCTCAAATCCTGATTTCTAGGTGTTTTGTGCTCCTTTCCTCCTTGGTTTGCAGGGTTGGGAGGGGAAGCCAGAAGCTCTTTTTGTGCTTGGAGCCAAACAAGGAATTAACTCGCCCAGCAGAGCGTGTGCTCTGGAGTGCAGGAACGTCAGGGGGACAATCCATTTCATGGTTCCATGGAGCTGATTGAAACATGATTACACAGCAAGCCAGGGGCTCTTCTCCTCTGAGACTCCCCAGTGCCTGGGCTTCCTAGGAACCATTATTACTGCAGGTGACTTCAGATTGCAGCTGGGATGGACTTAAGTTCAATCTTATCAGGGAGTTTCAGACATTTCGGGCTAGGAGACTAAAGTTAATTGCACCAAGTATGGCACAAAGGGAGTAATTTGGAGGAAGTTATCTTCCAATGACAGGGAAGTGTTGGTGAACAGGTTAGTGAACCATCCTGATCCTTCTTCAGTGCTGGAAAAGTAAAGAGCTGAAGAATGTATTTTATGATCAGATGAATGGGGACATTTTCCAGCTTAAAACTCACTTTAAGCCAGGCAATTATTGCACTTACATCCTTCCCCAGCCCACTGATTTTTCACCCAGGAAATGGGAGGAACCAAAGGCCTTTCATTTTTCCATTCTTGTGCTACTTTTTTTGGGATGAGGTTAAGGCAGAGTTAATCATCATTTGCAAGTAATATTTAAGGCTGGCAACACGTGAAAGACTAAAAGCCCTGCAGAATAAAATCCTTTAATTGAGTCACAGCACAAGCACAGCATGGCTGGTAGGAGTATAAAAAGCCAGAGCACAGCTATTCATTAGGAATGAATATGGAAGTTAACCCAGGGAGACCCTGGGAATAAAAGAGGCCCATTGGCTCCCTGGCCTATTTACTGAGAGCCACCGTAAACAGGGGGCAATTAAACCTGAATACAAACACAGGCAGCTCAGCCAAGGCAGGACAGAACAGGGCCCTGCACCAGCACCAGGGACAGCAGGGCTGAGAAGTCTCCTCTACTCTCCTTTTGCAGACTCCTTCTTCCTCTTCATATTTCCTTGGGAAATATTTCCTTATGGCTTTTTTTTTTCTCTTTTTATAAACAAAGCCAAGTTTAATGTCTGTGAGAAAAGGAGGAAGAATGGACTAGGTAGCAAAGCAATTGGGAGTGCTTCAGTAATGTATTCAGGCCGTTAAGGATTTCATTAGGTTTACTAAAAGGTCATTAACGATAAAATATCTTCTTTTATTTTACCTACTTTCTAAACATTATAGTCTATTCTGCCATTCAAGCTTGCACCCCACTGACATTAATTAGCATGCTATATATTAAGGAGAGCTTTTAATGAGTGTTATTTCATATGATTTTATTGGAGAGCCTCATTGTTCAGCTTAATAGCAGAAAATGACAACTATAGAAATTGCTTTGATAGGACTGCAGCATTGAGGCGGTTATTCAATCTCCATGCTTGTTCCTCAGTTATTCCTTGATGCTGAAAGCTCTGCCTCAAACCCCTCATTGTGGTTGGCCATGATACTGGGTGTAGGGAAAGCTGTGGGCAAGGAACAGCCCCCAAACCACAGAGTGGGGTGTGAGCAGCATCACACACAGCTGCTGGGTGTGCTGCACTGCAGAAAGCAGCAGCAGCAAGGCCCACGTGTGTACAGAATGGTTTGGCCACATTTATAGATCAAATATCACTCTTAGCTCTTCTTGTAGCTGACAGCTGTGGGTTGGTGTCGTTTAAGTCACTTGACTCCTAAGATACGTGTTTGCATTTATTCTCCAAGTCAAATGTCTGCCTCACAGAATGGTTTGGGTTGGAAGGGACCTAAAAGATCACCCCAGTTCAACCCCCTGCCACCTTCCACTAGGCCAGCTTGCTCCAAGCTCACCCTAAGTCACTTTTTCCCCAATTCAGACCAAAGCAGGTGAATTGAGAACAAAAGGAAAAGTTGTTCTCCCTGCGCTAAAGCCTTCATTCCTCTGAAAGCCACCTCACCCTCACTGCCAGCAATACCACCTGGACAGCAGGGAGAGCAGGATCAGGGAAAAGTGTAACCAACAGGGAAGGGAAAAAGGGGAAGGAGAAAGGAGCCAGGAGACTCCAAGTGACAGAAATTGGTAAATGAGCAGGGCAAGAAAACTAAACCCAAACCCATCCTGTCCACTGGATGGCAGGATCATAAAGACTGGCTCTAAGACACAAAGGACAGCAACAAGGTGAATTTCCTGAAAGGAGCCATGCATCCACACATCCATACTGCTGAAGGTGATGCAAAGATCACCTTGACTGGCTTCTCCCCCTTTACAAAGTTCCTCAGTGGCATCCATTAACAGGATGAAACCATCACCACACCTGAATTATCCAGCTGTATGCTTTCTAAATTAAACACTAAAGATGAAACAGAGGAAACAAAAAACAATCTAGGAAGGAAGTGCAAACATGCATCTGCAGTTTGCTTTCAACTTCGCTAACTGCTACATTTTGGTAAACAAAATACTGCAAGATGTGAAAATGGAGTTGTTAAAGAGCTTTGTAGTACTCTAACTGCACAGGTACACTGCCACCTGAAAAGATGAGATGGAGGAAATGGGATTAAGGATCAGCTGTTCTCCTGAATGAGCAATATAGAGAAGAAAAAAAATAATAGACTGAAATGTTTTTGGGTTTTTTTTCTGGGGAAAAAAAAAAAAACATTGAGAAGAAAAAAAATAATAGACTGAAATGTTTTTGGGTTTTTTTTCTGGGAAAAAAAAAAAAACATTGGAAGGCAGAAAGACAAGATGCTGATGTATCTACAAAAGGATGTTTTAAAATTGAACTTCATTACAAGAAAGAATAAGTTGGAGGTTTTTTTCAGTTCTTATAATTTAGTTTGGCTTAGAAAAAGTGCAATGTGCACACGAAAATAATTCAGCTCCTAAAAAAATAAAGTGTTGTTGTAACCAAATATCTTCTCATTTGCATGGGATTTATATCACTGCATGTCTATTGGCTTCAAAAGAACAATAAAAAGGTAATCAAAGAAATTGTTGTGCTCAAGGGACCACATTATGCTTTTATTTCTGAAAAGCTTGATCAAGCAGTTTTTTAAAAACAGTTGATTCATTCTATTTATAACACAAGTATGCTACTTACCTGGAGGTTGTCATACATTTGAAAAACCCTGACATTTGAGTTTCTCAGAAAAACCCTCTCATTTTCTTCCTAAGATGTTACTGGAAACCATAGGATTTTAAAAAGCATCATTAACAAATGCTCCCAAGTTAAGCACATCTTGCAAGTAACAGCAAATGAGTAACACACAATTAAGAATCCTATATAATTTGAAGAAGTTTGTTCAAAAGCTCTTTGAGGTGCTTATTCAGAAAAGCATCCCTAATTAGGGAAACATTTAAACATTCCCTAAGTCTAAGACTGTGCTAAAGTAACTGGGACAGGGTGGAGAGGAACAGGAGCAATAAAAAACTGGTGCTTTGCTGGGACTGCCTAAAATCAGAGGCTAGACAAAGTTAAGGGAATAAAAAGCAGTTCTATTTAATGAAGGGCCTTCAGGTACATTTTGGGCACACAAAGTTCACCCAGGGGCTACACCCAAAAATGGACCACAGGTCACAGGTTTCACACATTTATAAGTTTGGTTCATTTGCATATTGGGGGTTAAGCCTCCCATTCCAGCTTCAGCTAATGAAGTCATTTAGCCCAAGTTTGCTCTCCCCAACTCACTTTTGTTTCCATCTCTGGGCCCTGAGGCAGTGAGGTGTCCTTGATGGCCAGGCCTGGAGAGGAATTGTTGTGTCTGCCCAAACTGGGAAAGCAGCAGCTCCCACTGAGTGTGGGGTTTAGAGT
>JAYDZK010000070.1:3299732-3313348 GCA_034509185.1 Euphonia xanthogaster | reverse complement strand
CCCCGGGCCCGGCCGTGCATTTTGGGGCCATTTTGGTTCATCTTGGGTGCAGCCCTGGCTGGGCTCTGGTGCTGCCCAAGGTGGATCCATGGAGGCCTCTTGATAAATCCCTGCTTTATTCTTTAGCTCTGTCCAGCCTCTGCTCTAGGGCAGCCCTCACAAGGCATCACCCCAGCACCCCAGAATGATCTGTTCCATCCTCCCTTTCTACCCAGCTCATATCCTAATCTTTCCAGCACACTCATTAACTGATTTGTCATTCCCAGAGCTTTCCAAGTTGTCTTGAACAAGAGGTTTCTGCTCCCCAGAAAGAGACTGCAATTAGAGAAGGATCTAGAACTGCAATTACAAGGGATCTAAAAGGTCCCTCCATTTAAAAATCCAGCTGTTTCTGTACCCAGTGAAACAATTAATTCTGCAACTGAACACAGAGGGGGTGAAACCACTTCTAAATGCAACACTCTTGCTTTGTTAAAAGGCAGCAATGGCATTTGGAAGGAAAAATACCCATCAGAAGAGACTTGCAGAAGTCAAAAAGCTTCATTAAGGTCCTTCCATTCTGTTTAGGCTCTTTAGAAGCATGCAGCCATTATGAAATTAGTGCTTCTGGCTGCCAAAAGACTTGCTGAAGGTTGTGCTGCTGAATCCCAGCCGAGTTGGCACCCAAGCAGTGGATATGAAAACTGCAACAGCAATTTGGGTTATAGGGACATCTGGCAGGGAGAGGCAGGAATGATTAGGGACCTGAGAAGAAAATCAGTCCCAAAGGGAAGCAAGTGGGATGGCAGTAGAATAGACAGCATGATTATTTTGAAGCATTTTAGAAGGTTATAACATTTTTTTTAAGAGAATTAGAGGGAAAATACAATATCCAGATACAATGAATCAGATGGTGATGGTGAGGAGGGAATTATTACTTAGGAGGAGAAAGTGGAGTTTTATTTGTTTTTATTAGGAGGGTTTGTGCCCAAAGGGGTTTGAGAGACTCTCAGTGGCACAATTCTAATGTGTGAATTTAGCCAGCTACCTCCAGGTGTAATGCAGGACCTGATACCACTAACTCAAGTTCATAAAGTGATAATACTTAATAAATACTTTGCAGGTTTTTTTTCCTTTAATAAATGCTCACAGTCCTTTGTGGTTTTTTCCTCCCTAATAACAGCAAAACAATTTCAGAGCTTCCAGAGAGCTGCAAATTCACTGGAAGATCATTGAATCTCCCAGGACAGAGCAGAATTCCCAGTGACATCACTGACAGCGTGCAGGAATTGTGTGGGTTCCATCTGCATGGATCCCCATGATCCAAACAGAGCAAACCACCCTAAGAGTGCCCTGGCCACCTCTCCAGGTTGTGCAACTGCCCTCCTGTATTTTTATCTCCAGCTGATGGACTTGTTTCAGGCTTCCAAGAACAGTGGAAAGCTTCTGCAGGAATTTTCATCTGGAAGAAGGGACAGGAATGGACAACATTTTCATTGTGACAGCTTCCAGGCACTCTGGTTCTCATGGTGTTTCTAGCAGTCAGATGTTCATCCTTTTATAGATGGTGGGGAGTAGGAAAAGGAGGAAGAGGGAAGAGTTTGAATTCACCTTGACTTCTCTTTGTCTCCAGCTGCCAAATATGCAGAGAGTCATTATCAGGAAAGAAAAATTTGTTTGTGCCTCCACTGAGACTCAAACTATGACTTCAGGGGCAAAGGCACTGTCATGATGCATCACAACCCTGCAGGCATTAAAGTGTCTCAGGCAGCTGCTCTGCCAGAAAAGCTACTCAGATTGCTGAAGTCCTTTCAACAAGCTGAGCCCAAGGCAATATTTGAGTAAGAAACTGCTTCTTTAAAAATTAAAAGGAGTTATTTTTGCATCATTTGCATCATTTGACTTGGGTCATTTTAAGTGTCTCATGTTAAAGGTCACCTGTGTTGCCAGAAAAAAATGAACTTGTAACATTCAATTCAGAATAATTCATTTAAAACACACCCAGGTTTATTGCCTAATTCCTTACACAGACATCCTCAAAGACCACAAAATGATGAGGGCTGGTTCTATTTCAGCACTGACAGATGATTTGCACCCCCCACACATTTCCCTAAGTGTCTCAACAGTGACCAACAATGACTCCAGACTTAGTCAAGGGTTTCAGCCTGGCTAAAATGACACTAAATTCTGTTGAAGTTCTGTTCATCTGCTTAATTTTGCTGTGTCAAACTCAGTCTGGCCTCTGTGAGCCAAATGATGACCTAAAAGTGAAGTTACAGGAGAAAGCTTCATCCATTGCTCATGCTGGAGTGTAAGATCTCAGTGATGGTAAACCTGCTTCATTTTTCCCATGTGACTATGACAGAGAGAGCCAGTGCTAGTGAAGACATCTGGAAGTGACATATCACATGACACCCTGTCCCAACTGAGAGGCTGGATGGGAAGAGGAAAGAGGCAGAACCTCACTGGCAGTGTCAGAGCTGCTTCTTGCACCTGTGGCTTTTCTAAAGTGAGTTTGTACAAAAAGCACAAAAGAGAGAGTGAAATATTCATTCTTGGCCCTCTGTGTCAGAAAATGCTGCACAAGCCACAGTGAGGGGTTTTATGTCACCATAAAAACAATATTATTTTTACTTTCTCTAATCTTACAGAGGTAAATACTGAACCCATAAACTGACACATACTCAGCCAGTACTGGTGCACCACTTTCTGCTATTTAATGCAAGTGCCTTTACCTTCTCTTGTAGGACTGTATTTCCTTTCACATGATCCCCTAAAGAGTCCCTCCTCTTACATTCCTGTTCCACATATTTGGGTGTACATGACATTATGGAGAGCTTCTCCAGGAGCACATGGCAGCAGTAACACTTCACAAGAAGCAGCAGCTCTGATAAACTCTATCCTCACATTTAATTGTTTATTTCTCATCCAGCACAGGATGGTCAGTGATCATCCCATAACCTGCTCTACTTTGTCATCAGAGATATTATTGGGATGGACAAATATTATCACTGAAACATTCAAAAGAGGTAAGAGTTGATGGTTGTATTCTGCTGATATTGTCAGGAAGTGCTGGGACAGGTGGAAGGCAAAGAGGAATCAGTTACAGTGTGTCGTATAAAACCTAGCAGTGTTTAACCTCAAAATGAAAAAAACAAAGGAAAGCAAACAGACCTTGGAGCTACTGCAGAAGGAAACAGGGCACCTGAGACATGGGGAAATGTGTGGCTCTCAATTTGCCACAAATATTGGAAAGAAATCTTTCTCTTTTTTGAACTGGGAAATTTTTTCAGTGGTAGCAACAGACTATCTTGAAGACTCTTATCTATTTTAATCAGGCTTCTTTTAGCACCTGCTGAGATCTCTCAGAGCTCAGGATTGGCTTAAACACACATGAAAAGGGCCCTGTGGCATGTATTCCTTGACAACAATCTGTTCTTCTCACCTCATAGAGTGTAATGATGCCATTTGTCTCATTTGGAGGCTTCCACTGAACGTAGATCTTCTCTTCAAAAGGTCCTCCT
This sequence comes from Euphonia xanthogaster, assembly GCA_034509185.1. Classification (NCBI taxonomy): domain Eukaryota; kingdom Metazoa; phylum Chordata; class Aves; order Passeriformes; family Fringillidae; genus Euphonia; species Euphonia xanthogaster. The sequence goes on along the minus strand of JAYDZK010000070.1, from coordinate 3,309,845 downwards.
TGGATAGATTCCAAGGGAACGGGTCCAGGAACTGCAGGGGGAAAAGAACCCAGACAAACTGTGTTAAAAACTCCACCAGCTCCAGCTGCACGCATATGAGACAGCAAAAGGCCATCAGACAGGAAGTGGAGTGTTAAAAAGAAATAAATAAAATTAAAAATTAAAATCCCTCAAGGCACTACCATTACCAAGCTACTATCAATGTGAAAGGCTTATTTTTCAACTTTTGGTTCAAATAACAATACCCTAATGTAACCACTATGTGACGAATAAAATCAGAATCCATGAAAATATGATGCTAATTTCAGTATGATTTTATTCCAGTACAGCAGAGCAGCAGCAGGGAATTTAATTTGTCCTTCTCCACCCACACAACAGCAGAACTCTCCACCTAAGCAGCCAGACTGCACCTTGGCATGGAGATGCTAAGGGGCTGCACACCTTTATCCATAGGAAAGATTGATTTGCTTAGTAAAGTAACAATGCAAGATTTATATTTCATTACAGCTACAAGGCCAGCTCAAAAAAATCCACCTACTCCAGCAAAATGTTAATGCTGTGGCAGATAACCAACTAAATGCACTCCCAAGCCTGTCTGATAAAAACCCTGCTCATTTTTCTGAAATATCTGCATCCTTTTGTGTCTCCCCACGTGATATATGGGGTTGGAGGAGCCACTTTCAGCTGAGAGAAACTTGGGACAGCAACTTCTACAGCCCAGGCAGAGGAATTGAGTCCTTGGTCTGAAATAGCCCAGGTGGGATAATAACACTTTGAAGCTTTCCATCAATTCCTCTAGAAAACTGTTCTTTTATATCCACAACCATTCTTTTAAACCCACAATTAATTTTACATTGAGATGTCTGTAAAATGTGATGTCCAGAAGATCACCTTTAAGAAAAGCTACACTCTGGAAAAGAAGGAATGATACATTTTTTGGGGATGCCTTCTTTTGTGTGAAGAAACAAGAAAAATCAATAAATACCAGGATTGCATTTGCCTTATGACAAAGGAAGCTGCTGGGTGGTTCAGAATGCCAAGAATTAAACCTACAGCTCTTTAACAGCTTCTCAGACTGGTGTCTGTCATGCCCAAGCACTTCAGGGACCTTCGCCCTTTCAAGAACATGGCTGTGAAATGGAAATCATTTAAACCTACAAATTTTACACTCAAAATAGACACATTGTCCAGAGAAGCTGCACCAGTCTTGTGGGACAGAGGGTTTTGCTGTTATTTACAACTTGAACACGAGTCATCCCTCCAAGCCCACTACAACTCACCATCCTCCTCAGTCTGCACCACCAGCTCCTCGCTTTCCATTCTGCCCTCGGGGTTGGAGAGGGCCAACCTCAGCCTGATGGTCATGAAGGGCCGGAGCCCTCGCAGGGTGTAGTGGGAAGAGGTCTGGATGAGCTCCTCAGCCTCGAATTTCTGCTGGTTGAAGACGTACTGGTAGTGCACGGTGAGGTTGTAGCTGTGGCAGCGTGTCACGGCGTAGCCGAAGGGCTCCCACTGCAGCGTCAGCTGCCGCGAGCGGATGTCCACCACCTCCACGTTCTGCGGCCCGTGCACGGGGTCTGGGGAGCAGCAGGAGAAACAGAAACACAATCTGGTGTTTAATGGAGGCAGCCGTGCATTAACCTGCTCCATTCCGTGCCTGAGCGTCCCAGCACTCCGCAGCTCTGGATGGTTTTGTCTGTACAATGTATGAGGTGGTTGGGAAATGAACACTGGATCCGTAGCTGCATTATGGATCCTGAGTTCTGCCTGGAAATTTCCAGTCATGAGGCCCTGAACAGTGGTTATGTGAAAAATGCTAGTCACTTCCAAACATTTAGAAAGGTTTATTAAAACCTTATCAAAAATACAACAGAAGACTGAATGGAGAAAATATTACAGTACCAGGAGCAGAGGACTTTCCCCACCATGGTGTGCTCACCCACACCATGGGGGTTCCACCTTTTGACCCTTCAGCCCCTCCCAAGGTTCTGTCCATCGACTCCTCCTTCACTGTCCTTTGGTGGAGTTCACTGCCCTAAATCTTGACTGGAGCTCAGCTGCTGCCAGAGGGACAAACTGACCCTCCCAAATGTCCCAAACCCAGGCCACCCCCTGCTAACAACACATAACTAGAAATCTATAAAACTTCTCTTAACATCTATACATGATATCTGCCTTTTAATTGTGAGAGTCGACCATCCCATTACTCATCTATCACAGTTGTGCTCCTGATTCCTGTGAAATCTCACTGAGTCCAACAGTGGCAACAGGATTCTGTTGCAGTAAGGTAGAAAAATCATAAAGAAAGGCTTCACAAAATCAAGCCTGCTCTCCTAAAATCAGTCCCTGGCCTTGTCAAAGCTAACATTTTGCAAGTTCCCATGTGAAAGCAATGCTGGTGTGAGCAGTTCATTAACATAACAATCTATTCCTGGGTGAAAAACAACCAGCATCTGTATAAACTGTTTTTACACCGTTAGAAAAATGAAAATATCTCTCACAAACATTTTCCCTGTATGTACACACTGAGAGTTTGAGTGACCAATCAATACAGGGTAACAACTTGTTCCTAACCAATAAAGTAATTGGCAAGAAAGCTACTGACCAATTGCAGGTCTGTAAAATGGTATAAAAATGAGTTATTTGAATAAAGAATGGCTTTTTTCCACCATGAAGAAAATGGCTTCCTGTGTGATTTATTCCCATAGGATTCCATCAGGTAAGGGGTGGGGAAGTTGTGCTTTCTTCATTCTTACAAAGAAAAAAGAATTAAAAATAATAGTAGCTGATAGCCTACTTGACAGTGCTTGATTACCCTGGTGAATCCAGCCCTAAGTGATGCAAACACACAGAGAATGGCCCCTGAGGAAGGAAGGAATTCAGGTCTCTCAGCTTTGAGTTCAGCTCCATGGCCCCTACACCCACTCTGCTCACACTGATGCCCCAGAGTGAAAGAATCAAGACTAAGGGATCAGCTGCTGGATTTCCAACATCCTGGATATTCTGGCAATGAGGTGTACAGGCAGATCCTGCCACTCCTGAGTATGTTTTCTGAGTCATCTCAACCTGGTGCTAATAAAAGTTTAATTTCAGATCATCTCCATGCCTTGGTCCCATCAAAGTTTCTTTGCTCTTTATTATTCTTTCTACAGTATCTGGCTGAGGTAAACTTTGAATATTCATGTGGAGGAATCATTTTCACCTGCTGTTCCTTAATTTATTTTTAACAGCCTAACTCAAATGCTCTGACTAGACTCTGCCCTTTATATAAAATATAAATGCATGTGCCACTAGACATGTAGATATAAAGAATGAAGGATGACTGAGTAAAATCAGTGTTTGAGATAAGTCAGACCATAAAAATTCTACAGATGTCAGGGTTTGTTTATCTGACATTTCTCCAACTTGTATTTGCTCTTTTGCTCAATATATATCTGAACAAGGTAATCAGAAAATACATAATTTCACATAAAGTTTCTTAATTTATAGCACAATTCAGGGTGCTTTCTTCTTCTCATAGTCTCTCATGACTTCAACCTACAAAAAAAAATGTTTTCATGGAAACAAAAAAGCTGGAAGGATTCCTGAATACCAGTCACACCTCTTTGAGAGATAATTAAAGTGTAAAAAAATCCTTCTAGTAATTCTTGAAAGTAAAGCATGCACCAGCCACCCTGACTTCAATCTACTCATGCATAAGCAGAAAATACATTTTAACAACCTGCACATTCTGTATTACTGCTAAAAATCCCCTAAGGACTGGCAGTGGGAAAGTATTTGCATCTTTTTATAGATATTCACATGTGCAGACACTTTGGCAATGGGATGGATATTAAAAGACCAGGGGTCTAAAGCTAGCAAATGTTTTAGGTTTCCCTATAAATCATGTCAATCCCCCAGCATCCAGAAAACACCTCTTAAAAGTGAGTCCTTAACTCTGTGTGTCAAACAAAAAAGGATTAATTTAGAAATCAGGAAATTTTTATGCATGAATATACACATATATATTTAGCATGAGGTACTAAATGTTCGTTTTCTACAAATCCCTGAAATTTATATTTCTGCAGATGAATTGTACAGATAAATTAGGTCAACAAAAGAATGGTTCTCTGAAAATCTTCAGCTTCTGAAACAGTAAAGGTAATTCCAAGCCTCATTCCAAGATGCATCCAAAGGAAAGAAAAGCAAAAGCAAATGCAGATATTTGCCCTGCTGAAGTCTGCATTACACCAAGCACTCAACTGCAGAGAGCAACTCAGAACATGGCTGAGATGAGGCAAAAACTTTTCACAAAAATGAAGTAAGGCAGCTGAAAATGGCAATTCACCACCATGGCGACGTTATACCACCTCTATTTTATTTTTTAAATTACAATTGTTGGCCTTAAATCAGTCATGTCATAGAGTGAATCAGCAATTAGAGGGTGTTTGGTTAATGGATGTCAGATGTGCTGACTGTACCTGTGAGTAAGGAGCATCCTGATCATCACCCCACCAAGTCATCTGCCCAAAGCTGGGTTAGGGAAGATTTCCTGCAGTTTTTACCTTCCTTTCTCATCCTGTCCACATTTGCCCTTTCCTTTCCTACCCCAATCCCTAAGTGTTAGAAGCTTCTCATAACCAGCTTCTAATTCTGCTCAAAACTTTGCTGTAAATGCTGTAAGCTCCATCACACCCAGTTTGAAACAGTCTCTGGATTGAGAAACCAGCCTGTCAACCACAGATGAGTTTGGTTACAAACCAGGAAGGTAAAAATCCATAGTGCAGACCCCACTACACCACATTTTTCCCAAGAACCATCTGTTCTCAGGCTGACAGTCCTAAACCAGGTCTCAAATACCCATGTCCTGAAGTGTCCCTGCAAGTGCAGAGATAGACATCTGGTGGCTGTCTACATCTTTAAGTAGAGGGAGAATAAGTAAGTAAAAACTACTTAAATTTTAGTTTCAGAAAGGGAGAAGTCAAACTGGAATTAAATCAACAAACAGAAGCTGGCCCTGAAAAGCTCTATATTCTCTCCACTTTTCTTCTCTTGGTTTCAATCTCCTTTTTTCTGAATACTGAGGCTATATAATTTTGAAAATGTTTTCCTGTTGCCACACTGATTTCCTCCACAGCAGAACTTATTGAAACCTCCTTTTAGAGGATGAGATTTTGTATTGTTGTTTTTAAAGGGCAGTGGTCCTACTGTCCTCTCTGTATAATTCCTTCTGCCTGTTAGCTCTGTGAGTATTCAGTCTCAAAAGGTCTGTAGCTATTCCTGGGACCTGTCTAACATCACCTTTTTCATAATGTTTTCTTCCAAAAGATAAGGAAAATTTATAATTCATGTATAATGGTAGTGCTGACATTTGAAACTGGACAAATGTCTCCATTTTTTGTATTCTTGAAATGATAGCTTCCAAATATTGCAAGAAAATATCTGAAAAGTAGTAACTTTGCACTTGGCTAGTGGAATAAAAGCTGGTAATACATATCTCAGCTTCAACTATACAAAGATACCCACCAAAGCAAAATAGAAACAGACTAGCCCCATTTGAATACCTAAGATATCAGATATTGGTGTAAACTATGTACCCTGAAGTAAAATTTTCTATGAGTCCTAAGAGCTTGGGGGAAAAAATGGAAATTTTTCAAAAGCTTAAACAATGAAACAGCTGCCACAGATCTGAAACAAGTCTTGAACCCACGCAAGGAAAATTGCAGTCTCTGGGATTTCACTGTGCAAATGCTGTATTTTTATTTCAGCCTGATTGAACCATTAATTACATTTGGAATGTTCACATCAAAGTCAAGGACTGAACAGTGTTTTTTAATACCTCATCACCCACTGATGCTTTGCTACCTTTCATTACTCTGGTGGGCTGCAGCACTCAGCAGCCAGGAGCCTTTCTGGAATCCTTGGGGTGTGCAAGTCTGGAGGGGTCTGCAGCTCAAGTCCTATGAGGAGTGGCTGAGGGAGCTGGGAAGGGGCTCAGCCTGGACAAAAGGAGGCTCAGGGGGGACCTTGTGGCTCTGCACAGCTCCTGACAGGAGGGGACAGCCAGGGGGGTCAGGCTGTGCTCCAGGGAACAGGGACAAGGAGGAGAGGGAACGGCCTCAAGGTGCACCAGGGGATGTTAAGATTGGATTTAGGAAACATTCTTCACAGAAAGGATGGCCAGGTGTTGGAACAGGCTGCCCAGGGAGCTTTTAGAGTCACAGCCACTGGAGGGATTTAAAGGACATGTAAGTGTGGAGCAGCTGGGGACATGGTTTAATAGGGGGCTTGGCAGTGCTGGGCCAGCACTTGGACTCAATCTTAAAGGGCTTCCCAACCTAAATGATTTGATGATTCCTGTGGCCTGAATGAAACAAATTTTCCAGTGATCCTTCAGTGGAATCTGTGTTCTCAGTCCATTGTTGAGCAGTGTCCAGAGACTGCTTTTCCTGCCATCAGGATTTCACAGAAAAGCTGACTTTTAAGGCTAGTTTTGCTCATTCCTTATTGAGTGTCACGGAGCTCATTTTGTTCTCAGCCCTCCTCTCTCCCAAGGTGAGGCACAGAAGAGAAAAGGGTGGTTTAGATTATCAATAACCATTGTCAGAGCTCTGTAGCCCTCCACCAGGGGAAGAACAGAGAGGAGAGGAAGCCGTGGGGGGACTCTGGGGTTTGAGCACAGAGCTCAAGTCGAGCAGTGAAGTTAAACACCGACAATCAGCTGCTGCCCCAGGGTTAAGTACCTGCTGCAGGAGCCTAATTGCAAGAAATTGCTGCTGTCAGTAAAGACAGGACAGCGAGTGGAGATGTCCCTCCTCATCTGGGGCCCTGTGCCCGTGTCCCCTGACCCTGTGGAGAGCAGCAGGCAGAGTTTATTAGCAGAGCACTGATTAAATTCTGTTTCCCAGGAGCAGGTTACAGAGACTGAGAATGCACAAAGGGAAGGAAAAGGAGCGTGCCATGAGCAGCAGCTTTGTGCGAATCCTGAACTGATACTTTCACATACAGAAATAGAGAAGACAGGTTGAACTGTGAATTCTGTCTTCCCCTCTGCACACCCACACTGAGGTCATCACCCCAACCAGCACTGAATCTGGGCACCCCAGTAAAGTCCCCAGTCCTTCCTCTAGGCAGACTGGGAGGAGATAAGGAGAAAACTGGGTGCACTGGGAGCTGGTAATGCCACCAAAACCTGTGTTCTCCCAGCTATCAGCACGGTACAGCCTCCCTCTGTAGCCCAGGAAAAAATTAAATTCATTTTTATTTACAAAGTATAAATTGGGCAGCTTCACAGAGTGAAGTGCACAGAATATTTCGTTCCCACCATAAATTGAAACAGTGGCCATTTTTCAAGCAACAGCAACAAAATGCATAATCACAGAATCTCTAAAAGGCTTGGGTTGGCAGGGACCTTGAGGATAATCTCATTCCAGCACCCCTGTCATGAGCAGGGACACCTTCCTCTGGAGCAGGGCACTGCAAGCCCCACCCAGCCTGGTGTGCAACCAGCAGTCAGAAGGTTTCCTTCGTGTTTTTCAAATACAGCATTCTTGGTCTGTGGATGGAAAACCAAACTGAAATGTGTCCAACAATGATTTTATTCAGGGTGTTAGATAAAAGCTGAAGCCTTCTCTCTCTCTCTCCCTTAATTCCCCACCCCTCATCTTCCTCCCTTAATTTCCACAGGATGAAACAAGTCTAGGGAAACATGCCTACCATCAAAAAATGCAGCAAAGCAACCAGAGCAAAAATAATCCAGAGGTTTACCTTAACTGCAAAATTCACAGGTGTGTGGTGGCTCAGGGTAAACCCAGCCCCTCCACAGTGTGTGCTGCTCATCTCATCAGAGAGATCCTGCCAGAGGAATCATCCCACCAACACCTTCCACAGCCTTGTCCCAGGCACAGCCGTCTCTGAGTGATGGACAACAACTCTGTCCATGCCTCAGAGCAACGTGTCCTTCTGTGACAGCTCCTCTGCTGAGCCCCCAGCTGCTGCCCAGCACATTTCAATGCCTCTGAGCCAAAATGTGGGATAAATACCTTTGCAGACATGCCAGATGAAAGCACTGATTAAACAGAGTTCACCAGCCTTGCAGGGCTGTGAAAGTGTTTTGGCTTTGCCCTTCTCTGAGGAAAGAACATCTCCCTAATATTTGGATCTAAATTTGCTTTCTTTTAAACCACTTCAGATATCATCACTGGTCCACAGGCAGTGCAGACAGAGCTGAAAGTGGGCAATTATACAGAAAGGGGTGTTCTGAAAGACTTGCAAAGAGAAGAAAGGAGTGAGAGTGACACAATGAAATCACCAGAGAACAAACAATCTGTTTGTGAGGCCTTCAATCACTGCACCCCAAACCATGTACACAGAAATAGGTGTCATTACAGCTGATAAACTAAACCAGGCTGTTTCAGGGCATTCTCTGAGCAATAAAGAGGGAGGAATGCTGCCACACTATTATAAAAGACATAGGAAATAAGTTAGATAATGGAGTATGTGGTTAGGCCAGGGACTGAGTTCTCTCCACAACTAACATAATCATTTAAATTCAGTTAACTGCAAATCCTCTTCATTTTTATTGATGTGGTTTTGTTTCAGTTGCAAATTTTACTTGAAAGACACCCAAGATTTGAAAATATATATAAAAAAGGAAAATATTTGATACATTACAAATCCCATAAAACATCTTTTAATCTCAGACTTCTACTTTGCTAAACAGAACCAAACAAAACAAATTTAAAACAACCCCAATGCCCTTAAATGGATCTCAGATCTATCTGGACCCCTCCATTTGTTACAAAATGTGCCTGTCACACTCCCAGACCAAATCCAGGGGCTGGCCAAGGGCACAGGGAGACAGAGGCTGTGCAGAGCAGGACCTGAGCTGGCAGCACAGCCCTCCCAGCACTGCTGCAGCCAGAGCTGAGCTGCCAAAGCTCCACTTGTAAACAACTTCAAGATAATTAAGCACTGCTTTTTAAAAAAGGTTTATTAGCATCTATTTAAAGGAATTTTTTTTTCATTCTATTATGAAATGGCAAAATGAGAGCTTGCTTTCTTTTATACCCCAAACCTGTTGTGCCCTAACCCACTTAAAAAATAACAATTTAAAAGAACAATAAAGGGTAATTACTGATTTTATTAAAAATATCTATCATGGATACACATAGTGGTGGCATTCCATGGCTGGGAACAAAATGTACATTACTGAGCATTTTGATGATTAAATACAACAGCTTAATTAAATATGCTAATGAATGTGAGATTAGAAAGCAGGTAAGCCACTGGTTTTTTGCCAACCAAATGTAAAAAAACAGATTTTACAAATTTATTTCATTATGCATCAATAAAATATTTAACTGTTTGTTATGCTAACACGTACATGCATTTATTTTTATTATCTTTTCCTCTGTGTACTTTGCAGTTATCCTCAGATGGACTAAGTGGAGGAGACTCAGAGTAACACAGAAGCCAGATCCTGCCAAAACATAAATTATCTCTATAAAATAAATAAGGTAATCAAAATAGTGAGTAAAAGAGAGTCTTCCTCTACACAGGATGTTCAATTATTCTGAGCAGCAGAAAAAAGTAATTCTTTTTTAAGACATGTTTTCTCTCATTTGTAACTGTGGGTTCTTTTAATATCTCTGCAACCTGCAAGAGAAATTCTCAGTATTCCTTCAGAATCATGTTCTTCAACAACAAATATATTAAAAAATTAAAATATCCCTGGTTCTGCTTGTTGATCTGGCAGAAGGAGCTTCTAAAGTTGATGAAACTGGCTTTGAGAGCTCTTCTGGAAGAGCCAAATTGTCCTAAACCTCTTGAGCTCTCTCAGCACATCCAGGAAGGTGATCCAGCCCTGGGGGCACCTCTGGGTGCTGTGTCCAGCTCTGGGGGCACCTCTGGGTGCTGTGCCCAGCTCTGGGGGCACCTCTGGGTGCTGTGCCCAGCCCTGGGGGCACCTCTGGGTGCTGTGTCCAGCCCTGGGGGCACCTCTGGGTGCTGTGCCCAGCCCTGGGGGCACCTCTGGGTGCTGTGCCCAGCTCTGGGAGCACCTCTGGGTGCTGTGTCCAGCTCTGGCTCCTCAGCACAGCAGGGCCAGGAGCTCCTGGAGCTGGGGCAGGGCCT